>CM043865.1:63665797-63668297 GCA_023846275.1 Vanilla planifolia
GAAGAGGAAAAAGAAGAAGAAGAAGAAGATGAAGAAATAGAAGAAGAAAGAAAGGAAGAAGAAGAAGAGCAAAAAGAAGAACAAGATGTTGAAGAAGAAGAAGAAGAGAAAAAAGAAGTAGATGAAGAAGAACAAAAAGAAGAGGAAGAAGAAAGAGAAGAAGATGAGGAAGAAGAACAATTAGAAGGCAAAGAGGAAGCAGACGAATCACAACAACAAGTGGAAGATGACGAAGAAGTGGAAGAAGAAGTAGAAGAAGTGGAAGAAAGAGAAGAAGACGAGGAAGAAGAAGAAGAAGAAGTCGGGGAAGAAGAGGAAGAAGATGAAAAAGAGGAACAAGAAGAAAATAAAAATGTGGAAGAAGAAGACGTGCAAGAAGCATAAGAAGAATAGGAACAAGAAGAGGACAATGAAAAAGAATAATAAGAAGAAGGAGAGGAAGAAGAAGAAGAAGAAGAAGACGGAGAAGAAGAATAAATAGGAGAAGAAGAAGAAGAAGAGGAATAAGAAGAAGAAGAAGAAAAATTTGAAGAAGAAGAAGAAGAAGAAGAAAAAGAAGAGGATGAAAAAGAACAAGAAGAAGAGAAGCAAAGAGAGGAAGAAGAAGAAGAGGAAAAGAAGAAGAAGAAGAATAAGAAGTAGACAAAGAGGAAGAAGAATAAGAAGCGCAAGGAGTAGAGAAAGAAGAAAATGAAGAAGAACTAGAGGAAGGTGAGGAAAAAGAGAGAGATGTGGATGAAGAAGATGCAGAAGAACGTGAAGAGGAAGAGGAAGAAGAAGAAGAAGAAGCCAAAGAAGAGTAGGAAGAAGATGAAGAAGAAGAAGTAGAAAAGGAAGACGAAAATGAAGAAGAGGAAGAAGAAGAGGAAGAGGAAGAAGAAGAAGATGAAGAAGAAGAAGATGAATATGAAGACGACAACGAAGAAGAAAAAGAAGAGGAAGAAGATGTGAAAGAAGAAGAAGAAGCGGAACAATTAAAAGATGAAGAAGGAAAACAAGAAATGAAGAGAAAGTAGTACAAGTAGAACAAAAAGTGGAAGATGTAGAAGAAGAAGTAGAGGTAGGAGAAGAAGAAGAAAACAATAGGAAGATGAGCAAGAAGAGGAAGAAGAGGAAGTAGAGGAAGAAGAAGAGGAAGACGAAGAAGAAGAAGAAGAGGAACAATTAAAAGATGAAGAAGAAAAACAAGAAATGAAGAGAAAGTAGTACAAGTAGAACAAAAAGTGGAAGATGTAGAAGAAGAAGAAGTAGAGGTAGGAGAAGAAGAAGAAAACAATAGGAAGATGAGGAAGAAGAGGAAGTAGAGGAAGAAGAAGAGGAAGACGAAGAAGAAGAAGGAGAAGAAGACAAAGAGGACGGAGAAGAAGAGGACGAAGAAGAAGAGGAATAAGTAGAAGAAGAAGAAGAAGAGAAAGAAGAGTAAGTAGAGGAAGAAGAATTAAAAGTAGAAGAAAAGGAAAAGGAAGAAGAAGATGAGGAAAAAGAAGAAGAAGAAGAAGAAAAGTTTGAAGGAGAAGAAGACGAAGAAGAGAGAAGTAGAAGAAGAAAAGAACAGGAAGAAGGACAAGAAGTAGAAGTAGTAGAAGAAGAAGAAACAGAAGAGGAAGGCGAAGATGAAGAAGAAGGAGAAGAACAATAAGAGGAAGATGAAGAAGAAGAAGTAGAGGAACAAGAAGAAGAAGGAGAAGAGCAAGATGAGGAAGAAGGAGAAGAAGATGAAGAAGAAGAAGAAGATGATGAAGAAGAAGAAGAGGAAGAGGAAGAAGAAGAAGAAGAAAGGGAAGAAGAAGAGGAAAAAGAAAAAGAAGATGAAGAGGAAGAAGAAGAAGATGAAGAAAAATAAAAGGAAGGGAAAGAAGAGGAAGAAGCAAAAAAATATAGAGAAGAAGAAGAAGAAGAATAAGAAGTGGAATAAGAAGAAGAAGAACTAGAGGAATAAGAAGAAGAGTAAGAAGAAGAAGAAGGAGAAGAACACAAGCAAGATAAGGAAGAAGAAGAAGAAGATGATGCAGAAGAAAAAGAAGTAGAAGAGAAAGAAGAAGAAGAAGAAGATGAAGTTGATGTAAAAGAGGAAGAAGATCAAGAGGAAGAAGAAGAGGAAGAGATGAGAGGGGGAAGAATAAGAAGAAGAAGAAGAAGAAGAAAAGAAGAATAAGAAGAAGAGGAAGAACAAGAAGAAGAAGTAGAAGAAGAAGAAGAAGGAAGAGGAGCAGATGAAGAAGAAGGAGAAGAAGAAGAAGTGGAAGAAGAAGAAGTTGAAGAAGAAGAAGAAGAAAAGGAAGAAGAAGAAGTGGAAGAAGAGGGAGAAGTGGAAGAAGAAGAAGTTGATGAAGAGAAGAAGAAGAAGAAGATGATGATGAAGATGATGAAGAAATGGAAGAACAAGAACAAAAAGAACAATAAGAAGAAGGATAAAAAGAAGAAGAAGAAGAAGAAGAAGAAGAAGAAGAAGAAGAAGATGATGATGATGATGAAGAAGAAGGAGAGGAAGAAGAAGAAG
>CM043865.1:63673297-63765797 GCA_023846275.1 Vanilla planifolia
GGAGAAGAAGAAGAAGAAGAAGAAGAAGAAGAAGAAGGAGAACAAGAAGAAGAAGAAGATGATGAAGAAGAAGAAGGAGAAGGTGAGGGAGAAGATGGAGGAGAGGAGGAGGAGGAGGAGAAGAGAAGAAGAAGAAGAAGAAGAAGAAAAAGAAGAAGAAGAAGAAGGAGAAGAGAAGAAGATGAAGAAGATGAAGAAGAATACGAATAAGAAGAAAAAGAAGAAAAAGAGTAGCAAAAGGAGAAGAAGACCTAGATATAGAAGAGGAAGATGATGGAGGAAAAGAAGAAGAAGAAGAAGAAGGAGAAGTAGAAGAAGAAGAGCATGAAGAGGAAGAGGAAGAAGAAGGAGAATAGGAGGAAGATAAGGAAGAGGAAATAAAAGAAAGAATAAGAAGAGAAGAAGAGGAAGAGGAAGATGAAAAGAAGAAGAAGAACAAGATGGAGAAGAAGAAGAAGGACAAGAAGAAAAAGCAAAAGAAGAAGAAGAAAGAGAAGAAGAAGGAGAAGGAGAAGAAGAAGTAATAGAAGAAGAAGGAGAAGAAGAGAAAATAATAGTGGAAGAATAAGATGTCAAAGTTGGAGGAGGAGGAGAAGAAGAAGAAGAAAATGATGAAGAAGAAGAATAAGAAGGGGAAGAAGAAGAGGAAAAAGATGATGAAGAAGAAGAAGGAGAAGAATAAGAAGAAGAAGAATAAAAGCAAGAAAAAGTGTAGAAGAAGAAGAAGAAGTGCAAGAGTTAGGTGATGAAGAAGAACAAGAACAAGAAGAAAAGGAAGAAGAAGTAGAAGAAGAAGAAGAAGGAGAAGGAGAAAAAGAAGAAATGTAAGAAGAAGAAGAGGAGGAGGAAGAAGAAGAAGAAGAAGAAGAAGAAAAAACAAAGAAGAGGAAGAAGAAGAATAATAATAAGAAGAAGGGGTGGAGGAGAAAGAAGAAGAAGAAAGGAAGGAAGAAGAAGAGAAAGAAGGGAAATGTTGAACAAAGGGAAGAGGAAGAAGAGAAAGAAGATGAGGAAAAGAAGACGAGGAGGAAGAAAAAGAAGAAGAAGAATAAGAAGAGGAGGAGGAGGAGGAGGAAGAAGAAGAAGAAGAAGAAAATGAAAAGGAAGAAGAAGAAGAAGTAAAAGAAGAAGAAGAAGGGAAATAAGTAGAAGAGGAGGGGAAAGAAGAAGAGGAAGAAGAAGAAGAGGATGAAAAGGAAGAAGAGGTAGAGGAAGAAGAAGAAGAAGAAGAAGAATTTGACATAATAGAAGAGGTAAAGGAAATAGAATGAGAAGATGTTACAAAAGAAGAAGAACAAGAAGAAGCAGAAGAAGAAGAAGATGAAGAAGAAGAAAAAAAGATGATTAATTATGGATTAGGGAGGGTGTGCTTAGGGATTAAGGATTAGTCTTTAATGTTTAGGGATTAGAGATTAGTGACGTGTGGTTGATAGTTTAAGGATTAGGGATTAGGTATTTCTAGTTAGGGATTAAGAATTCAAGATTATGAATCAGAGGCTAGGTGATTAGGGTTAAAGTTTAGAAATTAGGGATTAGGGATTAAGGAATTGGTATTAGAGAATTTGATTTATTTATTAGGAATTAAGAAATAAAGATTAGGGATTAGGGATTAAGGGATTAAGGTTAAGAGATTAAATATTAGGGATTATGGGTTAGAGATTGTGGATTAAAGATCAAGGGATTAAAAACTAAGAATTAAGGATTAGCGATTAGCAATTCAATATTAAGGATTATTGATTAAGAATTGGAGATTAAGGTATAGGCCATAAAGATTTGGGAATAGGGATTAATGATTAGAGATTAAGGATTAAAAATATTAGATTAGGAATTAAAGATTAAGAAAGAAGAAGAAGAATAGAAGTAGAAGAAGAAGAAGATGATGATAAAGTAGTAATAGAAGAAGATGAAGAAGAAGAAGTACATGAAGAAGAAGAAGAAGGAGGAGGATAAGAAGAAGAAGATGATGAAGAAGAAGAAGTAAAACAAGTAGAAGAGGGAGGACAAGATGAAGAAGAAGAAGAAGAGGAAGAAGTTGAAGAAGAAGATTAAGAAGAAGAAGAAGATTAAGAAGAAGAAGAAGATTAAGAAGAAGAAGAAGAAGAAGAAGAAGAAGAAGAAGAAGTTGAAGAAGAAGAAGAAGAAGGAGAAGAAGGAGAAGAAGAAGAAGAAGAAGAAGAAGAAGAAGAAGACCAAGAAGAAGAAGAAGAAGAAGAAGAAGAAGAAGAAGAAGAAGAAGAAAAAGAAGAAAAAGTGAATGAAAAAATGAAGAAAAAGAAGAAGGAGAAGAAGAAGAAGAAGAACAAGAACAAGAAAAAAAAGTGAAAGAAGAAGAAGAGGAAGATAAAGTAGAAGAAGAAGAGGAAAAAAAGAAGTAGAAGAAGAAGAGGACGAAGAATTAGGAAAAGAAGAAGAATAGGAAGAAGAAGAATAGGAAGAAGAAGAAGAAGAGCAATAAGGAGAAGAAGAAGTTGACGTGGAAGAAGAGGAAGACGAGGAGGAAGAAGAAGTAGACAGAAAAAGAAGAGGAGCAAGAAGAAGTGAAAGATGTGGAAGAAGATAAAGAAGAAGAGGAAGAACAAGTAGAAGAAGAAGAAGAAGAAGTAGTTGAAGGAGAAGAAGAAGAGGAGTAAGAAGAGGAGTGAAAAGAAGAAGACGAAGACGAAGACTTAGAAGAAGAAGAGAAAAAAACGGAGAAGAAGAAAAAGAGGAGGATGAATAAGAAGATAAGGAGAAAGAATAAGAGGAAGAAGAAGAGAAAGAAGAATAGATGGATGAGGAGTAGAGGATGAAAAAGATGAAGAAGATGAGGAGGAAGAAGAAGTAGAAAAAGAGGAAGAAGAAAAAGAGGAAGAAGAGGAATAAGAAGAGGAAGAAGACAAAGAAGTGGAATAAGAAAAAGAAGAAGAAGAGAAAGAAGAAGAAGATGAGGAAGTGGAGAAAGAAGAAGATGGAGAAGAAGAAGAAGGAGAAGAAGAAGAAGTAGAAGTAAAAGTAGAAGAAGAGGTGGAAGAAAAATAATTAGTAGAAGAAGAAATAGAAGAAGAAGATGAGGAAGAAGAAGAAGAGAAAGAGGGAGAGGAAGAAGAAGATGAACGAGAAGAAGAAGAAGAAGAGGATAAATAGGAAGAAAAGGAAGAAGAAGAAGAAGAAGAAGTTGAAGAAGTAGAAGAAAAAGAAGAAGTAAAAATAAAAGGAGACAAAGAAGATGTAGAAGAAGAAGAAGAAGTAGTAGAAGAAGAAAATTAAGAAAAAGAAGAGGAAGAAGAAATGGATTATGGATTACGGATTAGGGACATATGGCTCCGGGATTAAGGATAAAGGATTAGAAATTAGAGATAAGGGATTAAGGATTAGGTTTACTCATTACAGATTAGGAATTAAGGATTAGTGATTAACCTTCAGGTTTAAGAACTAGTGATTAGGGATTAACGAATATCTATTAATGAATATGACTTATGGATTAAGGATTAGGAATTAAGGATTAGGGATTAAAAGGATTAGATTATAGGGATTAAGGATTAGAGGTTTTGGATTACCGATCAAGGGATTATTATTTTAAGGATTAAGAATTAGGTATTTGAGATTAAGGATTATGAATTTGGGATTAGAGATTAGAGATTAGGGATTTAAGATAAGGATTTAAAGATAAACATTAGGGATTAGGGATTAAACATTAAGGGTTTAGATCTTAAAGAATAGGGATTATGGATTAAGGATTACGGATTGAGTTTTAAGAATTAGGGATTATGAATTAATAATTAGGGATTTGGGATTGGGTACTACAAAAGAAGAAGAAAAGGTAGAAGAACCAGAAGAAGATGAAGATGATGAAGTAGTAGTTGTAGTAGTTGAAGAAGAAGAAGTACAAGGAGAAGAATAAAAAGAAAGAGAATAAAAAGATGATGATGAAAAAGAAGTTGTAAAAGAAGAAGGCAGAGTAGAAGATGATGAAGAAGAAGAAGAAGAAAAAGAAGGAGAGGAAGAAGAAAAAGAACAACATCAAGAGGAGGAGGAGGAGGAGGAGAAGAAGAAGAAGAAGAAGAAGAAGAAGAAGAAGAAGGGGAAGTAGAAGGAGAGGAAGAAGAGAAGTATAAGAAGAAGAAGAAGAAGAAGAAGAAGAAGAAGAAGAAAAAGAAGAGGAGGAGAAGGAGGAAGAAGAGAAGAAGAAGAAGAAGAAGAAGAAGGAGATGAAGTAGAAGAAGAAGAAGATGAAGGAAAAGAAGAAGAAGAGAAAGAAGAAGAAGAGAAAGAAAACAAGAAGAAGAAGAAGAAGAGGAAGAAGAAGAAGAAGAGGGAGAAGAGGTTGAAGTGGAAGAAGAAGAAGAAGAAGAAGAAGAAGAAGAAGAAGAAGAGGAGGAGGATGAGGAGGAAGAAGAAGAAGAGGAGGAGGAGGAAGAAGATGAGGAAGAATTAGAAGAAGAAGAGCATGAAGAAGAAGAAGAGGAAGAGGAAAAATAATTGGATGAAGAAGAAGAAGAAGAAGAAGGTGAAGAAGATAAAGAAGAAGAAGAAGAAGAAGAAGAAGGTGAATAAAAAGAAGTAGAAGAAGAAGAAGAAGGAGAAGATGAAGAAGAAGGAAAGAAAAGAAATAGAAGAAGAAGAAGAAGGAAAAGATGGGAAGAAGAAGAAGAAGAGGAAGAAGTTAGAGAAAAAGAAGACAGAGAAGAAGAAGAAGAAGTAGAAGAAGATAAAGACAAAGAAGAAGCAATAAAAGTGGTAGAATAATAATAATAATAACAATAATAATAATAATAAGATGATGATGACAATGAAGAAGAAGTAGAAGAAAAAGAGGTAGGAGAAGAAGAAGAAGAAGAAGAAGAAGAAGAAAAAGAAGAAATGCAAGAAGATGAAGAATAAGAGGAAGAAGAAGAAGAACAAGAAGAAGAGGAAGAATAGGATCAAAAAGAAGAAGAAGAAGAGGAAGATAAGGAAGAATAAGGAGAAGAGGAAGATAAAGAAGAAGAAGAAGAAGGATAAGATGAGGAAGAAGAGGAAAAGAGGAAGAAAATGAGGAAAGAGAAGAAGAAGAAGAAGAAGAAGAAGAACAAGTGGAAGAACAAGAGGAAGAAAAGGAAGTACAAGAAGAAGAAAAAGGGGAAGAAGAAAAAAAGAAGAGGAAAAGGAAGATGAGGAAAAAGAAGAAGAAGAAGAAGATGATTAAGTAAAAGAAGAAGACGAAGAAGAAAAAGAAGAAGAGGAAGAGGATGGACAAGAAGAAGAAGAAGAAGAGGATCAATAAGAAGTCAAAGAAAAAGAAGAAGAACTAGAAGAGGAAGAAGAGGAAGGAGAAGAAGAGGAAGAAGAAGAAGAAGAAGAACAAGGATAAGATAAGGAAGAAGAGAAAATAAAGATGAAGATGATGAGGAAGAAGGAGAAGAAGAAGAGGTAGTAGAAGAAGAAGTTGTAGAAGAAGAAGAGGAAGAAGAAAATGTGCAGGAAGAAGAAGCAGGGGAAGAAGAACAAAAAGAAGTGGAAAAGAAAGAAGAGGAAGAAGAAGATGCACAGGACGAAGAAGGGGAAGAAGAATAAAAAGAAGAGGAAAAAGAAGAAGAAGAAGAAGAAGTAAAAGAAAGGGAAGAAGAAAAAGAAGAAGAAAAAGAAGAAGATAAAGAAGAAGAAGAAGAAGAAGTAAAAGAATAAGAAGAAGAGAAAGAAGAAGAGGAAGAAGAAGAGGAAGAAGTTGAACCATTAAAAGAAGAAGAAAATGAAGAAGTAGTGGAAGAAGAAGTACAACAAGTTGAATAAAGAGAATAGGTAGAAGAAGTAAGAGGAAGGAGTAGAAGAAGCAGAGGAAGAGAGAAAGAGGAAGGAGAAGAAGAAAAAGTGGAAGAAGAAGAACGAAAGGAAGAAGAAGAAGAAGAAGAAGAAGAAGTAGAAGAAAAAGTAGAAGAAGAAGAGGAAGAAGAAGAAGGAGAAGAAGAAGATGAGGAAGAAGAACTGGAATACGAAGATAAGGAAGAAGAAGGAGAAGAAGTAAAAGAAGAAGAAGAAGAAGAGGAAGAAGAAGAAGAAGAAAAGATTAAGAAGAGGAAGAAGAAGATAAAGATGATGAAGAAGAAGAAGATGGAGAAGAAGAAGAAGAAGAAGGAGGAGGAGAAGAAGAAGAAGAAGAAGCAGAAGAAGAAGAAGAAGAGGCAGAGGAGGAAGAGGATGAAGAGAAAGTAGAAGAAGAAGATTAAGTAGTAGCAGAAGTAGAAGATGATGAAGAAGTCGAAGAAGTAGAGGAAGAAATAGAAGAATATGAAGAGGAAGAAAAAGCAGAAGCAGATAAAGAATTAGAAGAAGAAGAAGAAAAAGGGAAAGTCGAAGAAGTTGAAGAGCAAGAATGAGAGGAGGATGACGAAGAAGAGGAAGAACAATAAGAAGAAGACGAGGAAGAAGGAAAAGAAGAGGAAGAAGAAAAAGAAGAAGAAGATATGGAAGAAGAAGGGGAAGAAGATGAATAACTGTGGGAATGAGAAGAGGAAGAAGAAGAAGAAGAAGAAGTGAGAAAGACGAAGAAGAAGAAGTGGAAGAAGAAGAAGATGAAGAAGAAAAGAGCAAGAAGAAGAAAAAGAAGAAGAAGAATAAAAAAAGAAAAAAAAGTCGAGGAAGAATAAGAAAAAGAAGAACAATAATTAGAACAAGTAGAAGAAGAAAATCAAGAAGAAGAGGAAGAGGAAGAAGAATATGAACAAGAAGGAGTACAAGATGAATAAGAAAGAGAATAAGAAATGAAAGAGGGAAAGGAAGGAGAAGAAGACAAATAAGGAGAAGAAGAAGAGGAACAAGAGAAAGAAGGGGAAGAAGAAGGCATGGAAGTAGAAGAAGAAGAAAAAGAAGAAGTAGAATATGATGAGGAGAAGAAGAAGAACAACAATATAAAGTAGAAAAGAAAGAACATGAAGAGGAGGAAGAAGAAGAAGAAGAAGAAGAAAAGGAAGAAGAAAAAAAGAAGTTGAACAAGTAGAAGAGGAAGATAGAGAAGAAGAAGAAGAATAAGAAGAGGAGAAAGAGAATGATGAGAAAGGAGAAGAAGGGAATAAAAGGAAGAAGAAGAAGACGAAGAAAAAGAAGAAGAAGAAGAAGAGAAAAAAGAAAAATAAGATGAAGAAGAAGAAGAAGTGGATGAAAAGAAGTTGAAGAAGAGGAAGAAGAACAATAAGAAGAGGAAGAAGAATAAGAAAAACAAGAAGAAGAAGAAAAAGAAGAAGTGGAGGAAGTAGAAGAAGAAGAAAAAGGAGAAGAAAAAGAAGAAGAGGAAGGGGAAGGAGAAGAAGAAGAATCAGAAGGGCAAGAAGAAGATGAAGAAGATAAAGAAGAAGAAGAAGAAGAAGAAGAAGTGAAAAAAGAAGAGGGAGAAGAACAAGTGTAAGAAGAGGTAGAAGCAGAAGAAGAAGAAGTAGTAGAAGAAGCGAAGAAGAAGAAGAAGGAGAAGAAGAAGAAGAAGAAGGCAAAGAAGAAGAAGAAGAAGAAGATGATGATGATGATGATGATGATGAAGAAGAAGTAGAATAGGAAGTAGCAAAAAAAGTAAGAAGAAGATTAAGAAGAACAAGAAGGGGTAGAAGAACTACAAGAAGAAGAAAAAGAATTAGTAGTAGTAGTAGTGCAAGTTGTAGTTATAGAAGAAGAAGAGAAAAAAGAAGAGGAAGAAAAAGAAGAAGAGATAGATGAAGAAGAAGAAGAAGAAGAAGAAGAAGAAGGAAAAGAAAAAGAAGAAGAGGAAGAAGGAGAAGAAGAATGAAAAAGAAGAAGAAGAAGAAGAAGTAGAAGTAGAAGAAGAAGATGATGTAGAAGTAGAAGTAGAAGAAGAAGAAGAAGAAGAAGAAGAAGAAAAAAGAAGAAGAAAAAGAAGAAGTGAAAGAAGAAGAAGAAGAAGAAGAAGAGGAAGAAGAAGAAGAAGATGATGATGATGAAGAAGAAGAAGCAGAAGGAGAAGTGTATAAAGAAGAAGGAGAAGAAGAAGAAGAAGCCGAGGAAGTAGAAGAAGTAGAAGAGGAAGAGGAAGAAGAGGAGGAATAAGAATAAGAAAAGGAAGAAGTGGAAGGGGAAGAAGAAGAAGATGAATAAGAAGAAGAAGAAGAACAAGAGGAAATGGAAAAGAAAAAGATGAAGACAAAGAATAATAATAATAATAATAATAATAATAATAAGAAATAGAAGAAGAAGAGGATGAAGAAGAAGGGGAAGTAGAAGAAGAAGAAGAAGGAGAAGAAGAAGAAGAAGAAAAAAAAAAAGAAGAAGAGGTAGAACTAGAAAAGAAGAAGAAAAGGAAGAAGAAGAAGAAAAAGAAGAAGTTGAATTAGAAGAAGAAGAGGAAGAAGAAGAAAAAGAAGAAGAGGAAGATGAGCAAGGTGATGAAGAAGAGGATGAAGAAGAAGAAGAAAAAGAGGAAGGGGAAGAGGAAGTATATGAAGTAGAGGAAGAAGAAGAAGAAGAAGAAAACGAATAATAATAATAATAATAATAATAATAATAATAATAAAAATAATAATAATAATAATAATAATAATAATAATAATAATAATAATAATGAAATAAGGAACAAGAGACAGAAAAATATGAAGAAGATGAAGAAGTACAAATGGAAGAAGAAGAGGAGGAAGAAGATGAAGAAGATGTAGAAAAAGAAGAGGAAGAGGAGATGAATTATGGATTAGGGATTAGGGGTTCGAGATTTAGGAAAGAAGGATTGGGGATCCAACACTATGGGTTGAAAGTTAGGGAGATGGGGTTAAAGGATTAGGGTTTTGGGATTAGGTATTAGGGATTAGGGAATTAGGAGTTAGCAATTAGGGATTAGGGTTTAGGTATTAAGGATTAGGGATTAGAGATTAGGCATAAAGGAATAACTTATTAGGGATTAGAGATTTGGAATTAAGAATTAAAATATTAATTATTAGGAATTTAGGATTAGAAACTAAGGACTTAAGGCTAATGTTTAAGAAATAGGAAATAAAGATTTGAAATTAAGGATTTTAAATTAGAGATTAGGGATGCAAGAATAAAGATTAGAGATTAAATGATTAAGATTAGGATTATTGATTAGGGATTAGCTATTAATGATTATGGGTTAGAGATTAGATATTAAGGATTAAGGATAATAAATTATAGATTAAAGATTAAGGACTAGGGATTAGCTATTAATTAATAGAGTTTAGGAATTAGATTAGATGTTAAAGATTAAAGATTAGGGATTAGACATTAAGAATGGATTAGGGATTAAGGATTAGAGATTAAGGATTAGGCATTTGAGAGAAGGAAGAAGGAAGAAGGGAGAGAAAGGAAGAGAGAAGATGGCAGAAGGAAGAAGGAAGAAGAAAGAAAGAAGAAAAAAGAGAGGAGAAAGAAGAAGAAAAAGAAGAAGTTGAAGAAGAAGAGGAAGAAGAAGATGAAGAATAAAGAAGAAAGAAGGAAGAAGGAAAAAGGAAGAAGGAAGAAGAAAAGAGGAAGGAAGAAGGAAAAAGAAGGAAGCAGAAAGAAGAAAGTAGAAAGTAGAAAGTAGAAAGAAGAAAGGAGAATGAAGAAAGAAAAAGACGAAGAAGAAGAAGTAGGAGAAGTAGACAGAGAAGAAAGATGAGGAGAAGAAGAAGGAGAAGGAGAAGGAGAAGGAGAAGGAGAAAGGGATGGAGAAGTAGTAAGAGAAGGAAAAGGAGAAAGAGATTGAGAAAGACAAGGAGAAGAAGAATAAGAAGATGAAGAAGAAAAAGAAGAAACAGAAGAAATGGAAGAAGAAGAGGAAATGGAAGAAGAAAAATAAGAAGAATATGAAAAGAAGAAGAAGAATAAGAAGAAGAAGAAGAAGTCAAAGAAGAAGAAGAAGAAGAAGATGAAAAAGAAAAAAATGAAGAGAAACAAGAATAACAAGAAGTAGAAGACAAACAAGAAGAAGAAGAAGAGAAGGAAGAGGAAGAAGAAGAAGAAGAAGAAGAAAAAGATGAAGTAGTCGAAGGAGAAGGGGAAGAAGAAGAAGTGGTAGAGAAGGAAGTTGACGTTGAAGAAGAGGAAGAAGAAGAAGAGGAAGAAGGAGGAGAAAAAGAGGAAGAAGTCGAAGCGAAAGATGACAAAAAAAGTGGAAGAAGATGAAGATGAATAGGAAGAAGAAGAAGAAGAGGAGGAAGAAGAAAAATAGGAAGAAGAAGAAGAAGAAGAGGAAGAAGATGAAGAGGAGGAAGAAGAAGAAGAAGAGGAAGTAGAAGAAGGGGAAGAAAAGAATGACAGGTGGAAGAAGAAGAAGTAGTATAAGAAGAAAAAGAAGAAAAAGATGGAGAAGAAGAGGAAGAATAAGACGAAGAGGTAGAAGAAGTAGAAGAAGTTGAAGAACAAAAAGAAGAAAAAGAAGAAGAAGAAGCATTAGGAATTAGGGATAAGTGATTTGGGATTAAGGATTAAGGATCACAGAATAAGGTTTTAGAGGTTATGGATTAAAGATTAAGGATAATAAATAAAATATTAGAGATTAGAGAGAAGGAATTAAGGGATTAGGTCATAAAGATTGGGGATTAAGTATTAGGGATTAGAGATTATTGATTAAAGATTAGGGATTAGGGTTTACAGATTACGAAAGAAGTAGAGGAAAAAGAAGAACTAGAAGAAATATAAGAAGAATAAGAAGTAGAAAAGAAGACGAGGAAATAATAGTAGTAGTAGAAGAAGAAGAGGAGGAGGAGGAAGAAGAAGAAGAAGAGGAAGAAGTAGAAGAAGAAGAAAAAGAAGGAGAGTAATAATAATAATAATATTAATAATAAGAAAGAAAGAATGATGATGTTGCTGAAGAAGATAAAGAAAAAGAAGTTGATGATGTTGAAGACAATGAAGAAGAAGAAGAAGAAGAAGAAGAAGAAGAAGAAGAAGACGAAGAAGAAGAAGAAGAAGAAGAAGAAAGGGAAGAAGAAGAAGAAGATGATGATGATGATGAAGAAGATGATAAAGAAGAAGAAGAGGAAGAAAAAATAGAAGAAGAAGAAGAAGAAAAGATTTGGAAGAAGAGGAAGAAGAGGATGAAGAAGAACAAGAAGAATTGGAGGAGGAAGAAGAAGATGAAGAAGAAGAGGAAGAAGAAGAAGAATAGAAGAAGAAGAAGAGGAAGAGAGGAGGAAGAAGAAAAGGAAGAAGAAGAAGTCAAAGAGGAAGAAGAAGTAGTAGAATGAGGAGAAGGAGAAGAAGAAAAAGAAGAAGAAGAAGAAGTAGAAGAGGAGAAGGGGAAGAAGAAGAATAAGAAGGATATGAATAAGAAGAAGAAGAAGAAGAAAATTAAGAAAAAGAAGTGGAAGTAGAAATAGAGGAGAAAAAAAGAGATGAGGAAAAAGAAAAAGAAGAAGAAGAAGAAGAGAAGATAAAGAACTACAAGAAGAAGTAGAGAAGAAGAAGAAGAAGGGGAATGAGAAGAACAAGAAGAAGAAGTAGAAGCAAAAAAAGAAGAAGCAAAAGAGGAAGTAGATGGAGAAGAAGAAGAAGAAGACGATGATGATGGTGAAAAAGAAGAAGAAGAAGAAGAAGAAGAACAAGAACAAGAAGAAGAAGAAAAAGAACCAGAAGACCAAGAGGGAGAAGAAGAAGAAGAAGAAAAACAAGACCAAGAAGAGGACGAAGAAGGAGGAGGAGGAGGAGGAGAAGAAGAAGAAGAAGAAGAAGAAGGGTAAGAAGAAGAAATGGAAAGAAGAAGAAGAAGATGATGAAGGAGAAGAAGAAGAAGAAGAAGAAGAAGAAGATGAAGAAAAAGAAGAAGACGAAGAAGAAGAAGAACATGAAGAAGATGAAGAAGAAGAATAAAAAGAAGAAGAGTGAGAAGAAGAAGAAGAAGAAGAAGAAGAGGCAGAGGAAGAAAAGGAAGGAGAAGAGAAAGAAGAAGAAGAAACAGAAGAAGAAAAAGATGATGAGGAAGAAGAGAAGAAAGTAGAAGAAGATGAGGAAGATTATAAGAAGAGGAAGAAGAGAAAGAAGCTAAAGAAGAAGAAGAAGAGGAAGTCGAGGAGGAAGAAAAGGAAGGAGAAGTGAAAGAAGAAGAAGATGCAGAAAGAGAAAAAGAAGATGAGGAAGAAGAGAAGAAAGAAGAAGATGAAGATGACGAAGAATAGAAGAATAGGAAGAAGAAGAAGAAGAAGTTAAAGAAGAAGAAAAAGAGGAAGAAGAGGAAGAAGTAGAAGAAGAAGAGGAGAAGGAAGAAAAGGAAGGAGAAGAGAAAGAAGAAGAAGAAGCCGAAGAAGAAAAAGAAGTTGAGGAAGAAGAGAAGAAAGAAGAAAAAGAAGATGAGGAAGATTAGAAGAAGAGGAAGAAGAAGAAGAAGAAGAAGTTGAAGAAGAAGAAGAAGATGAAGAAGAAGAAAAGGAAGAGGTAGAAGAGGGTGAAGGAGAAGAAGTGGAACAACAAGAAAAGGAAGGAGAAGAAAAGGAAGAAGAATAAGAAGAAGGAGAAGAAGAAGAAGAAGAAGAAGAAGAAGAAAGAGGAAAAGAAGAAAAAGAAGTTGAAGAACAATTAGAAGAAGAGGGAAATGAATAACAAGAAAAAGAAGTAGAAGAAGAATTAGAAAAGAGGAAGAAGAAGAAGAAGAAGAAGTAGAGGAAGAAGGAGAAGAAGAAGAGGAACAAGTGAAACAAGAAGAAGAGAAACAAGATGGAGAAGAATATTAAAAGGAAGAAGAAGAAGAAGAAGATGAAGAACAAGGAGAAGAAGAAAAGGTAGAAGAAGAAGAAAAGGTGGAGGAAGAAGAGGAAGAAGAAGAGGGAGAAGAAGAAGTTGAAGAAGATTGAGTAGAAGAGGAAGAGGAAAAAGAAGAAGATGATGATGATGAAGAGGAAGAAGAAAGAAAGGAAGAAGAAGAAGAGCAAAAAGAAGAACAAGATTAGAAGAAGAAGAAGAAGAAGAGAAAAACAAAGTAGATGAAGAAGAACAAAAAGAAGAGGAAGAAGAAGAAGAAGAAGATGATGAGGAAAAAGAATAATTAGAAGACATAGAGGAAGCTAAAGAATCACAACAACAAGTGGAAGATGAGGAAGAAGTGGAAGAAGAAGTAGAAGAAGAAGTGGAAGAAGGAGAAGAAGACGAGGAAGAAGAAGAAGAAGAAGAAGAAGAAGAAGTGGGGGAAGAAGAGGAAGAAGATGAAAAAGAGAAACAAGAAGAAAATTAAAAAAAAGAAAGAAGAAGCGCAAGAAGCATAAGAAGAATAGGAACAAGAAGAGGAATATGAAAAAGAATAATAATAATAATAAGAAGAGAAAGAAGAAGAAGAAGAAGAAGGAGTAGAATAATAAATAGGAGAAGAAGAAGAAGAAGGGGAATAAGAAGAAGAAGAAGAAGAAGAAGAAGAAGAAGAAAAAGAAGAGGATGAAGAAGAACAAGAAGAAGAGGAGCAAACAAAGGAAGAAGAAGAAGATGAAAAGAAGAACAGAAGATGACGACAAAGAAGAAGAAGAAGAATAAGAAGTAGAGAAAGAGGAAGAAGAATAAGAAGCGCAAGAAGGAGTAATGAAAGAAGAAAATGAAGAACTAGAGGAAGATGAGGAAAAAGTGATAGAAGAGGATGAAGAAGAAGCAGAAGAACTTGAAGAGGAAGAGGAAGAAGAAGAAGAAGAAGTCGAAGAAGAGGAGGAAGAAGATGAAGAAGAGGAAGAAGAAGAAGAAGTAGAAAAGGAAGACGAAAAAGAAGAAGAGGAAGAGGAAGAAGAAGAAGATGATGAAGAAGAAGAAGAATATGAAGACGACAACGAAGAAGAAGACGAAGAAGAAAAAGAAGAAGAAGAAGATGTGAAAGAAGAAGAAGAAGAAGAGTAACAATTAAAAGATGAAGAAGAAAAACAAGAAATGAAGAGAAAGTAGTACAAGTAGAAGAAAAAGTGGAAGAAGATGTAAAACAAAAAGAAGTAGAGGTAGGAGAAGAAGAAGAAAACAATAGGAAGATGAGGAAGAAGAGGAAGTAGAGGTTAAAAAAGATGTGGATGAAGGAGAAGAAGAAGAACAGGTAGACGAAGAAGAAGAAAAAGAAGAAGACAAAGAAGATGGAGAAGAAGAGGAGGAAGAAGAAGAGGAATAAGAAGAAGAAGAAGAAGAAGAGGAATAAGAAGAAGAAGAAGAGGAAGAAGAATAAAAAGAAGTAGAAGAAAAGGAAAAAGAAGAAGGAGATGAGGAAGAAGAAGAAGATGAAAAATTTGAAGGAGAAGAAGTCGAAGAAGAGAGAGAAGTAGAAGAAGAAAAAGAACAGGAAGAAGGACAAGAAGTAGAAGAAGAAGAGGAAGGATAAGAAGAAGAAGAAGAAAAAGAAAAGGAAGGAGAAGATGAAGAAGAGGGAGAAGAATAAAAATAGGAAGATGAAGAAGAAGTAGAGGAACAAGAAGAAGAAGAAGGAGAAGAGCAAGATGAAGAAGAAGGAGAAGAAGAAGAAGATGAAAAAGAAGAAGAAGAGGAAGAGAAAGAAGAAGAAGAAGAAATGGAAGAAGAAGAAGAAAAAGAAAAAGAAGATGAAGAGGAAGAAGAAGAAGATGAAGAAAAAGAAAAAGAAGGAAAAGAAGAGGAAGAAGCAAAAAAAGATAGAGCAGAAGAAGAACAAGAAGAATAAGAAGTGGAATAAGAAGAAGAAGAAGAATTGGAGGAATAAGAAGAAGAGTAAGAAGAAGAAGGAGAAGAACAAAAGGAAGATGAGAAACATGAGGAAGAAGAAGAAGAAGAAGATGCAGAAGAAAAAGAAGTAGAAGAGAAAGAAGGAGAAGAAGACGAAGTTGATGTAGAAGAGGAAGAAGATCAAGAGGAAGAAGAAGAGGAAGAGATGAGAGGAGGAAGAACAAGAAGAAAAGGAGGAGGAGGAGGAGGAAGAAGAAGAAGAAGAAGAAGAAGAATAAGAAGAAAAAAAGAAGAATAAGAAAAAGAGGAAGAATAAGAAGAAGAAGAAGTAGTAGAAGAAGAAGAAGAAGAAGAAGAAGAATAAGAAGAAAAAAAGAAGAATAAGAAGAAGAGGAAGAACAAGAAGAAGAAGTAGAAGAAGAAGAAGAAGAAGAAGAAGAAGGAACAGGAGGAGATGAAGAAGAAAGAGAAGAAGAAGAAGTGGAAGAAGAAGAAGTTGAAGAAGAAGAAGAAGAAAAGGAAGAAGAAGAAGTGGAAGAAGATGGAGAAGTGGAAGAAGAAGAAGAAGAAGTTGATGAAGAGAAGAAGAAGAAGAAGAAGAAGATGAAGAAGATGATGAAGAAAAAGAAGAAAAAGAACAAAAAGAACAATAAGAAGAAGAAGGATAAAAAGAAGAAGAAGAAGAAGAAGAAGAAGAAGAAGAAGAAGAAGAAGAAGAAGAAGAAGAAGATGGAGAGGAAGAAGAAGAAGAAGAAGCAAAAAAGGAAGAAGAAGAAGAAGAGGAAGAAGAAGAAAAAGAAGAAGAAGAAGAAGAAGAAGAAGAAAAAGATGATGAAGAAGAAGAAAAAGAAGGAGAAGAAGAAGAAGAAGAAGAAGAAGAAGAAGAAGTAGAAGAAGAAGAAGTGGAAGAAAAAGAAGAGGAAGAAGAAGAGGAAGAAAAGGAAAAGAGGAAGAGAAAGAAGAAGAAGAAGAAGAAGACGAAGAAGAACAAGAGGACGAGAAAGAAGAAGAAAACAAAAAAGAAGAAGAAGAAGAAGACGTACAAGAAGAAGGAGAAGTGCAAGAAGAACAACGACAACAAGAAGATGAAGAAGTAGTTGTAGTAGAAGAAGAAGAAAAAGAAGAAGAAGAAGAACTAGAAGAAGAAAATGAAGAAGAAGAAGGAGAGTAATAGTAGAAGAAGAAGAAGAAGAATAAGAGGAAGAGGAAGAAGGAGAAGAAGTAGAAGAAGGAGAGAAAGAAGTTGAAGAAGGGGGAGGAGCAGGAGGAGTGGAAGAAGTAGAAGAAGAAGAAGAAGGAAATGAAGGAGGAGAAGTCAAAGAATGAGGTGGAGGATAAGAAGAAGAAGAAGAACAAGAACAATAACAAGAATGGGAAGAAGAAGAAGAAAAAGAAGAAGTGGAAGCAGAACAAGAAGAAGAAGAAGGAAAAGTAGAAGAAGAGTAAGAACTAGAAGAAGAGGAAGAAAAGAGAAGAAATAGAAGAAGAAGAAGAAGTAGAAGAAGAAGAAGAAGTAGAAGAAGAAGAAGAAGAACAAGAAGAAGAATAAGAAGAAGAAGAAGAAGAAGAAGACAAAGAAGAAGAAGAAGAAGAAGAAGAAGAAGAAGACAAAGAAGAAGAAGAAGAAGAAGAAAAAGAAGAAGAAGAAGAAGGGGAAGAAGAAAAAGAAGAAGAGGAAGAAGAAAAGGAAGAAGAGCAAGAAGAAGAAGTTGTGGAAGAAGAAGATGAAAAGAACAAGAAGAAGAAGAGGGAGATGAAGAAGAAGAAGAAGAAGAATAAGAGGAAGAAGGAGAAGAAGAAGAAGAACATGAGGAAGATGAGGAAGAAGAGTAACAAGAAAAAGAAGAAAATATGGAAGAAAAAGAAGAGGAAGAGGATGTAGAAGAAAAATAAAAAGAAGAAGTGGAAGAAGAAGGCAAAGAAGACGAAGAAGAGGAAGATGAAGAAGGGAAGCAAAGCAAGAAGAAAAGGAAAAAGAGGGCAAGGAGGTAGAAGAAGAGGACGAGTAAGTAAAAGAAGAAAAAAAGAAAAATAAGAAGAAGAAGAAGAAAAAGAAGAATAAGAAGAAGAAAAAAGAAGAAAAAGAAAAAAAGAAGAAGAACAAGAAAAGGAAGAAGAAGTAGAAGAAGATCAATTATTTAAAGAGGAAGTAGAAGAATGAGATGAAGAAGAAGAAGAAGAAGGC
Organism: Vanilla planifolia; assembly: GCA_023846275.1. NCBI lineage: Eukaryota > Viridiplantae > Streptophyta > Magnoliopsida > Asparagales > Orchidaceae > Vanilla > Vanilla planifolia. The sequence continues at coordinate 63,690,021 of CM043865.1, forward strand.
AAAGAAGTAGTAATAAAAGAGGAAGAAAAAGACGAGGAAGATGAAGAAGAAGAAGGAGGAGGTGAAGATTAGAAAGGAGGAGGAGAAGAAGAAGAAGAAGAAGAAGAAGTTGGAGAAGAAGAAGAAGAGGAAGAAGATGTGGAAAAAGTGGGAGAAGTGGAAGGAGGAGTAGAAGTAGAGATGAAGAACAAAATGAAGAAGAAGATGGAGTAGAAAAAGAAAAAGTAAGTAAAGAAAAATGATGTAGATCAAGAAAAATAAAAATGAGAAGAAGAAGATCAAGAAAAAGAAGAAGAAGAAGAAGAATAGGAAGAAGGAGAAGAAGAAGGAGAAGAAAAAGAAGTAGAACAAGAACCAGAAGAAGAAGATGAAGAAGAAATAGAAAAAGAAAAAAAAGGAGCAGAAAAAGAAGAAGAAGAAGAAGTAGAAGAAGTAGAAGAAGAAGTAGTAGTAGTAGAAGAAGAAGAAGAAGACGAAGAAGAAGAAGTAGGAGAAGAAGATGAAGAAGAAGGAAATGAAGGAGGAGAAGAAGAAGTAGATGAAGAAAAAAAAAGAAGAAGAATAAGAAGAAGGAGGAGGAGAAGAAGAAGAAGAAGAAGAAGAAGAAGAAGTAGAAGAAGAAAGGGAAGAAGCAGTTGGAGTAGGAGAAGAAGAAGGAGAAGAAGGAAAAGAAGAAGGAGAAGTCGAAGAAGAAAAAGAAGAAGGAGAAGAAGAAGAAGAAGACAAAGCAGAAGAGGAAGAAGATGAAGAAGAGGAAGAAGAAGAAGAAGAAGTTGAAGAAGAAGATGAAGCAAAAGAGGAAGAAGAAGAAGAAGGAGAAGAAGAAGGAGAAGAAGAAGAAGTAGAAGAAGAAGAATAAGAGGGAGAAGAAGAAGAAGGAGAAGAAGAAGAAGAAGAAGGAGAAAAAGAAGTAGATGAAGTGAAGAAGAAGAAAAAGATGAAGAAGATGATGAAGCAAAAGAAGAACAAGAAAAAAAAGAATAAGAAGAAGAAGAAGGATAAGAAGAAGAAGAAGAAGAAGTAGTAGTAGTAGAATTAAAAGAGGAAGAAGAAGATGAAGAAGAAAGAGAGGAAGAAGAAGAAGAAGAAGAAGATGAGGAAGAAGAAGAAGAAGAGGAAGAAGAAGAATAAGAATAAGAAGAATGTGAAGGAAAAGAAGATGAAGAAGAAGTAAAAGAAGGAGAAAGAGAAGAAGAAGAAGAAGAAGAAGAAGAAGAAGAAGTGGAAGAAAAGAAAGAGGAAGAAGAAGAGGAAGATGATGATGAATTAGAAAAAGAAGAACAAGAACAAGAAGAAGAGGTAGAGAAAGAAGAAGAAGAAGAAGAAGGGAAAGAAGAAGAAAACGAAGAAGAAGAAGAAGTAGAAGAAGAAGAAAGAGAAGTGCAAGAAGAAGAACAGCAAGATGAAGGTGAAGAAGTAGTTGTAGTAGTTGAAGAAGAAGAAGAAGAAGAATTAGAAAATGAAAACAAAGAAGAAGAAGGAGAGTAATAGTGGCAGAAGAAGAAGAAGAAGAATAAGAGAAAGAGGAAGAAGATGAAAAGAAGAGGAAGTGGAAGAAGAAGGAGAGAAAGAAGTGGAAGAGGGAGGAGGAGCAAGAGGAGTGGAAGAAGTAAAAGAATAAGAAGGAAATGAAGGAGAAGAAGAAGTCAAAGAAGGAGGTGGAGGCTAATAAGAAGAAGAATAATAACAAGAAGGCGAAGAGGAAGAAGAAAAAGAAGAAGAGGAAGCAGAAGAAGAAGAAGAAGAACAAGAAGAAGAATAAGAACTAAAAGAAGAGGAAGAAAAGAGAAGAAGAAGAAGAAAGGGAAGAAGTAGAAGAAGAAGAAGAAGAAGAAGAAGAAGAAGAAGTAGTAGAAGACGAAGAAGAAGAAAAATAAGAAAAAGAGTAAGAAGAAGAAGAAGTGAAAGAAGAAGATGAAAAAGAACAAGAAGAAGAACAAGAAGACGAAGAGGGAGAAGAAGAAAAAGAAGAAGAAGAACAAGTGGAAGATAAGGAAGACGAATAACAAGGACAAGAAGAAGATAAGGAAGAAAAAGAAGAGGAAGAGGAGGAAGAAGAAGAAGAGCAAGAAGAAGTGGAAGAAGAAAGGGAAGAAGATGAAGAAGCAGAAGATGAAGAAGGGCAAGTAGAGGAAGAAGAAAAGGAAAAAGAGGACAAGGAGGTAGAAGAAGAGGAAGAGGAAAAAGAAGATGAAAAAAAGAAAAATAAGAAGAAGAAGAAGAAGAAGAAGAAGAGTAAGAAGTCAAAGAAGGAGGTGGAGGATAAGAAGAAGAAGAAGAAGAAGAAGAACAATAACAAGAAGGGGAAGAAGAGGAAGAAAAAGAAGAAGAGGAAGCAGAACAACAAGGAGGAGAAGAAGAAGAAGAAGAAGAAGAAGAAGAATAAGAACTAGAGGAAGAGGAAGAAAAGAGAAGAAGACGAAGAAAAGGAAGAAGTAGAAGAAGAAGAAGAAGAAGAAGAAGAAGTAGAAGAAGAAGAAGAAGAAAAGGAAGAAGAGTAAGAAGAAGAAGAAGCGCAAGAAGAAGATGAAAAAGAACAAGAAGAAGAACAAGAAGAAGAAGAGGGAGAAGAAGAAGAAGAAGAAGAAGAACAAGAGGAAGATGAGGAAGACGAGCAACAAGAACAAGAAGAAGATAAGAAAGAAAAAGAAGAGGAAGAGGAGGAAGAAGAACAAGAGCAAGAAGAAGTGGAAGAAGAAGGGGAAGAAGATGAAGAAACGGAAGATGAAGAAGGGCAAGTAGAGGAAGAGGAAAAGGAAAAAGAGGGCAAGAAGGTAGAAGAAAAGGAGGAGGAAAAAGAAGAAGAAAAAAAAGAAAAATAAGAAAAAGAAGAAGAAGAAAAAGAAGAAAAAGAACAAAAAAGAAGAAGAACAAGAAAAGGAAGAAGAAGAAGAAGAAGAACAATAACAAGAAGGGGAAGAAGAAGAAGAAAAAGAAGAAGAGGAAGCAAAACAACAAGGAGAAGAAGAAGAAGAAGAAGAAGAAGAAGAAGAAGAATAAGAACTAGAAGAAGAGGAAGAAAAGGAAAGAAGAAGAAGAAAAGGAAGAAGCAGAAGAAGAAGAAGAAGAAGAAGAAGAAGAAGAAGAATAAGTAGAAGAAGAAGAAGAAGAAGAGGAAGAAGAGTAAGAAGAAGAACAAGAGCAAGAAGAAGTTGAAAAAGAACAAGAAGAAGAAGAAGAGGGAGAAGAAGAGGAAGAAGAACGAGAAGAAGATGAGGAAGATGAGTAACAAGAATAAGAAGAAGATAAGGAAGAAAAAGAAGACGAAGAGAAGGAAGAAGAAGAAGAGCAAGAAGAAATGGAAGAAGAAGGGGAAGAAGATGAAGAAAGGCAAGCAAAGGAAGAAGAAAAGGAAAAAGAGGGCAAGGAGGTAGAAGAAGAGAAGGAGGAAAAAGAAGAAGAAAAAAAGAAAAATAAGAAGAAGAAGAAGAAAAAAAAGAAGAAAAAGAACAAAAAAGAAGAAGAACAAGAAAAGGAAGAAGAATAATAATAATAATAATTATTTAAAGAGGAATTAGAAGAAGGAGAGGAAGAAGAACAAGAATAAGAAGGCGAAGAAGTAGTAACAGAAGAGGAAGAATAAGTCGAGGAAGATGAAGAAGAAGAAGGAGGAGGTGAAGAATAGGAAGGAGATGAAGAAGAAGAAGAAGAAGAAGAAGAAGTAGTTGAAGAAGAAGATGTTGAAAAAGTGGGAGAAGTGGAAGAAGGAGGAGTAGAAGTAGACAAGAAGATGTACAAGATGAAGAAGAAGACGAAGGAGTAGAAAAAAAGAAAAAGAAGTAAAGGAAAATGATGTAGAACAAGAAAAGGAAGAACAAAAAGTAGAAGATCATGAAGAACAAGAAGAAGAAGAAGAAGACGACGAAGAAGAAGAATAGGAAGATGGAGAAGAAGAAGAAGGAGAAGAAAAAGATGTAGAACAAGGACCAGAAGAAGAAGATGAAGAAGAAATAGAAAAAGTGGAAAAAGGAGCAGAAGAAGAAGAAGAAGAAAAAGAAGTAGTAGAAGTACAAGAAGAAGAAGAAGAAGAAGAAGAAGAAGAAGAAGAAGTAGGAGAAGAAGATGAAGAAGAAGGAGATGAAGGATAAGATGAAGAAGAAGAAGAAGAAGAAGGAGAAGAAGAAGTAGAAGAAGAAGGAGAAGAAGAAGTAGAAGAAGGAGAAGAAGGAGAAGAAGGAAAAGTAGAAGGAGAAGAAGAAGAAGAAGAAGAAGAAGAAGAAGAAGTAGAACAAGAAGACGACGAAGCAGAAGAGGAGGAGGAAGAAGAAGAAGAAGAAGAAGGGGAAAAAGTAGGAGAAGTAGAAGAAGAATAAGAAGAAGGAGAACAAGGAGTTGTAGAAGAAGAAGGAGAAAATGAAGGAGGAGAAGAAGAAGGAGAAGAAAAAGGAGGAGAAGAAGAAGGAGAAGAAGGAGAAGAGGAAGAAGAAGATGGAGAAGAAGAAGAAGATGATGAAGAAGAAGAAGATGATGATGATGATAATGATGAAGAAGAAGAAGGAGAAGGTGAGGGAGAAGATGGAGGAGGACGAGGAGGAGGAGAAGATGAAGAAGAAGAAGAAGAAGAAAAAGAAGAAGAAGGAGAAGAAGTAAAAGATGAGGAAGAATAGGAATAAGAAGAAAAAGAAGAAAAAGAGTAGGAAAAAGAGAAAAAGAGCTAGACAAAGAAGAGGAAGATGATGAAGGAAAAGAAGAAGAAGAAGAAGAAGAAGAAGTAGAAGAAGAAGAGGATGAAGAGGAAGAAGAAGGGGAATAAGAGGAAGACAAGGATCAAGAAATAAAAGAAGAATAAGAAGAAGAAGAAGAGGAAGAAGAAGATGAAAAGAAGAAGAAGAACAAGATGGAGAAGAAGAAGAAGGACAAGAAGAAAAAGCAAAAGAAGAAGAAGAAGAAGAAGGAGAAGGAGAAGAAGTAGTAGAAGAAAAGGGAGAAGAAGAAGAAGATTTAGTAGTGGTAGAAGAAGATGTCAAAGTTGGAGGAGGAGGAGAAGAAGAAGAAAATGATGAAGAAAAAAAATAAGAAGGGGAAGTAGAAGAGGAAAAAGATGATGAAGAAGAAGTTGGAGAAGAATAAGAAGAAGAAGAATAAAAGCAAGAAAAAGAGTAGAAGAAGAAGAAGCAGAAGTAGGAGAAGAAGAAGAAGAAGAAGAAGAAGAAGAAGAAGAGGTGCAAGAGTTAGGTGATGAAGAAGAACAAGAACAAGAAGAAAAGTAAGAAGCAATAGAAGAAGAAGAAGAAGAAGAAGAAGAAGGAGAAAAAGAAGAAGTGTATAAAAAAGAAGAGGAGGAGGAGGAAGAAGAAGAAGAAAAAACAAAGAAGAGAAAGAAGAAGAATAATAAGAAGAAGATGAGGTGAAGGAGGAAGAAGAAGAGGAAGAGGAGGAGGATGAAGAAGAAGAATAGGAAGATAAGGAGAAGCAGATGAACAAGAAGAAGAAGTTGAGTAAGAAGAAGAAGAGGAGGAAGAAGAAGAGGAAGAAGAGAAATGTTGAACAAAGGGAAATAGGAAGAAGAGAAAGACAATGAGGAAAAGAAGATGAAGAGGAAGAAGAAGATGAAGAAGAAGAAGAAGAATAGAAGAAGAAGAAGAAGAAAAAGATGAAGAGGAGGAGGAGGAAGAAGAAGAAGAAGAAGAAAAATGAAAAGGAAGAAGAAGTAAAAGAAGAAGAAGAAGAGGAATAAATAGAAGATGAGGGAAAAGAAGAAGAGGATGAAAAGGAAGAAGAGCAAGAGGAAGAAGAGGAAGAAGAAGAAGAAGAATTTGACATAATAGAAGTGGTAAAGGAAAAAGAATAAGAAGATGTTGCAAAAGAAAAAGAATAAGATGTAGAAGTAGAAGAAGAAGAAGATGAAGAAGAAAAAAAGATGATGAATTATGGATTAGGGAGGGTGTGCTCAGGGTTTAAGGATTAGTCTTTAAAGTTTAGGGATGAGAGATTAGTGACGTGTGATTAATAGTTTAAGGATTAGGGATTAGGTATTTCTAGTTAAGGATTAAGAATTCAAGATTATGAATCAGTGGCTAGGTGATTAGGGTTAGAGTTTAGAAATTAGGGATTAGGGATTAAGGAATTGGTATTAGAGAATTTTATTTATCTATTAGGAATTAAGAAATAAAGATTAGGGATTAGGGATTAAGGGATTAGGGTTAAAGGATTAAACATTAGGGATTATGGGTTAGAGATTGTGGATTAAAGATAAAGGGATTAAAAACTAAGAATTAAGGATTAGTGATTAGCAAATCAATATTAAGGATTATTGATTAAGAATTGGAGATTAAGGTAATAGGTTATAAAGATTTGGGAATAGGGATTAATGATTAGAGATTAAGGATTAAAGATATTAGTTTAGGAATTAGAGATTAAGAAAGAAGAAGAAGAATAGAAGAAGAAGAAGAAGAAGAAGATGATAAAGTAGTAATAGAAGAAGAAGAAGAAGAAGTACATGAAGATGAAGAAGAAGGAGGAGGATAAGAAGAAGAAGAAGAAGAAGTAAAACAAGTAGAAGAGGGAGGACAAGACAAAGAAGAAGAAGAAGAGGAAGAAGAAGATTAAGAAGGAGAAGAAGAGAAGAAGAAGAAGAAGAAGAAGAAGAAGAAGAAGAAGTGGAAGAAGAAGAGGAAGTTGAAGAAGAAGAAGAAGGAGAAGAAAAAAAAGAAGAAGAAGAAGAAGAAGAAGAAGAAAAAGAAGAAAAAGTGAAAGAAAAAATGAATATAAAGGAGGAGAAGAAGAAGAAGAAGAAGAAGAAGAAGAAGAAGAACAAAAGTAAAAGAAGAAGAAGAGGAAGATAAAGTAGAAGAAGAAGAGGAGAAAAAAGAAGTAGAAGAAGAAGAGGACAAAGAAGAAGTAGGAAAAGAAGAAGAAGAGCAATAAGAAAAAGAAGAAGATGACGAGGAAGAAGAGGAAGACGAGGAGGAGGAAGAAGAAGAAGAAGAAGTAGACAAAGAAAAAGAAGAGGAGCAAGAAGAAATGAAAGATGTGAGAGAAGATAAAGAAGAAGAGGAAGAACAAGTAGTGGTAGTAATAGAACAAGAAGAAGAAGATCATGGAGAAGAAGAAGAGGAATAAGAAGAGGAGTGAAAAGAAGAAGACGAAGACGAAGAAGAAGAAGAAGAGGAAAAAGGAGGAGAAGAAGAAAAAGAGGAGGAGGAATAAGAAGATAAGGAGAAAGAATAAGAGGAAGAAGAAGAAGAAGAAGAAGAAGAATAGATGGATGAGGAGTAGAGAGTGAAGAAGATGATGAGGAGGAAGAAGAAGAAGAAAAAGAGGAGGAAGAAGAAGAGAAAGAAGAGGAAGAAGACAAAGAAGTGGAATAAAAAGAAGAAGAAAAAGAGAAAGAAGAAGATGGAGAAGAAGAAGGAGAAGAAGAAGAAGTAGAAGCAGAAGAGGAGGTGCAAGAAGAATAATTAGCAGAAGAAGAAATAGAAGAAGAAGATGAGGGAGAAGAAGAAGAGAAAGATGGATAGGAAGAAGAAGATGAATGAGAAGAAGAAGAAGAAGAAGAGGATAAATAAGAAGAAGTGGAAGAAGAAGAAGAAGAACAAGAAGATAAAGAAGTAGAAGAAAAAGAAGAAGTAAAAATAAATGGAGAAAAAAAAACATAAAAGAAGAAGTAGTAGAAGAAGAGAATGAAGAAAAAGAAGAGGAAGAAGAAGATGGATTATGGATTAGGGATTAGGGACATAGCTTTGGGATTAAGGACAAAGGATTAGAAATTAGAGAAAAGGGATTGGGGATTAGGTTTACTCATTACAGATTAGGAATTAAGGATTATGAATTAAGGATTAGTGATTAGGGATTAAGGAATATCTATTAATGAATATGACTTATGGATTAAGGATTAAGAATTAAGGATTAGAGATTAAAGGATAAGATTATAGGGATTAAGGATTAGAAATTTTGGATTACAGATCAAGGGATTATGATTTTAAGGATTAGGAATTTGGGATTCGAGATTAAGGATTATGAATTTGGGATTAGAGATTAGAAATTAGGGATTGAAGATATTGATTTAAAGATAAAGATTAGGGATTAGGGATTAAACATTATGGGTTTAGATCTTAAAGAAGAAGGATTATGGATTAAGGATTAGGGATTTAGGATTAAGAATTAGGGATTATGAATTAAGAATTAGGGATTTAGGATTAGGTACTACAGAAGAAGAAGAAGAAGAAGAAGAAGAAGAAGAAGAAGAAAAGGTAGAAGAACCAGAAGAAGATGAAGAAGATGAAGAAGTAGTAGTTGAAGTAGTTGAAGAAGAAGTACAAGAAGAAGAATAAAAAGAAAGAGAATAAAAAGATGATGATGAAAAAGAAGAAGATGTAAAAGAAGAAGACAGAGTAGAAGAAGAAGAAGAAGAAGAAGAAGAAAAAGAAGGAGAGGAAGAAGAAGAAATGGAACAACATCAAGAAGACGAGAAGAAGATGAAGAAGAAGGAGAAGTAGAAGGAGAGGAAGAAGAGAAGTATAAGAAGAAGAAGAAGAAGAAGAAGAAAAAGAAGAGGAGGAGGAAGAAGAGAAGAAGAAGAAGAAGAAGAAGAAGAAGAAGAAGGAGATGAAGAAGAAGAAGAAGAAGATGAAGGAAAAGAAGAAGAAGAAGAGAAAGAAGAAGAAGAGGAAGAAAAGAAGAAGAAGAAGAGGAAGAAAACAAGAAGAAGAAGAGGAAGAAGAAGAAGAAGAGGGAGAAGAGGAAGAAGTGGAAGAAGAAGAAGAAGAGGATAAGGAGGAAGAAGAAGAAGAAGAAGAGGAGGAAGAAGGTGAGGAAGAATCAGAAGAAGTAGAGCATGAAGAAGAAGAAGAGGAAGAAGAAAAAGAATTGGAAGAAGAAGAAGAAGAAGAAGAAGAAGGTGAAGAAGATAAAGAAGAAGAAGATAAAGAAGAGAAGAAAAAGAAGAAGGTGAATAAAAAGAAGTAGAAGAAGAAGAAGAAGAAGAAGAAGAAGAAGCGATGAAGAAGAAGAAGAAAAAGATTGAAAGAAGAAGAAGAAGAAGAAGAGGAAGAAATTGGAGAAAAAGATGACAAAGATGACGAAGAAGAAGAAGAAGATAAAGACAAAGAAAAAGCAATAAAAGTGGTAGAATATTAATAATAATAACAATAATTATAATAATAATAATAATAATAAGATGATGATGACTATGAAGAAGAAGTAGAAGAAAAAGAGGAAGAAGAAGAAGAAGAAGAAGAAAAAGAAGAAAAGCAAAAAGATGAAGAATGAGAGGAATAAGAAGAAGAAGAATAGGATTTGGAAGAAGAAGAAGAAGAAGAGGAAGATGAGGAAGAATAAGGAGAAGAGGAAGATAAAGAAGAAGAAGAAGAAGGATAAGATGAGGAAGAAGAGGAAAAGAAGAAGAAAATGAGGAAGGAGAAGAGGAAGCAGAAGAAGAAGAAGAAGAACAAGTGAAAGAACAAGAGGAAGAAAAAGAAGTACAAGAAGAAGAAAATGGGGAAGAAGAAAAAAAGAAGAGGAAAAGTAAGATGAGGAAAAAGAATTAAAAGAAGAAGATGATTAAGTAAAAGAAGAAGAAGAAGAAAAAGAAGAAGAGTAAGAGGATAGACAAAAAGAAGAAGAAGAAGAAGATGAGGATGAATTAGAAGTCAAAGAAAAAGAAGAAGAAGTAGAAGAGGAAGAAGAGGAAGAAGAAGAAGATAAAAAGGCAGAAGAAGAAGAAGAACAAGGATAAGATAAGGAAGAAGAGAAAATGAAGATGAAGATGATAAGGAAGAAGGAGAAGAAGAAGAGGTAGTAGAAGAAGAAGTTGTAGAAGAAGAAGAGGAAGAAGAAGATGTACAGGAAGAAGAAGCAGGGGAAGAAGAAGAAAAAGAAGTGGAAAATAAAGAAGAGGAAGAAGAGGATGTACAGGAAGACGAAGGGGAAGAAGAATAAAAAGAAGAGGAAAAAGAAGAAGAGGAAGAAGAAGTAAAAGAAGGGGAAGAAGAAGAAGAGGAAGAAAAAGAAGAAGATGATGAAGAAGAAGAAGTAAAAGAATAAGAAGAAGAGGAAGAAGTTGAACCATTAGGAGAAGAAGAAAATGAAGAAGAAGTTGTGGAAGAAGAAGAATAATAAGTTGAATAAGGATAATAGGTAGAAGAAGTAAAGCAAGGAGTAGAAGAAGAGGAAGAGAGAAAGAGAAGCAAAAGTGGAAGAAGAAGAACGAAAGGAAGAAGAAGAAGAAGAAGTAGTAGCAGTAGTAGTAGTAGAAGAAGTAGAAGAAGAAGAGGAGGAAGAAGAAGGAGAAAAAGAAGAGGAAGAAGAACTAGAATACGAGATAAGGAAGAAGAACGAGAAGAAGTAAAAGAACAAGAAGAAGAAGAAGAGAAAGAAGAAGAAGAAGAAAAAGATTAAGAAGAGGAAGAAGAAGAAAAAGATGATGAAGAAGAAGAAGATGGAGAAGAAGAAGAAGGAGCAGGAGAAGAAGAAGAAGAAGCAGAAGAAGAAGAAGAAGAGGCAGAGGAGGAAGAGGATGAAGAGAAAGTAGAAGAAGAAGATTAAGCAGTAGTAGAAGAAGAAGATGATGAAGAAGCCGAAGAAGAAGAGGAAGAAATAGAAGAATATGAAGAGGAAGAAAAAGCAGAAGCAGATGAAAAAGAAGAAGAAGAAGAAGAAAAAGAGAAAGTCGAAGAAGTTGAAGAAGAAGAACGAGAGGAGGATGACGAAGAAGAGGAAGAACAAGAAGGAGAAGACGAGGAAGAAGGAAAAGAAGAGGAAGAAGAAAAAGAAGAAGAAGATATGGAAGAAGAAGGGGAAGAAGATGAATAACTGTAGGAATGAGAAGAGGAAGAAAAAGAGAGAAAGATGAAGAAGAAGACGTGGAAGAAGAAGAAGATGAAGAAGAAAAGAACAAGAAGAAGAAAAAGAAAAAGAAGAATAAAAAAAAAGAAGTAGAGGAGGAATAAAAAAAAGAAGAACAATAATTAGAACAAGTAGAAGAAGAAAATAAAGAAGAAGAGGAAGAGGAAGAAGAATATGAAGAAGAAGAAGAAGTACAAGATGAATAAGAAAGAGAATAAGAAATGGAAGAGGGAAAGGAAGGAGAAGAAGACAAATAAGGAGAGGAAGAAGAGGAATAAGAGAAAGAAGGGGAAGAAGAAGACATGGAAGCAGAAGAAGAACAAAAAGAAGTAGAATATGATGAGGAGAAGAAGAAGAACAGCAATATAAAGTAGAAAAGAAAGTACATGAAGAGGAAGAAGAAGAAGAAGAAGAAGAAGAAAAGAAAGAAGAAAAAAAGAAGTAGAAGAGGAAGATAGAGAAGAAGAAGAAGAATAAGAAGAGGAGAAAGAGGAAGACGAGGAAGGAGAAGAAGGGAATAAAAGGAAGAAGAAGACGACGAAGAAGAAGAAGAAAAAGAAGAAGAAGAAGAGGAAAGAGAAAAATAAGATGAAGATGAAGAAGAAGAAGTGGATGAAAAGAAGATGAAGAAGAGGAAGAAGAACAATAAGAAGAGGAAGAAGAATAAGAAAAACAAGAAAAAGAAGAAGTAGAGGAAGTAGAAGAAGAAGAAAAAGGAGAAGAAGAAGAAGTGGAAGGGGAAGGAGAAGAAGAAGAAAAAGAAGGGGTAGAAGAAGATGAAGAAGATAAAGAAGAAGAAGAAGAAGAAGTAAAAAAAGAAGAGGGAGAACAACAAGTGGAAGAAGAGGTAGATGTGGAACAAGAAGATGCGAAGGAGAAGAAGAACAAGAACAAGAAGAAGAAGAGGAAGGCAATGAAGAAGAAGAAGAAGATGATGATGATGAAGAAGAAGAAGAAGAAGTAGAATAAGAAGTAGCAAAAAAGTTAGAAGAAGATTAAGAAGAAGAAGAAGAGGAAGAAGAACTACAAGAAGAAGAAGATGAAGAAGAAGAAGAAGAATTAGTAGTAGTAGTAGTGCTAGCAGTAGTTGTAGAAGAAGAGGAAAAAGAAGAGGAAGAAAAAGAAGAAGAGACAGATGAAGAAGAAGAAGAAGGAAAAAAAAAGAAGAAGAGGAAGAAGGAGAAGAAGAATGAAAAAGAAGAAGAAGAAGAAGAAGTAGAAGTAGAGGAAGAAGATGAAGTAGAATTAGAAGAAGAAGAAGAAGAAGAAGAAGAAGAATAAGAAGAAAAAAGAAGAAGAAAAAGAAGAAGTGAAAGAAAAGGAAGAAGAAGAAGAAGAAGAGGAAGAAGAAGAAGAAGATGAAGAAGAAGAAGAAGGAGAAGTGTATAAAGAAGAAGGAGAAGAAGAAGAAGAAGCTGAGGAAGTAAAAGAACAAGTAGAAGAGCAAGAGGAAGAAGAAGAGGAATAAGAATAGGAAAAGGAAGAAGTGGAAGGGGAAGAAGAAGAAGATGAATAAGAAGAAGAAGATGAATAAGAAGGGGAAGAAGAACAAGAGGAAAAGGAAAAGAAGAAGATGAAGACAAAGAATAATAATAATAATAATAATAATAAGAAGAAATAACAGAAGAAGATGATGAAGAAGAAGGGGAAGAAGAAGAAGAAGAAGGAGAAGGAGAAGAAGAAGAAGAAAAAGAAGAAGAAGAGAAGGAACTAGAAAAGAAGAAGATGAGGAAGAAGAAGAAGAAAAAGAAGAAGTTGAATTAGAAGAAGAAGAAGAGGAGGAAGAAGAAGAAAAAGAAGAAGAGGAAGATGAGTAAGGTGATGAAGAAGAGGTTGAAGAAGAAGAAGAAAAAGAGGAAGAGCTAGAAGAAGAAGTATATGAAGTAGAGGAAGAAGAAGAAGAAGAAGAAGAAGACAAAGAAGAAGAATTATAATGAAATAAGGAAGAAGAGACAGAAAAATATGAAGAAGATGAAGAAGTACAAGTGGAAGAAGAAGAGGAGGAAGAAGACGAAGAAGAAGATGTAGAAAAAGATGAGGAAGAGGAGATGAATTATGTATTAGGGATTAGGGGTTAGGGATTTAGGAAAGATGGATTGGGGATCCAAGACTATGGGTTAAAGTTAGGGAGATGGGGTGAAAGGATTAAGGTTTAGAGGTTAGGTATTAGGGATTAAGGACTTGGGAGTTAGCAATTAGAGATTAGGGTTTAGGTGTTACAAATTAGGGATTAGAGACTAGAGAATAAGTAATATGGATTAGGGATTAGTGGTTAAAGATTATGTATTAGGGATTAGAGATTAGGCATAAAGGGATAAATTATTAGGGATTAGAGATTAGGAATTAAGAATTAAAATATTAATTATTAGGAATTTAGGATTAGAAACTAAGGACTTAAGGCTAATGTTTAAGAAATAGGAAATAAAGATTTGGAATTAAAGATTAAATGATTAAGATTATGATTATTGATTAGGGAATAGGGTTTAGGGATTAGCGATTAATGATTAAGGTTAGAGATTAGATATTAAGGATTAAGGATAATAAATTATAGATTAAGGATTAAGGACTAGGGATTAGGTATTAATTAATAGAGTTTAGGAATTAGAGATTAGAGGTTAAAGATTAAAGATTAAGGAATAGACATTAATAATGAATTAGGGATTAAGGATTAGAGATTAAGGATTAGGCATTTGAGAGAAGGAAGAAGGAAGAAGGGAGAGAAAGGAAGAGAGAAGATGGCAAAAAGAAGAAGGAAGAAGAAAGAAAGAAGAAAAAGGAGAGCAAAAAGAAGAAGAAAGAGAAGAAGTTGAAGAAGAAGAGGAAGAAGAAGATGAAGAATAAAGAAGAAAGAAGGAAGAAGGAAGAAGGAAGAAGGAAGAAGGAAAGAGGAAGGAAGAAGGAAAAAGAAGGAAGCAGAAAGAAGAAAGTAGAAAGTAGAAAGAAGAAAGGAGAATGAAGAAAGAAGAAGAAGAAGAAGAAGTAGAAAGAGAAGGATGATGAGGAGAAGAAGAAGGAGAAGGAGAAGGAGAAGGGGAAGGAGATGGAGAAGGAGAAAGGGACGGAGAAGTAGTAAGACAAGGAAAAGGAGAAGGAGAAGGAGAAAGAAAAGCAGAAAGACAAGGAGAAGAAGAATAAGAAGACAAAGAAGAAGAAAATGAAGAAACAGAAGAAATGGAAGAAGAAGAAGAAGAAGATGAAGAAGAGGAAAAGGAAGAAGAAGATGAAGAAGAGGAAAAGAAGAAGAAGAAGACAAAGAAGAAGAAAAAGAAGAAGAAGAAAAAGAAATGGAAGAAGAAGAAGAAGAAGAGGAAAAGGAAGAAGAAGAAGAAAAAGAAGAAGAAAAGAAGAAGATGATGATGTAGAAGAAGAAGAAGAAGAAATAAGGGAGTAAGAAGAAGAAGAAGAGGAAGAGAAAGACGAGGAAGAAGAGGAAGACGAAGAAGAAGAAGAAAATAAGGAGGAAGAAGAAGAAGAAGAGGAAGAAGAAGAAGAAGAAGAGGAAGAGAAAGAGGAGGAACAAGAAGAAGAGGAAGAGGAGATGGATTAGGGATTGGGGGTTAAGGATTAAGAATTATGAATTAAGGAGGCAGTTTATAGATTAGAGAATATAGATTATAGAATAGGGAGGGAGGGATTGAGGATTTGAAATTAGGTATTGGGGATTATGGATAAGGGATTAAGGATGGTGATTAGGTATTAGCATTTGGGAATGGGGTTTATGTATAAGGAATTAGGGATTTGGGTGTAGGGATTAAAGATTATTGATTAGGGAGTAGGCACTAGAGAATAGGCAATAAGGATTAAGGATTACATATTAGAGGTGAGGGATGGGATTAATGATTAGGGATTAAGAATTATGGATTATATATTAAGGAATTAATCATTTAAGATTAAGGATTTATGATTATGAATTACAGATTAGGGAATTGGGATTAGGAATTAGAGATTCATGATTAGGGATTTAGGATTTAAAATTAGGTATTAGAGATTAGAGATTAGGAATTAGAGATTCAGGGATTAGGATTAGCATTAGTGATTATAGATTATGGTTTAGAGATTAGGGATTATAGATTAAATATTAGAGATTAAGGTTTCTAGATTATATATTATAGATTAAGGATTATGGATTAGAAATTAGGTATTAGGGCTTAAGGATTAGAGATTAGGGTTTAGGAAATAGTGATTAGGGAATAAGGTTTAGATTTTAGAGATTAAGGATGGATTAAAGATTAAGGATTAGGGATTAGGGATTAAGAATTAGAGAATAAGGAGAAGGAAGAAAGAAGAAGGAAAATGGTAGAAGAAGAAGAAGAAAGAAACATGAAGAAGGAAGAAAAAAGAATGAAAAGGAAAGAAAAAGAAGAAAAGTAGAAAAGGAAGAAGAAGAAGAAGAAAAGGAAGTTGAAGCTGAAGAATTAAAAAGATAAATGAAAGAAGAAAGAAAAAAAGAAGAAGAAAGAAAGAATAAGGAAGAAGGAAGACGGAAGGAAAAGGAAGAAAGAAGAAGGAAGAAGAATGAAGAATGAAGAAAGTATAAAGAAGAAAGAAGAAGGAAGAAGAAGAAGAAGAAGAAGAAGAAGAAGAAAGAGAAGGAGGAGGGGAAGGAGAAGGAGAATAGGAAAGAGAAGGAAAAGGAGATGCATAAGAAGAAGGAGAAGGAGGAGAAAAAGAGAAGGAGAAGGAGAAAGATAAGGGGAAGGAGAATGAGAAGAAGGAGTAGAAGGAGAAGGAAGAGAAGAAGAATAAGAAGAATAGGAAGAAGTAGTAGTAGTAGAAGAAGAAGAAGATGAAGAAGAAGAAGTAGAAGTACAAAGAGATGGACAAGAAGAAGAAAAGAAAAAGAAGAGATAGAAGAAGAACTAAAAAAAGATGATGATGATTAATAAGAAGAAAATGAAGAAGAAGAGGTGGAAGAAGAAGAAGAAGAGGAAGAAGTAGAAGGAAAAAGGAAGAAGAAGAGGAAAAAGAGGAAAAGGAAGAAGAAGAAGAAGAAGAAGAAAAGGAAGACAAACGGGAAGAATAAAGAAGAAAGATTAAAGAAGAAAGAAAAAAAAGAAGAAAGAATGAACAAGGAAGAAGGAATATGGAAGGAAGAAGGGAGAAGGAAGAAGGAAGAAGAATAAAGAATGAAGAAAGTACAAGGAAGAAAGAAGAAGGGAGAAGAAGAAGAAGAATAAGAAGTAGGAGATGGATGTGGAGAAGGAGGAAGGGAAGGAGAAGGAGAAGGAGATGCATAAGAAGAAGGAGAAGGAGAAGGAAGAGAAGAAAAAGAAGGAGAAGGAGAAAGATGAGGGAAAGGAGAATGAGAAGAAGGAGAAGCAGTAGAAGGAGAAGAAAAAAAGACGAAGAAATAGAAAAAGAAGAAGAGGAAAAAGAAAAAGAAGAAGAATAATAAGAAGAAGAAGAGGAAAAAGAAAAATAAGAAAAGAAGAATAATGAGAAAAAGAGCAAGGGGGGAAAAGAGAAGAAGAGGAAGAAAAAGAACTAGAAAAAGAACTAGAAAAAGAAGAAGAAAAAGAACTAATTAGAGATTAAGGTTTTGGGATTAAGGATTATGGATTAGGAAATATGGATTGAGGATTAGGGATTATGGATTAGTTATTAAAGGATTAATGATCAATAATTAGTGATTAGAGATTAAGGGTTTACTACTAAAAATTATGAATTAGGGGTTTAGGAATAGGGATTACGAATGAAAGAATAGGGTTAAGGGGTTTAGGATTAGAGATTATTGATTAGGGCTTTTAGATGTAGGTTTTGGAATTAAAGATTAAGGATTAAGGATTAAAGATTAAGCAATTATAATTAAGATTAAGGACTAGGAAATAGGGATTTGAGATTAAGTAGGGGGACTAAGGATTTGGGAATATAGATTATAGATTAAGGAGAGAGGGATTGGATATTTGAGATTAGGTTTTAGGGATTAGGGATTAGGTATTGGGGATTTGTTATTAAGCATTAGGGATTAGGGGTTGGGGTTGTGGATTAAGTATTACAGATTAGAGATTAGAGATTATGGATTACCAATTAGGGATTAAGGTTTAAGAATTAAAGATTATAGATTAGGAAGTGGGGATTAAAAAATAAGTAATAAGGATTAAGGATTAAGGATTAAGGATTAAGGATAAGGGTTAGAGATTTGGGATTAGTGATGCTAGGTTAATGATTAGGGATTATGGATTAAAGATTGATAGATTATTTATTAAAGATTAGGGGTTTAAGATTGAGGATTATGGATTAGGGAATAAGGACTAGGGATTAGGGATTAGAGATTACTTATTAATGATTTGGGATTTAGGATTAGATATTAGAGATTAGGGATTAGGATGGGAATTAAGGGTTAGAGAATAGGAACTTTGGATTAGGGATTAGTGATTAAGGATTAGGGATTAATGGTTAAGGATTATATATTAGGGATTATGTATTGTGGATTTTAGATTAGGTTTTAGTAATAAGGTATTAGGGATTATGTTTTGGAGAATAGATATTAAAAAATAGAGATTAGGCATTAAAGATTAGGGATTAAGGATTAAAGATGGATTAGAGATTAAGGATTAAGAATTAAGAATTAGGATTGAGGGATTAAAGATTAGGGTATAGGGATTAGAGATTAGGGAATATGGATTACGAATTAGGGAGGGAGGGATTGAGGATTAGAGATTAGGCATTACGGATTATGGATTAAGGATTATGGAGGGAGGGATTAGGTATTTGGCATTAGGGAATAAGGATTGTGGATAAGCAACTAGAGATTAGGGTTTAGGGATTAAGGATTGCTGATTAAGTAATAGGCATTAGTGAATAAGTAATAAGGATTATGGATTATGGATTAAGGATTAGGGATAAGAGATTAGAGATGAGAGGATTAATGATTAGGGAATAAGAATTGATTATTAAAGATTAAGGATTTAAATTTAGGGATTATGGATTCAAGAATATGGATTAATGATTATGGATTAGAGATTAGTGAATAGGGATTCGAGATTTAGGATTATGAATTAGAGATTAGAGATTAAGGGATTAAGATTAGGGTTATGGATTAGAGATTAGGGATTATGGATTAGATATTAGTGGTTAAGGATTAAAGATTAGAGATTAAGGATTAAAGATTAGGGATTAGGGATTATAAAATATAGATTAGGGAGTAGGGATTAGGAATTAAGTGTTAAGGATTAGGGATTAAAGATTAGAGTTTAAAGAATTGACTTTAGAGATTAAGAGTTTGGTATTAAGGATTAAGAATGAACTAGGGCTTAAGGATTAAAGATTAAGGATTAGAGATTAGGGAATAAATAGAAGAAAGAAGAAGAAGGGAGAAGAAGAAAGAATAAAGAAGAAGAAGGAAGAAAAAAGAAGAAAGAATGAAGAAGAAGAACAAGAGGAAGAAAAAAAGGAAGAAGAAGAGGAAGAATAAAGAAGAAAGAAGAAACAAGAAAGAAGAAAGAGGAAAGAAAGAAGAAGAAAGAAGAAAGAAGGAAGAAGGGAGAAGCATGAAGAAAGAAGAAAGAGGAGTGAAGAATAAAGAAAGAAGAATTGAGAAGAAGTAGAAGGAGAAGGAGGAGGAGGATAGGGAGAACAAGTAGGAGAAGGAGATGGAGAAGGAGATGGAGAAGGAGTAGGAGAAGGAGAAGGAGAAGCAGGTGGAGAACGACAAGGAGAAGGAGAAGGAGAAGAAGAAGGAGAAGGAGAAAAAGAAGAAGAAGAAGAAGAAAAAGATGATGAAGATGAAGAAGAAAAAATAAAAGAAGAATTAGGAGAAGTAGAAGAAGAAGAAAAATAATAAGAAGAAGAAGAAGGGGAAGAACAAGAGGAAGAAGAAGAACAAGAAAAGAAGGAGAAAATGTTGAAGAAGAAGAAGAAGAGGAGGAAGAAGAAGAAGAAGAAGAGGAAGTGGAAGATGAGGATGAAGAAAAAGAAGAAGAAAATGATGAACTAGAAAAAGAAGAAGAGGAAGAAGAGGAAAAACAAGAAGGGGAAGAAGATGAAGAAGAAGAAGAAGGAGAGATGGAGAAAGGATTATGGATTAGGGGTTAGGGATTTGGGTTTAGGGATTAGGGATTAAGGAAAGAAGGATTAGGTATTAGGTGTTAGGAATTAAGGATTAAGTTTTAAAGATTGGAGCTTTTGGATTAATTATTAGGGATTAGGGTTAGAAATTAAGGATTATGGATTTGGGGGCAAGGATTATGGAATAAGTAATATGGATTATGGATTAAGGATTAAGAATTAAAGGTTAGTGATGAAGGGATTAATGATTATGCATAAAGGATTAGGGATGAAGGATTGACAGATTAATTACTAAGGGTTGCAGATTAGTTATTTAGGACTATTGATTATTAATTAAGGATTAAGGATTAAGGGTATGAGATTTTTAATAAGTGATTTGTGATTCGAGATTAAAGATTAAACAATTATAATTCAGATTAGGGACTAGGGATTTGGGATTTGGCATTGAGGTGGGAGGGATTATTGATTTTGGAATAAAGATTATGGGTTAGGAAGGTAGGGTTTGGGGATTTGAGATTAGGTATTAGGGAATAGGGATTAGGAAAGGAAGGATTAAGTATTAAGTATTAATAGTTAGTGATTAATGATTAGGGATTAAAGATTAAGTATTATTGATTAGTAACTAGGGATTAGGTTTAAGGATTAAGGATTATAGATTAGGGAGTAGGGATTAAGGAATAAGCAATATGGAATTGGGATTAAAGATTAAGGACTAGAGACTAGGGATGAAAGGATTAATGATTAAGGGGTTAATTATTAAAGATTAGGAGTTAGGATTAGGGATTATAGATTAAGGAATAAAGATTAGGAATAAGGGATTAGAGATTAGTGATTAAGGATTTTGGATTCAAGATTTGGTTTTAGAGGCAAGAGATTAGGGATTAGAGATTAAAAGATTACTATTAAGATTAGTGATTAGAGAGTAATAAATTGGGATTAAAGATTAAGGATTAGAGATTAGGGATTAGGTATTATGGATTATAGATTAGAGATTAGAGATTAAGAATTAGTTATTAAGAATTAAGTTTTAGAGATTAGAGATTAAAGATTAAAGATTAGGGATTGGCGGTTAAGATTGGATTACAGATTAAGGATTAAGGATTAGGGGTTATTGATTAGGAAATCAGAAAAGGAAGAAGGAAGAAGGAAGAAAGAAGGAAGAAAGAAGAGGGAAGAAGGAAGTAGGAAGAACGAAGAAGGAAGAACAAGATGAGTATGAAGAGGAAGAGGAAAAAGAGAAAAAAGAAGAAAAGGAAGGAGACGAGGAAGAATAAAGAAGAAAAAAGAAAGAAGATAGAAGGAAGAAATAAGAAAGAAGAGGGAATGTGGAAGGTTGAAGAAAGAAGGAAGAAGGAAGAAGAAAGAAGAAAGAAGAAAGATGAAAGAAGAAAGAATAAAGAAAAAGGAAGAAAGAAGAAGAAGAAGAAGAAGAACAAGTTGAAGGAAAAATAGGAGGACATGGTGGAGTTGGAGGAGAAATTAGAAGGAGAAGGAGGGGAAAAAGAGAAGGAGATGGAGAAGGAGAAGGAGAAGTCGAAGGAGGAGAAAGAGCTGAAGGAGGAGTTGGACAAGGAGAAGGAGAACGAGAAAGACAAGCATAGGGAGAAGGAGTAGAAGAAGAAGGTGGAGAAGAAGAAAATAAAGAAATAGGAGAAGAAGAAGAAGAAAAGAAAGACAAAGAAGAAGAAGAAGAAAACAAAGAAGAAGAAGAAGAGGAAGAAGTAGAGGAAAAGGAACAAGAAAAGAAGAAGGAGGAAAATAAGAAGAAGGAGAAGAAGACGAAGAGGATGAAGAAGTAGAAGAAGAAGAAGAGGATGAAGAAGAAGTAGTAGAAGAAGAATAATAATAAGAAGAAGAAGAAGAGGAAGATAAGGAACAATATGATGAAGAAAAGCAGATAGGGAAGAAGAAGAAGAAAAGGAAGAAGAAAGCAGAAGAAGAAGATGAGAAAGAAGAAGAAGAAGAAGTAGAAGAAGAAGAAGAAGAGATGGATTAATGATTAGGAATTAAAGTTAGAAATTAAGGATTATGGAGAGAAAAATTAAGGATTAGGTGTTAGGGATTAAGGATTAGAGATTAGTGATAAAGGATTAAGGATTATGGATTAGCAATTAGAGATTAAGGTTTATGGATTAAGAATTATGGATTAAGGAGTTAAGATTATGGAACAAGTAATAAGGATTAGAGATTAAGGATTAAAGATTAAGGATTAGGGATTAGGGATTAATGGCATAATGATTAGGGATTAAAGATTAAAAATTAAGGATTAAGAGATTAATTACTAAAGATTGTAGATTAGGGATTTAGGATTAGAGATTATGGATTAGAGAATAAGGATAAGGGATTAAGGATTAGAGATTATTGATTAAGGATTTGGGATGTAGGATTATGGATTAGAGATTAAGGATTAAGTATTAGAGGTTAAGGAGTATAGATTTGTGATTGAGGGAGGGATTAATTATTTAGGGATACAGATTACTAATTAAGAAGGGAGTTACTGGTGATTTGAGATTAGGTATCATAGATTAGGGATTATTGATTAAGGCGGGAAAGATTAGATATTATGCATTAGGGATTAGGGGTTAAGGATTAGGGATTTGGGATTATGTATTAGTAATTAAGGATTAAGGTTTAGGGATTAAAGATTACAAATTAGAGAGTAGACATTACATAATAAGTAATATGCATTAGGGATTAATAATTAAGGATTAAGAAATATGGTTGAAGGGATTAATTATTAGGGATTAAGGATTAGAGATTATTTATTAAAAATTGTAGATTTAGGATTAGAGATTATAGATAAGAGAATAAGGACTAAGATTAGGGATTAGAGATTAGTTATTAAGGATTTAAGATTTATGGTTAGATATTAGAGCTTAGGGATTAAGATTAGAAATAGGGATTAGATAATAAGGATTAAGGAATTGGGATTAGTGATTTAGGATTAAGAATTAGGGATTAAGGATTAGAGTTTAGCGATTCAATGTTATTGATATTAAATTAGAGATTAGGGATTAGAAATTAAGGATTATGATTTAGATATTTGAGATTAGAGATTATAGATGAATTAGTGATTAAGGATTAAGGAATAGGAATTAAGAGTTACGGATTACAAAAAAGAGAAAAGGAAGAAGGAAGAAGGAAGATGAAGAAGAAGATACAAAGAAGAAGAAAGAAGAAAGAAAAAAGAAGAAGAATAGAAGAAGAAGATGAAGAAGAAAAGGAAGACGAAGAGGAAGAATAATGAAGAAAGAAGAAGGAAGAAAGAAGAAAGAAGATAGAAGAAAGAAGAAGAAAGAAAGAAGAAAAAAGAAGGAAGAAGGAAGGGGGAAGGAAGAAAGAAGAAGGAAAAAGTTAGAAGAAAGAAGATAAAAGAAAGAAGAAAGAAGAAAGAAGAAGAAGTAGAAGAGGAAGGTGAAGGAGAAGGGGGAGGACTTGAAGAAGGAGAAGGAGGAGTAGGGGAAGGAGCAGAAGGAGAGAAAGAAGAATAAGAGGAAGAAGTAATAGAAGAAGAAGATGAAGAAGAAGATGAAGAGGAGGAAGAAGAAGAAGAATAAGAAGGAGAGGAATTTAAGAAAGAAGAGGAAGAAGAAGAAGAAGAAGAAGAAGAAGAAGAAGATGAGGAAGAAGAAGAAAAAGAAGAAGAGGAAGAATGAAATGAAGAAGAAGAAGAAGAAGAAGAGGAAGAACAGATGGATTAGAGATTATGGATTCGGAGTTATGGATTAAGGATTAAGGATTAAGGTGGAAGTAATTATGGATTAAGTGTTAGGGATTAAGGATTAGGGATTAAGGCTTAGGGATTAGGGATTATTGATTAGAAATTAAGGATTACGAATTAGATATTAAGGATTAAGGATTATAAAGTATGAATTATGGAGTAAGTAATTAGGATTTGGGATGAAGAATTTAATTAATGGGATTAATGATTAGGGATTAGAAACTAAAGTTTAAGAGATTAATTACTAAGGATTATAGATAAGGTGTTTACGATTAGGGATTATGGATTAGGAAATAGGGATAAGAGATGAAGGATTAGAGATTTGTGATCAGGGATTCAAGATTAAGGATTACAAATTAGAGATTAGGGATTAGGGTTTATAGATTATGTGATTATAATTAGGATTAGGGACTAGAGATGAATGACTGGGATTAAGGTGTAAGGGATTAAGGATTTGGGAATACAGATTACAAATTAGGGGGAGAGGGATTGTGGATTATGGATTCAAGATTAGGTATTTAAGATTAAGGATTAGGGAGGGATTAAGTAATAGGCATTATGGATTAAGGAAGAGACTAGAGATTTGAAATTATGGATTAACAATTAACGATTAAGGTTTAGGGATTAAGTATTATAAATTAGGGAGTAGGGTTTAAGGATGAAAAAATTAATGATTAGGGATTAGGGATTAGTAATTAAGGATTTAGGTTTAGAGATTAAGGATTACAAACAAGGGAGTAAGGATTAAGAAATAAGTTATAAGGATTATGGATTAAGGATTAAGGATTAGGGATTAGGTATGAAGGGATTAATAATTAAGGATTAGGTTTTATGGATTAATGTTTATGGATTAGCAATTAAGGATTAGGGTTAAGAGATTAAGGATTATGGACTAGGGAGAAGAGATTAGGGAATAAGTAATAGGGATTAAGTGATTAATGATTAAGGATTAAAGATTAAAAATTAAGTGATTAATTAATAAAGATTAGTGATTTAGGATTAGGGATTATGGTTTAGGGATTTGGGATTCAGGATTAGTATTAGATATTTGGGATTAAGGATT
Organism: Vanilla planifolia; assembly: GCA_023846275.1. NCBI lineage: Eukaryota > Viridiplantae > Streptophyta > Magnoliopsida > Asparagales > Orchidaceae > Vanilla > Vanilla planifolia. Next base: position 63,713,597 of record CM043865.1, read on the forward strand.
AGGGATTAGAGATTAAGGGATTAGGATTAGGATTAGGGATTGGTGATTAATTATTAGTGATTAAAGTTAGAGATTATGGATTAGAAATTAGGGATTACATATTATGGATTATAGATTAAGGATTAGGGATTAGAAATTAGGTATTAGGAATTAGAGTTTAGAGTTTGGAGATTAGGAAATAGAGATTAGGTATTAAGGATTAAGGCTTAGGGATTAAGAATGGATTATGGATTTAGGATAAAGGATTAAGGATTACATATTAAGGATTAAGGAAAAGCTAGAAGGAAGAAGGAAGAAGAAGGAAAAAAGAAGAAGGACGAAGGAAGAAGAAATATGGAAGAAGACGAAGAGGAAAAGAAGAAGAAGAAGAAGAAGAAGAGGACAAAGAAGAGGAAGAAGAAAGAAGAAAGAAGAAAGAAGAAAGAAGAAGAAAGAAATAAGGATGAAGGAAGAAGGAAGGTGGAAGGATGAAAGAAGAAGGAAGAAGGAAGAACAAAGAAGAAAAAGGAAAGAAGAAAGAAGAAAGAAGAAGAGGAGGAAGAAGAAGAAGACAAAGAAGAAGAAGTAGAAGGAGAAAGAGGAGGACATGGAGAAGTAGGAGAAGGAGAACAAGAAGAAGATGGAGAAGAAAAGGAAGAAGGAGAAGGCGAAGGAGAATGACAAAGAGATGTTTACGGAGGAGAAGAAGAAGGAGAAGGAGAAGAAGAAGAAGAACAAGAACAAGAAGAAGAGAAAGAGGAAGAAGAAGAAAACTAAGAAGATGAAGAGGAAGAGGAAGAAGGGGAGGAAGAAGAAGAACAAGAAAAGTAGAAAACAATGTAGAAGAAGGAGAAGAAGAAGAAGAAGTGGAAGTTGAGGAAGAAGAGGAGAAAAAAGAAGAAGATGATTAGGAAGAAGAAGAAGAAGAGGAAGAAGAAGAAGAAGAAGAAGAGGAAGAAGAAGAAGAGATGGATTAGGGATTAAGGGCTAGGAATTTTGGATTAAGGAGGAAGGGATTATAGAGTAGGTGTCAGAGGTTAAAGATTAGGGATTAGAGTTTAGAGATTAGAGATTATGGATTATGGATTAGTAATGAGGGATTAGGGTTTAGAGATTAAGGATTAGGGATTAGAGAGTTGGGATTAAGGAATAAGTAATTGGGATTATGGATTAAGGATTAGAGATGAAGAGATTATTATTAAGGATTAGGGATTAGAGATTAGTGATTAGGGAATTGGGATTTATCATTGGGGATTAGGAATTAGAAATTAGGGATCCGAGATTAACCGATTATAATTATCATTAAGGATTAAGGAATAAGTATTAGGGAGGGAGGGATCAGGGATTTAGGAATGCAGATTAAAGATTAGAGAGGGAGGGATTGTGATTCAAGATTAGGTATTAGTGACTAAAGAGGGACAAATTAAATGTTAGGCATTTTAAATTAAAGATTAAAGACTAGGGATTAGGGATTTGGGATTAAGGATTAAGGATTAAAGATTAGCAATTAGGGATTTGGCATTTAGGGTTAGATATTAGAGATGAGAAATTAGAGATTAGAGATTAAGCAATCAAGATTAGGATTAGGATTAAAGATTAGGGATTAGAGATTTGGTATTATGGATTACAAGTTAAGGGTTAGGTACTGTAGATTATAAACTAAAAATTAAGGATTAGAAATTATGTATTGGGATTAAGGTTTAAAGATTAGAGAATATAGATTAGGGATTAAGGATTAAGGATAAATTAGGGATTATGGATTAAGGAAAAGGGAGAAGGAAGAAGAAGAAGAAGGAAGAAAGAAGAAGGAAGAAGAAGAGGAAAAAAGAAGAAGTGGAAGAAGAAGACAAAGAAGAGGAGAAGAAGAAGAAGAAGAAAGAAAAAGATGCAGAAGAACAAAGAAAGAAGAAGAACAAAGAAAGAAGTAGAAAGAAAGAAGAAAAAGAAATGAACAAGAAAGAAGAAGAAAGAAGAAAGAAGAAAGAATAAGGAAGAAGGAAGAACAAGAAAGAAGAAGAAAGAAAGAAAAAAGAAGAAGGAAGAAAGAAAATGGAAGAACAAGGGAGGAAAAAAGAAGAAAGAAGGAAGAAGGAGGAAGGAAAAAGAAATAAGAAAGAAGAAACATCCAAGTAAGATGAAGAAAAAGGAGGAGGAGATGGAGGAGAAGGAGAAGGAGAAGAAGGAGGGATAGGAGAAGGTAATGGAGATGGATAAAGAGAAGGAGATGGAGGAGCAGGAGAAGAAGAAGGAGAAGAAGAAGAGGAAGAAGAGGAAGAAGAAGAAGAAGAAGTAATAGAAGGAGAGGAAGAAGAAGAAGAAGTAGAAGAGGTGGAAGAAGTAATAGAAGAAGAAGAACAAGAAGAATAATAAGAACGAAAAGAAGCACCAGAAGAAGAACTAGAAGTAGAACAAGAAGAAGAAGAAGAAGAGAAAGAAGAATAAGTAATTGACAAAGAAGTAGTAGTAGAACAAGAAGAAGGAAAAGAAGGAGTGGAAGAAGAAGAAGAACAAGAAGGAAAAGGAGTAGACGAAGAAGAAGAAGAATAAGAAGAAGAAGAAGAAATAAAAAAGGAAGAAGAAGAAGAAGAAGGAGAAGAAGTAGAAGAAAAAAAGTAAAAGAAGAGGAAGAACAAAAACAAGTAGAGGAAGAATAAGAAGAAGAAGAAGAAGAGAAAGAAGAAGAAGAAGAATAAGAAGAACAAGAAGAAAAGAAGTAGAAGAAGAAGAAGAGGAAAAAGAAGATGAAGAAGAAGTCATAATAGTAGTAGTAGTAGTAGTAGTAATAGTAGAACAAAAAGAAGAGGAAGATGATGAAGTAGAAGAAGAAGAAGAAGAGGAAGAGGAAGAAGAAGAAGGAAAAGTGGAAGATGATGAAGAAGAAGACGAAGCAAAAGATGAGGAAGAAGAGGAACAAGAAGGAGAGAAAGATGAGAAAGAAGAAGAAGAAGAAGACATTGATAAAGAAGAGGTAGAAGAGATGGATTAAAGATTAGAGATTAGAGGTTAAGGATTAGGGATTAAGGAATGAAGGATTGGGGATTTGGTATATGGGAATATGGATTAAGAATTTAAGAGGGTGGGATTCAGGATTAAAGATTGACGATTAAGGATTAAGGATTTGAGAGTTAGCAATTAGGGATTAAGGATTAGTGGGTAGAGATTGGGGAAGAAGTGTAGAGATTAGAGGTTAGGATTAGGGATAAGAATTACTTATTAGAGTGTGAAGACTAAGGATTAAGGGATTAATTATTAGGGAAGGAGAAAGATAAAGAGAAGAAGAAGAAGAAGAAGAAGAAGAAGTAGAAGAAGAAGAAGAAATAGAAGAAGAAGAAGAAGAAGAAGAAGAAATAGAAGAAGATGAAGATGATGATGCTGAAGTAGAAGAAGAGGAAGAAGAACAAGAGGAAGAAGAAGAGGAATTAGAAGAATAAGAAAAGAAGAAGGAGAAGAAGAAAAAGAAGAAGAAGAAAAAGAAGAAGAAGAAATAGAAGAAGAAGAAGGAGAAGAAGAAGAAATAGAAGAAGAAGAAGGAGAAGAAGAAGAAGAGGAAGACGAAGAAGAAAATGAAGAAGAAGAAGAAGAACAAGAAAAAGAAATACTTGAAGAAAAGGAAGAAGAAGAATAGGAAGAAGAAGAGGAACTAGAGGAAGATGTGAGGAAGAAGAAGAGGAAGAAAAGGAAGTGGAAAAGAAGAAGAGAAGGGTTAGGGATTACAAATTAAGGATGGAGGGATTAAGAATTATAGGTTACAGATTAAGAGTGAGGGATTAGGGATTAGAGATTAAGTATTAGGGATTTAGGATTAGGGAGCCAAGGATTGGGTATTAGGCATTAGGGTTATGATTAAGGATTAGGGATTTGCAATTAGGGATTAGGGTTTAGGGATTAAGGATTATAGATTAGGAAGTTAGAATTGGGGAATAAGCAACATGAATTAGGGATTAAGGATTAAGAATTAGGGATTAAGGATGAGAGGATTAATGATTAATGATTATAGATTAGGGATTAAGGATTAAAGGATTAATTATTAAAGATTAGAGATTTAGAATTAAAGATTATGGATTAAAGAATAGGCATTAGGGATTAGAGATTAGTGACTAAGGATTTAGGATTAAGGGTTAGGTATTTGAGATTAGGGATGAGGGATTAGAGAATATGGATTAATGATTAAAGGTTAGAGATTAGAGATTAAGGATTGGAGATTAGGGATTATAGATTATTAGTTATAAATTATAGATAAGTGATTAAGGATCAAGAAGGACAAAGAAGTAGAAGATGAGGAGGAAGAATAAGAAGAAGAAGAAGAAGAAGAAGAAGAGGAAGAGGAAGAGGAGGAATAAAGAAAGAAGATGGAAGAAGGAAGAAAGAATTAAGGAGGAATCAAGGTGGAAGGAAGAAGGAAGATGGAAGAAGAAAGAAGAAAGAAGTAGTAGTAGTAGTAGTAGAAGAAGAAGAAGTAGAAGGAGGAGGAGGAGGAGAAGGAGATGAAGAACAAGAAGGAGAAGTAGAAGGAGAAGGAGAAGATGAAGAAGAAGGAGAAAGAGAAGAAGAAGAAGAAGAATAAGAATAATGAGAAGAAAAAGATGAAGAAATAAAATAATAATAATAATAATAATAATAATAATAATAATAATAATAATAATAATAATAATAATAATAATAATAATAATAATAATAATAATAATAATAATAATAATAATAATAATAATAAAAGAAAGAAGAAGGGGAAGAAGAAAAACAAGAAAAGAAGAAAATGGAGAAAAAGAACAACAAGGAGAAGAAGAAGATAAGGAAGAAGAAGAAGAAGAAGATAAAGAAGAAGAGGAAGATTTAGAGGAAGAAAAAAAAAGAAAAAGAACAAGAGGAGGAAGAAGTAGTTGTAGTAGTAGAAGAAGAAGAAGAAGAAGAGGAAGATTAGGAAGATGAGAAAGAAGAAGAAGAAGAAGAAGAAGAGGAAGAAGTAAATGAAAAAGAAGAGGAAGAAGAAGTGATTAAGGATTAAAGGTTAGGGATTGGGGATCAAGGATTAAGGTTGGAGGGATATAAGATTTGTTGTTAGGGATTAAGGATTATAAATCAAGGATTAAGGGTTAGGGATTAGAGGTTAAGGATCAGGGATTATGGAACAAGCTAAAGGATTAGAGATTAAGGATTAAGAATGAGAGATTAAGAAAGGATGGATTAGGGATTATAGATTAAATATTTGTAATAAAAGATAAGGTTAGGAGGGATTAAGGTGTAAGGATTAAGAAATAGGGATTAAGTATTATGAAGAACAAGAAGGAGCAGAAGAAGAAGAAGAAAGAGAAGAACAAGGAGAAGAAGGATTAGAGGACGTAGAAGAAGAAGAAGAAGTTTAAGAAGAAGAAGAAGGAGAAGCGGAAGAAGAAGATGGTAAGGAGAAGGACAAGAAGGAAGAGGACAACGAGGAGGAGAAGAAGATAAAAAAAAGAAGAAGAACAAGAACAAGAAGAAGAAGTACAAGAAGAAGGAAAAGAAGAGGAAGAGGAAGAAGAGGAAGAGGAAGAAGAAGAAGAAGAAGAAGAAGAAGATGAAGAAGAAAAGAAAAGAAGAAGAAGAAGAAGAAAAAGAAAAAGAAAAAGAAGAGGAGGAAGAAGAAGTAGAACAATAAGAGAAGAAGAAGAAGACAAAAGAAGAAAAAATAAAAGTAGAAGAGGAAGAAGAAAGAAAAGAAGAAAAAAGAGGGAGTAGAAGAAGAAGAAGAATAAGAAGAAGAAGAAGAAGAAGCAGAAGAATATGAATAAGAAGTAAAAGAAGAAGAAAATAGTTTATGAATAAGGGAGGGATGGCTTAAAGATCTTGTATTATTGATTTATGATTAGGAATTAAAGATGTATTAGGAAATTGAGGTCAAGTATTATAGATTAGAGATTAAGGTTTAGAGTTTAGGAATTATTTATTTAGAAATTACTATTAGTTTTTGGGTTTATAGATTAGGGACTAGCGCTTAGGGATTAGTGCTTAAAGAATAGGGCTTAAGGAAAAAAGTCTAGGGATTAAGAATTAGAGATTAAGGATTTGGGATTAAGGATTAAAGGAATATGGAATTTAGATCATGGATTTAGGATTAATGGCTAACGATTAAGGATTAGGGATAAGGGATTATGGATTAAAGATTTGGGATAAAAAATTAGAGATTAGTGATTTAAGATATGAGATTTTAGATTAGATATTAGGGATTAGAGATTATGAGGATAGGTATTTATGATTAAGGATTATGGATTAAGAATTAGGGAGTAGGTATTAATGATTAGGGATCAGGAATTAGAGATTAAGGATTATGTATTAGGGATTAGGGATTGGCAATTAGGATCAGTGATTAAGGATTATGGATTAGCGATTAAGAAATAGGGATAAGACATTAGGATTTATGGATTAGGGATTATGGATTAGGGAACAACGATAGATATGGTATTATAGATTTGGGCTTTGGGATTTGGTAATTAGGAACTACAGATTTGGGCTTAGGGATTAGGCCTTATGGTTTAAAGATTAAAGAGGGAGAGATTAGGGATTACAAATAAGGGATTAGGTATGAATAGGATAAGAGATTAAGGATTAAGTTGAAATAGGAGAATAAGAAGAAGAAGAACAAGAAGAAGAAGAAAGAAGAAGAAGAAGAAGCAGAAAGAAAGAAGATGAAAGAAAGAAGATGAAGCAAGAAAAAAGAAAGTAGAAAGAAGAAAGAGGAAAGAGGAAAAAAGATGGCAAAAGGAAGAACGAAGAAGGAATAAGGACGGAGGAAGAACGAAGAAGGAAGGAAGAAGGAAGAAGGAAGGAGGAATGAAGAAGGAAGAAAGAAGAAGAAATAAGAAAGAAAGAAGTAGAAGAAGATGGTTATGTTGAAGGAGGAGGAGCAAGACGAGGAGGAAGAAGAAGAAGAAGAAGAAGTAGAAGAAGATGATGAGGAAGAAGAGGAAGAAGATGAAGATGAAGAGGAAGAAGAAGAAGAAGAGGAAGAATAAGAGGAAGAACAAGAGGAGGAGGAGGAAGAAGAAGAAGAAGAAGAAGAAGAAGAGGAGGAGGAAGAAGTGGAAGAAGAAGAAGAAGAGCAAAAAGAAGAATAAGAAGAAGGAGAGGCCAAAGATGCAGAGGAAGAAGAGGAAAAAGAGGATGAAGAAGTAGAAGAAGAAGAAAAAGAAGAGGAGGGGAAAGAAGAAGAAGAACAAGAAGAAAAAGGATAAGAGGAAGAAGAAGAAGAAAAAGCTAAAGAAGAAAAAGAAGAAGAGGAAGAAGAAGAAGGAGAGGAGATGAAGAAGGAGAAGGAGGAGGAGAAGAAGAAGAAAAAAAGAAGAACAAGAATAAGAAGAAGAAGAACAAGATGAAGAAGACAAAGAAGAAGAAGAAGAAGAAGAAGAGGAAAAGAAGAAGAAGAAGTAGAAGAAGAGGAAGAACAAGAGGAAGAAGAAGAGGAAGAAAAAGAAAAGAAGAGGAAGAAGAAGAAGTAAAAGAATAAGAGAAGAAGAAGAAGTAGAAGAAGAAAAAGAAGAAGAAGAAGAAGAAATAGAAATAGAAGAGGAAGAAGAAAGAAAAGAAGAAAAACGAGAAGTAGAAGAAGAACAAGAGCAAAAAAAGAAAAAGCAGAAGATGTAGAAGAATATGAATAAGAAGCATAAGAAGTAGAAGAAGAAGAAGAAGAAGAAAATAGATTATGAATTAGGGAGGGATGGCTTAAAGATTATGTATTATGGATTTATGATTAGGGATTAAAGATTGATTAAGAATTTTTGGTTAAGGATTAGAGATTAGGGATTATGGTTTAAGGTTTTGGAATTATTGATTTTGGATTAGTGATTAGTTTTAGGGTTTATGGATTAGGGATTAGGGCTTAGGGATTAAGGATTAAGGAATAGGGCTTAAAGAATAGAGTCTAGGGATGAAGAATTAGGCATTAAGGATTAAAGGATTAGGGAATATAGATCATGCATTAGGGATTATGGACTACGAATTTGGGATTAAAGATTAGAGATCAGAGATTAGCAATTTTGGATACAAGATTTTAGATTAGAGATTAAGGATTAAAGATTATAAAGACATGTATTTATGATTAATGATTAAGGATTAAGAATTAGGTAATAACAATTAATGATTAAGGATTAGGAATTAGGGTTTAGGGATTAGGTATTAGGGAATAGGGATTAGTGAGATTACGGATTATAGATTAAAAATAAGGAATAATGATAAGACATTAAGGAGTATTAGGCATCATGGATTAGGGATTCGGGTATAAGAAGAAGAAAACGAAGAAGTGGAAGAAGTAAAAGAAGAAGAAGAAGTGGAAGAAGAAAATAAAGACTAAGAGAAGGAAGAAGAAGAAGGATAAGAGGAAGAAGAAGAAGAAGAAGAGGAAGAAGAAAGAGAAGAGAAGAACAAGAAGGAGGAAGAGGAGGAGGAGAAGAAGAAGAAGAAAAGAAGAAGAAGAACAAGAACAAGAAGAAAAAGAACAAGAAGAAGAAGAAAAAGAAGAAGAAGAAGAAGAAGAGAACGAAGGGGAAGAAGAAGAAGAAGAAGAAGAACAGAACGAAGGGGAAGAAGAAGAAGAAGAAGAAGAAGAAGAAGAAGAAAAAGAAGATGGAGAAGAGTAAGAAGATGAAGAAGGATAAGAAGGGGAAGAAGAAGTAGTATTAGTAGTAGAAGAAGAAGAAGATGAAGATGAAAAAGAAAAAGTGGAAGAAGAAGAAGAGGAAGATGATGATGAAGAAGAAGAAGAAATAAAAGAAGAGAAGAAGAAATTATAAAGAAGAAGATGAAGAAGATGAACTGGAAGAAAAAAGGGGAGGAGAAAGAAGAAAAAGATAGAGAAGAAGAAGAAGAAGATATAAAAGAAAAAGAAGAAGAAGAAGCAAAAGAACAAGAACAAGAAGAAGAGGAAGAAGAAGAAGTAGAGGAAAAGGGATAGGGGAAGAAGAAGACAAAGAAGAAGGATGATGAAAAAGTGGAAGAAGAAGTAGAAGAAGAAGAGGAAAAGGTAGAAGACGAAGAAGAAGATGAATAGGATGAAGAAGTAAAAAAAGAGGAAGGTGAAGGAAAGGAAGAAAAGGAAGAAGAAGAAGAAGAACAAAATGAGGTATTAGAAGAAGAAGAGGAAGAAGAAGAAGAGGAGGAGGAAGAAGAAGAAGGAGAATAAGTAAAAGAAGAAAAGGAAGAAGAGACTGATTAGGTATTAGGGCTTAGAAAGGGTGAGATTAGGGATTAGGCATTAAGGAAAAATAATTAGTGATTTATAATTAAGGATTAGAGATTATGGATTAGTAATAAGTGATTAGAGTTTAGACATGAGAGATTATGGAGTAGGGATAAGGGAATAAGAAATAAGCATAAAGATTAGGGATTAGGGATTACAAATTAAGGATTAAGTATTAGGGATTTCGAATGGATTGATGATTAGGGAAGAAGAAGAGGAAGAAGAAGAAGTCGTAGAAGAAGAAGAAGATTATGATGACGAAGAAGAAGAAGAAGAATGAGAATGAGAATAGGAATAAGAATAAGAGTAAGAAGAAAAATAATTAAGTAGAAGTGGATGAAGAAGAAGAAGAAAAAAATAAAGAGAAAGAACTAAAAGAAGAAGAGCGAGGAGAAGAAGAAAAATAAGAAGTAGAAGAGGAAAAACTAAATGGAAAAAGTCTTGGAAGAAGAAGAGAAAAACTGGAAGAAGAAGAGGTAGAAGGAGAAGTGGAAAAAGAAGAAGATGAAGAAGAAGAAAAACAAGAAGAAGTCGAAGAAGAAGAAGTGGAAGAGGAAGAAGAAGAAGAAGAAGTGGAAGAAGCAAAAGAAGAACAAGAACAAGAAGATAAGAAAGAAAAAGAAGAAAAAGAGGAAGAAGTTTTAGAAGAAGAAGAAGAAAAGGAGGAAGAAGAAGAAGAAGAGGAAGAAGAAGAAGAAGAAGAAGTAGAGGAGGAAGAAGAAGAGGAGGAGAAAGAAAAAGAAGTAGTAAAAGAAGAAAAAGAAGTAGAAGATGAAAAAGGAAGAAGAAGAAGAAGTGTAAGAAGAAGAAGTGTAAGAAGAAGGAGGGGAAGAGGGAGAAGAAGTAGTAGAGGAAGAAGAAAAAGGAAAAGAAGAAGAAGAAGAAGAGGAAGATGAAGAGGAAAAAGGAGAAGAAGAAGAAGAAAAAGAAGAAGAAGAGAAAGAAGAAGAAATGGTAGATGAAGAAGATGAAGAAGAACAAAATGAGAAGAAGAAAAACATGAATGAGAAGAAGAAGAGGAAGAAGAAGAAGAAGAAGTGCAAGAAATAGAAGAAGAAGAAGAAGAAGAAAAGGAAGAACAAGAAGAAGAAGGAGAAAAAGAAGAAGAAGATGAAAAAGAAATAAAATAGGCAATAAAATAAGAAGTAGAAGAAGTAATAGGAGAAGAAGAAGAAGAAGAAGAAGAAGAAGTAGAAGAACTTGAAGAAGAAGAAGAAGAAAAAGAAGAGGGAGAAGAAGAAGAAGAAGAAGAAGAATAAGAATTAAAATATCAAGAAAAAGAGAAAAAAGAAAAAGAAGTAGAGTAAGAAAAAGAAACGAAGAAGAGGTAGAAGAAGAGCAAGAAAAGAAGGAGAAAAAGACATAAAAGAAAGAGAAGGGGTGGAAGGAGGAGAAGAAGAAAATGAAGAAGAAAAAGAAGAAGAAGAATAAGAATAAGAATAAGAAGTTGAAGAAGAAGAAGAAGAAGGAGATTAAGAAGAAAAAGAAGAAAAGGAAGAAGAAGAAGAAGAAGAACAAAGAGAAGAAGAGGAACAGGAAGAAGAAGATAAAGGAGAGATGGAATAGGATTTTGCGATTAGGGATAAGAGCTTAGGGATTAAGGTGTCAGGAGGGAGGGATTAGGGATTAGGTGTGACAGATTAAGGATTAAAGTTTAGGAAATAAGGACTAGGGATTATGGATTAGCAATTAGGGGTAGGGGTTTAGGGACTAAGGATTAGGGATTAGGGAGCAAGGATTAAGGAGTAAGAAGAAGAAGAAGATGAACCAAAGGTAGATAAGGAAGATGAGGTATGAGAAGGAGAAGAAGATGAGGAGGAAGATGAAGAAGAGGAAGAAGAAGAAGAAGGTGAAGAAGGAGAGGAAGAGGAAGTAGAAGAATTTGACGAAGAAGAGGAAGAAGAAGAATAGAAAGAAGAGGAAGAAGAAGAGCAAGAAGAAGAAGTGGAAGAAGAAGAGCAAGAAGAAGAAGTGGAAGAAGAAGGAGAAGAAGAGGAAAAGGAAGAAGAAGAAGAAGAAAAAGAAGAAGAGGAAGAAGAAGAATAATAATATGAAGATGATGAAGAAGGAGAAGAAGTAGAAGAAGAAAAGGGCAAAGTAAAAGAAGAAGAAGAAGAAGTAGAAGTGGAAGAAGAATAATAAGAAGAAGAAGAAGAGGAAGAAGAGGAAGAAGAAGCAGAAGAAGAGAAAGAAGAAGAAGAAGAAGAAGAAGAAGAAGAAGTAGAGTAGAAGAAGAAGAAGAAGAAGAAGAAGGATAAGAATAAGAGGAGGAGGAGGAAGAAGATGATGAAAAAGAAGAAGAAGAAGATGGAGAACAATAGGAATAAGAAGAAGGAGAAGATGCTGAGGAGGTAGAAGAAGAAGATGATGGTGACGAAGAAGAGGAGAAAAAAGAAGAAGAAGAAGAAGAAGAAGAAGAAGAAGAAGAAGATGATGAAGAAGAAGAAGAATAATTAGAACAAAAGAAGAAGAAAAGATGAAGAAGAGGAAAAAGAGGAGACGAACAAGAAATAAAAGAAGGAGAAGAAGAACAAGAACAAGAAGAAGGAAAAGAATAAGTAGTAGAAGAAATAGAAAGGGAAGAAGAAGAAGAAGTAGAAAGAGAAGAAGAAGAAGAAGACGAAGAAGAGCAAAAAGAAACATAAGATGCAGAAGAACAGGAAAAAGAAGAGGAAAAAGTAAAACTAGAAGAAGAAAAGGAAGAGGAAGAAAAAGAAGTAGAAGATGATGAAGAAAAAGAAAAAGAAGAAGAGAAGAAGAAGAAGAAGAGGAAGAAGAAGAAGAAGAAGAGGAAGAAGAACAAGAGAAAGAAGAGGAAGAAGAATAGCAAGAAGAAGAGCAAGAAGAAGAAGTAGAAGATTGTGAAGAAGAAGAAGAAGAAGAAAAAAGAATAAGAAGAAGAGGAAGAGCAAGAAAAAGAGTAAAAAGTAGTAGAAGAAGAGGAAGAAGTAGAAGAAAAAGAGAAAGAAGTAGAAGAAGAAGAAAAGAAAGAAGAAGAGGCAAATGAAGAAGTGGAAGAAGAGGAAGAAGAATCAAAATAAGAATAAGAAGAAGAAGAAGAAGAAGAAGAGTAAGATTATGAATAAGAGGAAGAAGAAGAAGAGAAGGAGGAGGAGGAGGAAGAAGAAGAAGAAGAAGAAGAAGAAGAAGAAGAAGAAGAAGAAGGAGGTAGGGAAGGTGACAAAGAAGAAGAAGAAGAAAAAGAAGAAGGAGAAGAGTAAGTAGAAGAAGAAGGAGAAGAAGGTTGAGAAGTAGAAAAAGAGGAAGAAGAAGACGAAGAGGAAGATTAAAAAATAGAAGAAGAGGTACACAAAGAAGAGAAGAAGATAAAAATGAAGAAGAAGAATAAGAAGACGAAGAAGAATTAGAATAAGAATTAGAAGAAGAAGAAGATGTAGAAGAAGAAGAAGAAAAAGAAAAGAGATTGAATGAGTGGAAGAAGAAGAAGGGGAAGGAGAGGAAGAAGAAGAAGAAGAAGAAGAAGAAGCAGAAGAACATGAAGAAGAAGAAGAAGAAGAAGAAGACAAAGAAGCAGAGGAAGTAGATTATGATGAAGAAGAAGAAAAATAGGAAAAAGATGCGGAGGAGGAAGAAGAAGGCAAAGAAGAAGAGGAAGAAAAGTGGAAGAAGAAGAAGAAGTAGAAGAATAGGAAGTGAAGGAAGAAGAAAAAAAAAGAAGAAGAAGTGGAAGATATGGAAGAAGAGGAAGATGAGTAAGAAGAGGAAGAAGGAGAAGAAGAAGAAGAAGATGTAGGAGAAAAAGAGGAAGAAGAGTCTCATTAAGGATTAGGGATTAGGGTTATGGATTAAGAATTAAGGATTAGGAAAGGAAGGATTATTGATTAAAGATTACGGAGGGAAGATTTGAGGATTATGAGTTAGATATTAGAGATTAGTGGTTAGGGGTTTATGAGTTAGCAATTAGGGATTAGGGTTTAAAGATTAGGGATTAGGGATTTAGGAGTAGAGATTAGAAAATAAGTAATAGAGATTAAGGATTAATGATTAGTGATTAAGGATTATAGATTAGTGATTAGATATTAGGGATTATGGATAAAGAGATGAATGATTAAGGATTAGATATTAGGGATTAATAACTAAGGGATTAATTATTAAGGATTAAGGATTAGAGATTAGTGATTTAGGATTATAGATTAGGTATTTAATATTAGAGATTAGAGATTAAGGATGTATGATTCATTATTAGAGATTAAGATTAAGATTGGAGATAGGGATTAGGATTTAAGATTAGGGATTAGTGATGAAGGATTATAGATGCAGGATTAGAGATTAAGGATTAGGGATTATGAATTATAGATTAGGATTCATTATTAGGTATTATAGATTAAAGTTTAAATATTAGAGATTAGTGATTAGAAGTTACGAATTACTGAATTGGGGTTAAAAATTAAGGATGGTTTAGGGATTAAGGATTAGAGAATAGGGATTAGGGAGAAGGAAGAAGGAAGATGGAAGGAGGAAGAAAGAAGAAGAAGAAAATGATAAGGAGAAGTCAAAAACCAAGAAGAAGAAGAAGAAGAAAAGTAAGAACAAGTGGAAGAATAAAGAAGAAAGGAGGAAGGAAGAAAAAAGAAGAATGTCAGATGAAGGAAGAAGGAAGAAGGAAGAAGGATGAAGAAAGAAGAAATTAGAAAGAAGAAAGAAGGAAGAAGAAGAAGATGAAGAAGAAGGAATAGGATTAAGAGGAAAAGAAGAAGGAGGAGAAGAAGTAGAAAAAGAAGGACAAGGAGATGAAGAAGGCGAAGGAGATAGTTAAGGAGAAGAAAAGGAGGAGTAGGAGCAGGAGAAAAAGAAGGAGAAGGAGAAGGAAAAGAAGAAGAAGAGGAAGAAGAAGAAGAAGATGAATAATAATAATAATAATAATAATAATAATAATAATAAGATTAAGAGGAAAAAGAAAGCAAAGAAGAAGGAAAGGAAAAGAAGAAGGAGAAGAAGAGGACAAGAGGAAGAAGAAGAGTAGGTAGAAGAAGAAGATGAAGAAAAAGAAAAAAAGAAGAGGAAGATGATGAAGAAGTAGAAGAAGTAGAATACAAAGATGAGGAAGAAGATGAAGAAGAAGATGAGGAAGAAGAAGAAGAAAAAGAAGAAGAAGAAGAAAAATAAGAAGAGGAAGATGAAGAAGGAGAAGAGGAAGAAGAAGAAGAAGAAAAATAAGTAGAAGAAGAAGAAGAGAAAGAAGAAGAAGGAGAAGTTGAAGAAGTAGAAGAAGAAGAAGAAGAAGATGGAGAAGAGGAGGAGAAGGTAGAAGAAGAATAAGAAGAGGACAATGAGGAAGAAGTAGATGAAGAAGAAGGAGAATAGTAGGAATAAGAAGGAGAAGAAGGTGAGGAAGTAGAAGAAGAAGATGATGATGATGAAAAAGAAAAGGAATATGAAGAGGAAAAAGAAGAAGAAGAAGAAGAAGAAGAAGAAGAAGAAGAATATGAACAAGAGAAGCAGAAAAGATGAAGAAAAAGGAGAAGATGAAGAACAAGAAGAAATAGAAGAAGAAGAAGAAGAAGAAGAAGGAGAAGGAAAAGAAAAAGATGTAGTAGAAGAAATAGAAGCGAAACTAGAAGAGGAGGTAAAAAGGGAAGAAGAAGAAGATGAAGAGGAAAAAGAAGCAGAAGAAGTAGAAGAAGAAGAAGAAGGCGAATAATAATACTAATAATAAGAAAAAGAGGAAGAAGAAGAAGATGATGAAGAAGAAGAGGAAGAGAGAGAGAGAGAGAGAAAGAAGAAGAAGAGGAGGAAGAAGAAGAAAAGGAAGAAGGAAGAGAAGAAGAAGAAGAGGAAAGGGAACAAGAAGTAGAAGCAAAAGCAAAAGAATAAGAAGAAGAAGAAGATGACGAAGGGGAGGAAGAAGAAGATAACGAAGGGGAGGAAGAAGAAGAAGAAGAAGAAGAAGAAGAAGGAGAGAAAGAAGAAAAAGAAGAAGAAGATTAAGAAGAGAAAAAAGAAGAAGAAGAGGAAGAAGAAGAAGAAGGAGAAGAAGAAGACAAGGAAGATGAGGAAGAAGAGGAAGAAGAAGAAAAAAGAGAAGAGGAACATGAGGAAGAAGAAGACGATGGGGAAGAAGAAGAGGATGAAGAGGAATAAGAAGTAGAAGAGGAAAAGCAAGAAGAGATGGATTAGGTGTTTGGGATTAGGAAGGGATTGATTCGGGATTAGGGATTCGAGATCAGGGATTCGAGATTAGGGATTCATGATTAGGGATTATGGATTAGCAATTAGAGATTAGGGTTTAGGGATTAGGGAGTTGGAAGTTGGGTATAAGGAATATTGATAAGGATTAAAGACTCATGATTAGACATTAGGGATTAAGTATTAAGGATTATAGATTAGAGATGTATTAATGATTATGGAAGAAGATAAGGAACGAGAAGAAGGAGAAGAAGAAGAAGAAGATGATGATGATGATGAAGAACAGGAAGAAGAAGAATAAGAAGAAGAAGAAGAAGAAGAAGATGATGATGATGATGATGATGATGATGATGATGAAGAAGAAGAAGAAGAAAAGCAAGAAGAAGAACAAGTAAAGAAGAAGGAGAAGAAGAAGACAAGAGGAAGAAGAAGAGTATGAAGAAGAAAAGAAGAAGAAGAAGAAGAGGTATAGGAAAAAGAAGAAGAAGAAGAAGAAAAAGAAGTAGAAGAAGAAGAAGAAGAAGATAAAGAAGAAGAAGAAGAAGAAGAAGAAGAGGAAGATAAGGAAGAAGAGGAAGAAGAAGAAGAAAATAAGGGAGAAGAAGAAGAAGAAGTAAAAGAAGAAGAGAAAGAAGTAGTTGGAGAATAAGATGAAGAGGATGAAGAGAAGGAATAGGTTTTAGAGATTAGGGATTAGGGTTAGAGATGAGGGATTAGTAATTAAGAAAAGAAAGATTAGGGATTATATTTTAGGGATTAAGGATTAGGGATTATTGATTATGGATTTGTAATTAGGGGTTAGGGTTTAAAGATTAAGGATTAAGGATTATAGAGTAGGGCTTAAGGAATAAATAAAATGGATTAAGGAATAAGGATTTAGAATAAGGGGGTTAGAGATGAAGAGATTAATGATTAGAGATTTAGGATTAAGGGATTAATTACTACAGATTATGGATTAGGAATAGGGATTAGAGAGTAATGATTAAACATTAACGATTATTTATTATAGTTTAAGGATTAGGGATTAGAGATTATGGATTCAAGATTTAATAATTATAATTATGATTAGGGTTTAAGGATTAGAGATTATAGATTAGGGATTTGGGATTAATGATTAAGGTTTAGGGATTAGGTAATAGGTATTAGAGAACTTGGATGGAGGGATTATGGATTAAGCATTAGTGATAAAGTATTAGGGATTAGGTATTACAAATTAGGGATTTAGGATTAGAGATTAGTTATTAGGCATTGGGTTTTTGGAATTATGATTTAAGGATTAGGGATTTGGGAGGAGCGATTAGAGAATATGGATTAAGGATAAAGATTAAGGATTAGGGACTAAAGGTTAGGGATTAAGTAGTAAGGATTAGAGATTTTGGATTAAGAAAGAAGTAAAGGAAGAACAAGAAGAAGTAGAAGAAGAAGAAGAAAAAGAAGAAAATGATGATGATGAAGAACAAAAGAAGAAGAAGAAGAATAAGAACAAGAAGAGGGAAAAGAAGAAGAAGAAGAAATAGAAGGAGAAGAACATGAAGAAGAAGAAGAAGAAGATGATGATGATGAAGGAGAAGGAGAAGAAGAAGAATAGGTAGAAGAAGTGGAAAAAGTAGAATAAGAAAAAGAAGAAGAGAAAGAAGAAAAGGAAGAATAAGAAGAAGAAGAAGAAGAAAAAGAAAAAGAGAAGAAGTAGAAGAAGAAGATGATTAAGAAGAAGAAGTGAAAGAGGAAGAAGAAGTGAAAGAGGAAGAAGAAAAAGAAGAGAAAGAAGAAGAGCAAGAAGAAGTGGAAAAAAGAGTAGAAGAAGAGGAACAAGAAGAAGAAGAAGAAGACAAAGGCGAGGAAGAAGAAGAGGAGGAAGTAGAAGAAGAACAAGTAGAAGAGGAAGAATAAGAAGATGAAGAAGAAAAAGAAAAAGAGGAAGTAGTAGTAGAAGAAGAAGAGGAAGAAGAAGAATAAGAAGAAAAGGAAGAAGAGGAAGAAAAAGAAAAAAAATTACAAGAAGAATAAGAATAATAATAAGAAGAAGAAGTGGAAAAGGAGGAAGAAGAAGAAGAAAAAGAAGAGTAAGTGGAAGAAGAAGAAGAAGAAGAGGATTATGAAGTAGAAGAATAAGAATAAGAAGGAGATGAGTAAGAAGAAAAAGATGGAGAAGAAGGTGATGAACTAAAAGAAGAAAAAGAGGAAAATGATGAGAAAAAAAGGAGTAGAAGAAGTGGAAAATGAAAAAGAAAAAGAAGAAGCAAAACAAGAAGAAGAGTAGTAGTAGTAGAAGAAGATGAAGAAAAAGAAGAAGGAGAAGAAAAAGAAGAAGAAGAAGAAGGAGAAGAAGAAGGAGAAGAAGAAGAAAAAGAAGAAATAAAAGGGGAAGGAGAAGAAGAAAGAGAAGAAGAAGAAGACGATGATGATGAAGAAGAAGAAGAAGAAGAGTAAGAAGAAAGGGAACATGAAGAAGAAGAAGAAGAGGAAGAAGAAGAGAAAGAAGAAGAAGAAGAGGAGGAAGAAGAAGAAGAAGATGATGATGATGAAGAAGGAGTAGAAGAAGAAGAATAAGAAAATGTGGAAGGAGAAGAAGAAGAAGAAGCAAAAGAGGAAGTAGAAGTAGAAGAAGAGGAAGAGGCAAAAGAAGAAGAAGAAGAAGAAGAGGAGGAAGGCGAGGAAGAACAGGAGATAGAAGAAGAAAAAGGTGAGGAATAAGAATATGAAGAGGTAGAAGAAGAAAAGGAAGAAAAAGTAGATGTAGAAGAAGAAGAAGAAGAGAGGGACTAGGGGTAAAGAGTTAGGGATTTGGGATTAAGGAATAAGGATTTTGGAAGGTAGGATTAGGGTTAGGCATAAGACAATATTGATTAAAGTTTAGGAAGGGAAGGATTAAGGATTGGGTTTTAGGGATTAAGGTTTAGAGATTAGAGAATTGAGAGTTAGTAATTAGGGATTAATGATTTGGGATTAAGTGGTTGGAACTAAGTAGTAAGTATTAGGGATTAAGAATTAGTGATTAACAATTTTTATCACCGATAAGGGATTAAGATTTAAGGGATTAATTATCAAGGATTAAGGATTCGTGATTTATGATTAGAGATTAGGGATTAAAGAATAGGGATTAGGGATAAGGGATGATTGATTAGAGATTAGGCATGTTGGATTTAGAAATAGAGATTAGGGATTGAGATTAGGATTATAAACTAGGGATTAGTGATAAAGGATTTAAAAATAGGGATTAAGGATTAAAAATTAGGGATTGAAGATTATGGATTAAGTATTAGAGATTCAGTATTTAAAATTAGTGTTTAAGGATTATATATTAAGGATTAAATATTAGGAATTAATGATTAGGGATTAAAGATTAAGGATGAATTAGAGATTAAGGATTAGGGATTAGAGTGACGGAAGGAGGAAGAAGATGAAGGAAGGAAGAAGGAAGAATGAAGAAGCATTAAGAAGAAGAAGAAGAGGAAGGATAAAGAAGAAGGAAGAAGGAAAAAAAGGAAGAAAGAGGAAAGTGGAAAGAAGAAAGAAGAAAGAAGAAGAAGAAGAAGAAGAGGAAGAAGGAGAGGAAAAAGGAGGAGTGTGAGGAGAACAAAGAGGAGGAGGAGGAGAAGGAGAAAAAGAAGGGATAGAGAAGGTGAAGGAGATGGAGGAGAAGGAGAAGGAGGTGTACGAGATGGAGAAGAAGAATTAGAAGGAGAAAGAGAAAGATTAGGAGAAGGAGAAGAAGAAGAAGTTAAAGAAGGAGAAGAAGAAGAAGAAGATGAAGAAGACAAAGAAGAAAAAGAAGAAATAGAAGAAGACAAAGAAGGGGAAGAAGAAGAAGAAGAAGTAGAAAAAAGAGGAAGAGAAGGAATAAGAAAAGAAGGAGAAAAGAAGAAGAAGAAGAGGTAGAAGAACAAGAGGAAGAGGAAGAAGAAGATGAAGAAGAAGAAAAAGATAAAGAGGAAGAATAAAAAGAAGAAAAGAAAGAAGAGAAAGAAGAAGAAAAGAAGGAAGAAGAAGAAGAAGAGGAAGAGAAAGATGAGGAAGAAGAGGAAGTAGAAGAACAAGAAGAAACTAAGGAAGAAGGAGAAGAAGAAGAGGAGGAGGAAGAAGAAGAAGAGGATCAACAAGTGGAAGAAGAAGAAGTGGAAGAAAAAGGTATTAGAGGTTAGGGATTAAGATTTAAAGACAAGGGATTAAGGAGGGAAGGATTAGGGATTAGGTTTTTCGGATTAAGAATTAGGTATTAAGGATTAGGGATTTGAGAATATGGATTCGCAACAAGGTATTAAGGTTTAAGAATTAAGGATTAAGGATTATGGAGTTAGGATCAAAGAATAAGGAATATAGCTTAGGATTAAGGATTAAAAATTAAGGATTAGTGATGAAGGGATTAATGATTAGGGATTAAAGATTTAGGACTAAGGGATTAATTACTATGGATTAGGGTTTTAGGGTTGGGATTACGAATTAGGGAATAGGATTCAAGGTTTAACATTCGTGATTACAGATTTAGGATTCAGGATCAGACATAAAGATTAGGGATTATGGATTAGAGATTAAATGATTTATAATTAGGATTAGAGTTTAAAGATTAGGTGTTAAGGATTAAAGAGTAGAGATTATTAAAAACTAGGGATTAGGAATTAGAGATTAGGGATAAGAGATTAAGGATTCAGGATTAAAGATTAGGGATTAGGGACTAAAAATTAAGGATTAAGAAAGAGGGATTAGGGATTTTGTGTTAGGGATTTTCAATTATGGATTATGTGTTAATGATGGATTAAGAATTAGGGATTAGGGATTAGTGATGAAGGATTAGGAATTAGTGATTAAGGATTAGAGATTTTGGAGGAATGGATTAGGCATTATAAATTTAGGGATGAGAGATTAGATAGAAAGGGATTAAGGAATAAAGATTAAGGAATAGGATTAGAGATTACAAAGAAGGAGAAGTTAAAGAAGAAGAAGATGAAGAAGAAGAATAAGGAGAAGAAGAAGAAGGACGAAGAAGAAGATAAAGAAGAAGAAGAAGAAAAAGAAAAGGAGAAAGGGAAGAAGAAGAAGAAGAAGAAGAAGAAGACGAAGAAGAAGAAGAAGAACATGAAGAAGAAGAAGAACATGAAGAAGAAGGTGAAGAAGATGAAGAAGAAGACAACAAAGAAGAAGAAGTAAAGAAAGATGAAGGGGAAGATGAAGAAGAAGACGAAGAAGAAAAGGATGATGTAGAAGAAAAAGAAGAAGAACAAGTAGAAGATAAGAGGAACAATATGATGAAGAAGAAGAAGAAGAAGAAAAAGAAGAACAAGAATAATAATAATAAGTAGAAGAAGACAAAGAGGAAATAAAAGAAGAAGAAGAAGAAGGTGTAGAAGAAGAAAAAGAAGAAGAACAAGAAAGAAAAGAGAATGGAAAAGAAGAAAAATAAAGAGAAGAAGTAGAACAACAACAACAAAAAAAAATAGAAAGAAGAAGAGGAAGAAGAAGAAGAAGAGCAAGAAGAAAAAAAGAAGGGGAAAAAGAAGGTAAGGATGAAGAAGAAGACATAGAAGAAGAAGAAGAAGAAGAGGAAGAGGATGATGAAGAAGAATAAGAAGAAGTGAAAGAAAAAGAAGAAGTAGAACAAGAGAAAGATGAGGAAGAAGAGGAACAAGAAACAGACAAAGATGAGGAAGAAGAAGAAGTAGTAGAGGAAGAGGTAGAAGAAATTGATTAAATATTAGGCATTTGAGGTTAGTGATTAAGGATTAACAATGAAGGATTAGGCAATAGGTATCAGGAAATAAATGTTGAAGATTAGGGAGAAAGGGATTAGGGATGAGGGACTTGGGAGTTAGTAATTAGGGATTAGGGTTTAGAAATTAGGGATTAAGGATTAAGGATTAAGGAATAATTATTGAGGATTAGGGGTTAAAGATGGAGGGATTAATGATTGGGTACTAGAGATTAGAGATGAAGAATTAAGAGATTAATTATTAAGGATAAGAGATTAAGGAATAAAGATTAATGATTAGGGATATAGGATTTAGGATTAAAGAATAGAGATTAAGGATTAAAGATTAAGGGATTAAGTTTAGCATTAGAGATTAAAGATTAAGGATTAAGAATTAGGGATTAGTAATTAACGATTAGGGATTAGCGATTAGAGACTAAGGATAGGAATTATGGATTATAGATTAAGGATAAGGTATTAGGAATTATAATTTAACAATTAAAGATTAGGGACTAGGAATTAGGGATTAAAAATTAGGAATTAGGGATTAGGAAGTAGTGATTACGGATTAGGGATTAAGGGTTAAGGATTAGGTATAAGAGATTAAGAATTGCAAATTAAGGATTAAGGATTACCTATTAGGGATTATGGATGGAATTGACATTAGGGATTAGGGAAGGATTGATAAGGCATTATAGATTTAGGGATGAGAGATTAAGGAGGGAGGGATTAAGGGGTAAGGATTAAGGAAGAAAGATTAATGATTTTGAAGAAGAAGAAGAAGATGAGGATTTTAAAGAAGAAGAAGAAGAAGAAAAAGAAGAAAAGGAAGAAAATGTATGAGAAGAAGAAGAAGACGAAGAAGAAGAACAAAAAGAAGAAGAAGAAGAAGTGAAAGATGAGGAAGAAGAGGAAGAATAAGAAAATGAGGAAGATGTTGAAGAAGAAGAAGAAGAAAAAGAAGAAGAAGAGGAAGAAGAAGAAGAAGTAGAGGAAAAAGAAGAATAAGAAAAAGGAGAAGGAGAAGATTTAGAAGAAGAAGAAAAAAAGGTGAAGAAGTTCAAGATGAAGAAGAAGAAGAAGAAGATGTGGAAGATGAAGAAGAAAAAGAAGAAGAATAGGAAGAAGAGAAGAAGAAGAAGAAGAAGAAGAAATAGAAAAAGAAAAAGAAGAAGAAGAAGAAGAAATTGAAGAAGAAAAAGAAGAAGAAGAAGAAGAAGAAATAGAAGAGGAAGAAGAATAAAGAAGAAAGAGAAGAAGAAAAAGAAGAAAAATAAGAAGAGGAAAAGGAAGAATTGGAAGAAGAAGAAGAAGACGTAGAAGAAGAAGAGGAGGAGGAGGAAGAAGAAGAAGAAGAAGAAGAAGAAGTAGGAAAAGAACAACAAGAAAAAGAATAAGAAGAGGAATACGAAGAAAAGGAAGAAGAAGAAGAAGAGTAAGATGAGGAAGAAGAAGAAGATGGAGAAGAAGAAGAAGAAGAGGAAGAAGATGAAGAAAAAAAAAGAAAAAGAGGAAGAAGAAGAAGAAGAAGAAGAAAAAGAAGAAGAGGAAGAAGAAGAAGAAAAAGAAGAGGAAGTATAAGGTGATGAAGAATAGGAAGAAGAAGATGAAGATGATGAGGTAGAAGTAGAAGAAGAGGAAGAGGAAGAAGGAAAATGGGAAGTAAAAGAAGAAGAAGAATAGACTGATTAGGGATTAGGATTGGGATGGGTGAGATTAGGGATTAAGCATTAAAGAAAAGGATTAAGAATTCAAGATTGAAAATTTAGGATTAGAAATTATTGATTTGAAATTAAAGGTTAGGATTTAGGGTTTAAGGATTAAGGAGTAGGGGCAAGGGAATAAAGAATCGTTATAAATATCAGGGATTAGGGATTACAAATTAGGGATAAAGTATTAGGGATTAGGAATGGATTGATGATTAGAGAAGAAAAAGGGGAAGAAGGAGATGTAGTAGAATAAGAAGATGATGATGATGATGATGATGAAGAAGAAGAATAAGAATAAGAATAATAATAAGAAGAAGAAGAGAAAAAAGAAGGAGAAGTGGATGAAGAAGAAGAAGAAGAAGAGAAAGAAGTAAAAGAAGAAGATGAAGGAGAAGAAGAAAAGGTAGGAGAGGAAAAAGCAAATGAAAAAGTAGTAGTAGAAGAATAAGAAGTCGAAGAAGAAGAAGAAAAAAAGAAAGAAGAAGAAATGGAAGAAGAAGGGAAAGAAGGAGAAGAGTAAGAAGGAGAAGAGCAAGAAGGATTAGTGATTAAGGATTAGGAATTAAGGATTAAAGATTAAGGATTGGAGATTAAAGATTTAGAATTAGAGATTAAAGATTATGGATGGAATAGATATAAGGGATTAGGGAAGGATGGATAAGACATTATAGATTTAGGGATGAGACATTAAGGAGGGAGGGAATTAGGGGTAAGGATTAAGGAATAAAGAATAACAATTCTGAAGAACAAGAATAATAAGAAGATGATGAGGAAGAAGTTGAAGAAAAAGAAAAAGAAGGAGAAGAAGAAGAAGACAAAGAATAAGAAGAAACTGAAAAGGAAGAAAAAGAATAATAATAATAATCATAATAATAATAAAAATAATAGTAAGAGGAAGACTCAAAAGAAGAGAGGGAAGAAGTAGAAAATGAGGAAGAAGAAGAAGAAGAAGTGGAAGAAGATGTAGAAGAAGAAGAAGAAGAAGAGGTAGAAGAAGAATTAGAAGAAGGAGATGGAGAAGATTAAGAAGAAGAAGAAGAAGGTCAAGAAGTTGAAGAAGAAGAAGAAAAAGATGAAGAAGTCGAAGATGAAGAGGAAGAATAAGAAGAAGAAGAACAAGAAGTCGAAGATGGTAAAGAGAAAGAAGAATAACAAGAAGAAGAGAAGAAGAAAAAGAAGAAGAAGAAGAATAAGAAGAAGAAGAAGAAGAAGAAGAAAAAGAAGAGGAAATAGAAAAAGAAGAAGAAGAACGAGGAGAAATAGAAGAAGAAATAGGTGAGGAAGAAGATTAAAAAGAAGAAGAAGAAGAAGAAGAGGAAAAAGAAGAAGAGGAAGAAGAAGAAGACATAGAAGAAGAAGAAGAGGAGGTGGAGGAAGAAGAAGATGAAGAAGAAGAAGGAGGAGAAGAAGAAGAGGAAAAAGAACAAGAAGAAAAAGAAGAAGAAAACATAGAAAAAGAAGAAGAAGAAGAAGAAGAGGAAGATGAGGAAGAAGAGAAAGAAAAAGACGATAGAGATAAGGAAGGGAAAGAAGGAGAGGATAAAGAAGAAGAATAAGATCATAAAGAAGTAGAAGAAGAACATGAATTTATAGATTATGGATTATGGATCAAGAATTACGGATTAGATTTTGGGGATTAAGAATTATGGAATGAAGGAATAGGGATTGTGTATAAGGGAATACAGATTAAAGATTAGGGAAGGAGGGATTAAAGATTAATGATTAGGCATTTGAGAGTTAACTATTAAGGAATATGGGTTAAAGATTAAGGAGTAAGGATTGGGGAGAAAGTAATAGGGATTAGGGATTAAAGATTATGGATTAAGGATTAGGGATAGGGATTAAGGATGAAGAGATTAATGATTAAGGATTAGAGGTTAGTGATTAAAAAATAAGAGATCAATTATTAAGAATTTGGGATTAAAGACTTGGGATTTAGGATTAAGGATTAGGGATTTGAGAATAAAAGTTAGGGATTATGAATTAGAAATTAGAGATTAGAGAAGCAAGATATGGGGTTTGAGATTATGGATTAGAGATTGAGTGAATAGGATTGTCATTAGAGATTAAAGATTAGGGATTAAGAATTAGGAATTAGGATTAAGGATTAGAGATTAGATAATACATATTTAGGATAGGGATTATGGATTATGGATTATAAATTAAGCTTTAATGATTAAAGGTCAGAGATTAGAGATTATGGATTAGAGGTTAAGTATTAAAGATTAGGGATTAAAGATTAGGAATGGGTTGCTAATTAGGGATAAAGGATTAGGGATTAGAGATTAGGGACAAGGAAGATATAGAAGGGGAAGAATAAGAAGAAGAATGAGAAGGTGAAGAATTTGAAGTAGAAGAAGTAGAAGAAGAGGAAGATAAATAGAAAGAAGAAGAAGGAGAAGAGAAAGATGAAGAAGAAAAAGAAGAAGAAGAAGAAGAAGAAGAAGAAGATGAGAAGAAGAAAATGAAGAACAAGAAGAAGAAGAAGAAATAACAAAATAAGAATAATAATAAGAAGGAGAAGGAGGAGAAGAAGAAGAAGAAGAAGAAAAAGACATAGAAGAGAAAGAACAACAAGAATAAGAAGAAGAAGAAGAAAAAGAAGAAAAACAACTAAAGAAAAAAATAGATGAAGAAGAAGAAAAATAGCAGAAGAAGAAGAAGAAGAGGAAAAAGAAGAAGAGGATGGAGAGGAAGATATAAAAGAAGTGGAAGATGAAGAAGAAGAGGAAAAAAAAGAAAAGAAGAAGAAGTAAAAGAAGAAGAAGAAGAAGAAGAAGAAGAGGAAGAAGAAGAAGAAGGAGAAGATGAGGAATAAAGGGAAGATGAAGAAGACGAAGATGAGGAAGAAGAAGAAGAGGAAGAGGAAGAAGAAGAAGAAGAAGAGGAAAAGGAAGAAGAAGAATAATAATAAGAAGAAGAGATGAATTAGGGATTAGGTATTAGGGATTAACACTTAGAGATTAGGGTCTAAATAAAGAATGATTAGGGATTATGTATCAAGGAATTAGGATTAAAGATTAGGGAGGGAAGGATTAGGTGTTATAGCTTAGGGATTTAGGAGTTAGCAATTAAAGATTATGGTTTATGGATTAGGGATTAGGGATTAGAGAGTAAGGATTCGTAAATAAGGAATAGAGATTAGGGATTAAGGATTAAGGATTACGATTTAAGAATTAAGGATGAAGGAATTAATGAGTTGGAATTAGAGATTCGGGGTTATGAATTAAGAGATTTATTACTAAGCATTAGGGATTCGAGATTAGAGTTTAAGAATGTATTATTCAAGATTAGAGATTATGGATTTAAGATTAGATAATATGGATTAGCCTTAGAGATTAGGGAATTAAGGATTAGGGATTAGGGATTAGGGATTATAGATTAGAGATTAAGGATTATGGATTATAGATTTAGGATTAAAGATTAGGTATTAGGGATTACAATTTAATGATTAGAGATTTAGGCTTACAAGCTAAGGATTAACTATTAAGGTTTGGAGATTAGGGATGTATTAGTGATTAAGAATTATAGATTAGTGATTAAGAATTAAAGAATATGAGAAAGGAAGAATGAAGAAGAAAGATAGCAGAATGAAGAAGGAAGAAAGAAGAAGGAGAGGAGGATGAAGAAGAAGAGAAAAAAGTAAAATAAGAAGTGGAAGAAGAAGAGGAAGAATAAAGACAAAAGAAGGAAGAAGGAAGAAGGAATGAAGAAGGAAGGAATGAAGAAGGAAGGAGAAAGGAAGAAGGAAGAAGAAAGAACAAAGAACAAAGAAGAATAAAGAATAAGGAAAGAAGAAGAAGAAAGAAAGAAGAAGAAGAAGAAGAAGAACAACAAGGAGAAGGAAAAGGAGGAGGAGGAGAAGGAGACATAGGAGAAGGAGATCGAGAAGACGAAGAAAAAGGAGTAATAGAAGGATAACAAGAAGGAGAAGAAGAAGGAGAGTGACAAAGACAAGAAGGAGATGATGAAGAAGAAGAGGAAGAAGAAGGAGAAGAAGAAGAAGTAGGGGAAGAAGAAGAAGAAGAAGAAGAAAAAGAAATAGAAGAAGAAGAAGAAGTAGAAGAAGAAGAAGAAGAAGAAGAGGAGGAAGAAGGAGATGGATAAGAAGAATAAGAAAAGAAGAAGAAGAAGAGGAGGAAGAAGAAGAGGAGGAAGAAGAGGAGGAAGAAGAAGAAGATGAAAAAAGGAAGAAGAACAACAACACGAAGAAAAAGAAGAGGAAGAAGAAGAAGATGAAGAAAATGTGGAAGAAGAAGAAGAAGAGAGCAAGAAGAAGAAGAAGAAGAGGAAGATGAAGAAGATGAAGAAGAAGAAGAAGAAGAAGAAGAAGAGGATAAAGACGAAGAAGAAGAAGAAGAGAAAGATGAGGAAGAAAAAGAAGAAGAAGTAGACATAGATGAGGAGGAAGAAGTGGAGGAAGAAGAAGAAGAAGAAAAAGAGAAAGAAGTAGTAAAAGAAGAGTAAGGAGAGATGGATTAAGGATTAGGCATCTAAGGTTAAGGATTATGTATTATGGATTAAGGAATGAAGGATTAGGAATTATATATCAGAGAATGTATGTTAAAGATTAAGGAGAGAGGGATTTAGTATTAGAGATTTGGGAGTTAGTAATTATGGTTTAAGGATTAGGGATTAGGGAGTCAATATTTGGGATGAAGGATTAGGGATGAAAGGATTAATGATTATGGACTAGAGATTAATGATGTAAAATTAATGGATTAATTATCAAGATTAGGGATTAGAGATTAAGAATTTAAGATTTAGGATTAGAGAATAAGGATTAGAGAGTAGGAATTAGGGATTAGGGATTGGAGATTAGGGATACAAGATTTAGGATTAGAGACTAGAGATTAAGGATCGAAGATTAAGGGATTAAGATTAACATTAGAGATTAGAGATTAAGGATTAAAGATTAGAGGTTAGAGATTAGGGATAGGGGTTCTGGATTATAGGTTAGAGATTAGGGATTAAGTGTTAGGTATTAGAATTTAAGGGTTAAAGTTTAAAGATTAGAGGTTAGGGATTAAACATTAAGGATTGGAGATTAAAGATTAGCAATTAAAGATTAGAAATTAGGGATTGAGGATTAAAGTTTAAGGATTAGAAGTTAGAGATTAAGGATTATGGATTAAGGGTTATAGATTAGGGATTTGGAATTAAGGATTAAGGATGATGGATAAGGTATTAGAGATTAAGTTTTAGAGATTAGGGATTTATAATTAGGGATTACGAATTAAGGATGTATTAGAGAGTAGAGATTAGGGAGGGATGGATAAGGCATTATAGATTTAGCAATGAGTGATAAAGGGGGAGGGGTTAAGGGGTATGGACTAGGGAATAAAGCTATATGATTACGAAGGAGGAGAAAAAGAAGATGAAGAGGAAGAAGAAGAAGAAGAAGAAAGTAGATAAAGAAGAAGAGGAAAAGGAAGAAAAAGAATAATAAGAAGAAGAATACGAAGCAAAAGAAGAAGAAGAAGAAGAAGAAGAGGCGGAAGAAGAAGAAGAAGAAGAAGAGGAAGATGAGGAAGAAGAGGAAGAAAAGGAAGAAGAAGAAGAAGAAAATAAGGAAGAAGAATAAAATGAAGAAGACGTAGAAGAAGAATAGAAAGAAGAAGTAGAAGATGAAGAAGAGGAAGAAGAAGAAGAATAAGAAGGAGAGAAAGAATAGGAAGAAGAAGAACAAGAGGGAGAAGGAGAAGAGTAAGAAGAAGAAGAAGAAGAAGGAGAGGAAGTTGATTAAGAAGAAGAAGAGAAGAAGAAAAGGAAGATGAACCGAAAGAAGAAAAGAAGAAAAAGATGAAAAAGAAGAAGGAGAAAAAGTAGTAGAAGAAGAAGAAATAGAAAAAGAAGAGGAATTAGAAGAAGTAGAAGAAGAAGAAGAAATAGAACAAGAAGAAGAATAAAAAGAAGAAAGAGATGAAGAAGAATAAGAAGAAGAAGAAGTAGAAGAAGAGGAAAAAGAAGAAGAGGAAGAAGATGAAGATGTAGAAGAAGAAGAATAAAAAGGAGAAGAAGAAGAGGAAAAGAAAAAGAAGAAAAAAAAGAAAAAGAAGAAGAAGAAGAAAAAAAGAAAGATGAGGAAGAGGAGGAAGAAGAGGAAGACATTGATAAGGAAGAAGAAGAAAATAGTAACAAGAAGAAGAAGAGGAAGAAGACAAAGATAAAGAAGTATAAGAAGAAGTGGAAGAATTGATATATTAGAGATTAGGGATTTGGGGTTAGGGCTTAGTGTTTAAGGATTAGGAATTAAGGAATGAAGGATTAAAGATTATGTATAAGGGAATACAGATTAAAGTTAGGGAGGGAGGGATTAAGAATTAATGATTAGGGATTTATTTGTTAACAATTATGGATTAGAGTAAAAGTAATAGAGATTAAAGATTAGAGATTATGGCTTAATGATTAATGATTAGAGATCAAAGATTAAGGTTTAGAGATTAAAGATTAAGAAATAATGGATTAGTTGTTAAGGATTCAAAATTAGAGATTAGGGATGTTGGATTCAGAATTAGAGATTAAGGGAATAGGATTAGCAATAGAGATTAAAGATTTGGGATTAAAAATTAAGGATTAGTCATTAAGGATTTAGAATTAAGGATTAGGCATTAGAGACTAGGGATAGGGATGATGGATTCGGTATGCATGATTAAGTATTAAGATTTGAGTTTAGGGATTAGAGATTCGACATTGGAGGTTAAAGATTAAAGATTAGGGATTGGAGATTAGGGATGGATTACTAATTATGGATTAAGGAAAAGGGATTATGGAGAAGGTAGGAGAAGGAGAAGAGTAAGAAAAAGAAGAAGAAGAAGGTCAAGTAGTAAAAGACAAGAAAAAAAAGAAGAAGAGGAAGATAAAGAGGAAAAAGAAGAAGAAGAAGAAAAGAAGAAAAAGTAGAAGAAGAATTTAATATTAAAGATTAGAGATTAGGCATTTGAGATTCAAGGTTAAGGGATTTATTATTAAGGATTAGGGATTAGAGATTAGAGATTAGGGTTGCAGAATTTAAGATTAAAGATTAGAGATTATGGATTAGAGGTTAGAGGATTAGGATTAGTATTAGAGATAGGGATTAAAGAATTAAGGACTAGTGATTAAGGATTAGGGATTAGGGATTAAAGATTAGAGATTAGAGATTAAGGATTATGAATTATGAATTAAGGATTAGGGATTATGTATTAGGGATTAGAGTTTAACAATTAGAGATTAGGATTAATGGTTAAGAATTAAATATTAAGGATTAGAGATTAGGGTTGGATTAGTGATTAAGAATTATAGATTAGAGATTAGGAATTAAAGATTAAAGTGAAGGAAGAAGGAAGAAGGAAGAAAGAAGAATGAAGAAAGAAGTTGAAGAAGACTAACAAGAAGAGGAAAAAGAACAATAAAACAAGGAAGAATAAAGATGAAGGAAGAAGGAACAAGGAACAAGGAAGAATGAAAGAAAAAGGGAGGGAGGAAGAAGGACGAATGAAGAAGAAAGAAAAATAAGAATGAGGAGAGAAGGGAGAAGAAAGAAGAATAAGGAAAGAAGAAAGAAGAAACAAGGAAGTGTGAAGAAGAAGAAGAAGAAGGAGAAGGATTAGAAGGAGGAGGAGAAAGAGAAGGAGAAGGAGAAGGAGATCAAGAAGGAGAAGGAGAAAGAGTAAGAGAAGGAGAAGTAGTTGGAGAAGAAGGAGAAAGACAAAAAGAGGAAGAAGAAGAAGAGGAAGAAGAAGGAGAAGGGAAGAAGAAGAAGAAGAAGAAGAAATCAAGGAAGAAGAAGAAGTAAAAGAAGAAGAAGAAGAGAAGAGTATGAAGAATAGGAATTAGGAGAACAAGAAAAGAAGAAGAAAGAGAAGAACAAGAAGAGGATGAAGAAGAAGAAGAAGAAGATGAAAAAATAAGAAAGAACAAGAGGAAGAAGAAAACAAGAGTAATAGGAAGAAGTAGAAGAAGAGAAAGATGAGGAAGAAGAAGAAGAAGAGGAAGAAGAAGTGAAGAACAAGAGGAAGTAGAAGAGGAAGAAAAAGAAGAAGAAGAGGTAAAAGAGATGAATTTGGGATTATGGATTAGGGGTTAGACATTACGGATTAAGGAATGAAGGTTTAGGGACTTGGTGTTAGGCGGTATAGATTAAAGATTAGGGAGAGAGGATTAGGGATTTTGGGGTTAGCTATAATGGATTTGGGTTTAGGGGTTATGGATTTAGGATCAGAAATTAAGGACTAAGAATAAGTAATGGGGATTGGGAATTAAGATTAGGGATTAAGGATGAAGAGATTAAGATTTAGGAGATTAACTATTAAGGATTAAAGATTAGAGATTTGGGATTTAAGATTGAGGATTAAGTATTAGGGAATAGAGAAGAGGGATTAGGGATTAGAGATTAGAGATTAGGGATGTAGAATTTAGGGTTAGAGATTAGAGATTACAGATTATAGATTAAGGTATTTTGATAAGCATTAAAGATTAAGGATTAGGGATTAAGGGTTTGGGATTAGTCATTATGGATTAGGGATTAATGATTAGGGATTAGAGAAGGGATCATTGATTATAGATTAGGTATTATAGATTAGTGATTAGAGATTAAGGTTTAGTTATTAGAGATTAGAGCTTATGGGTTAGAGATTAAGGATTAAAGATTAGGGATTGAAGATTAAGGATTTGAGATTAGTGATGGATTAGTGATTAGAGATTAAGGATTAAGGAATAGGGATTAGGTATTGGGTAATAGGGGGAAGCAAGAAGGCAGAAGAAAGAATGAAGAAGGAAAAAGAAGAAGAAGAAGAGGAAGTAGAAGAGGAAAAAGAATAAGAAGGAGAAGAAAAAGAAGAGGAAGAATAAAGAAGAAGAAAGATGGAAGGAATAAGGAAGAAGGAAGAAAAATGAAGAAAAAAGAAAGAAGATACAAGAAAAGAGAAAAAAGAAAAAAGAAAGAAGAAAGAAGAAAGGAGAAAGAAGAAATAAAAAAGAAGAAAGAAGGTGGAAGAAGGACAAGAAGAAGGAGAATGAGAAGGAGAAGGAGGATGGGGTGAAGGAGGATGAGAAGGAGAAGGAGAAGGAGATGGAGATGGAGAAAGAGAATGAGAAGGGGAAGGAGTAGGAGATAGAGAAAGAGAAGGAAAAGGAGAAAGGCAAAGAGAAGGAGAGGAAGAAGGAGAAGAAGAAGAAGAAGAAGAAGAAGAAGAAAAAGAGGAGGAAGAAGAAGAAGAAGTAGAAGGAGAAGAAAAAGTAGAAGAAGAAGAGGAACAAGAAGAATAAGAAAAGAAGTAGAAAATGAAAAAGAAGAAGAAGCAAAAAGAATAATGAGAGGAAGAAGAATAAGAATAAGAGAAAGATGGTGGAGAAGAAGAAGATGAAGAAGAAGTAGAAGAAGAAGAAGAAGACGACAAAAATGAAGAAGTGGAAGAAGAATACAAAAAAGAAGAAAAGGAAGAAGTAGAAGAAGAAGAAGACGAAGAAGAATTTGAGGAAGATGAGGAACAAGAAGAAGAAGAAGAAGAAGAGGAAGGGAATGAGGAAGAAGAAGAGGAAAGAGAAAAAGAAGAAGAGGAAGAAAAGAAGAAGAAGAGGAAGAAGAGATGGATTAGGGATTATAAGATTAGGAGTTAGGGATTAGAGATTAGGGATTAAGGAGGGAGGGAATAGAGATTAGGGAATATAGATTACAAATTAGGGATTGAGGGATTAGGGATTAGAGATTAGGTATTATGGATTAGAGATTAGGGATTAATGAGGGAGGGATTAGGTATTAGGCATTAGAGATTAGGGATTAGATATTATGGATTAAGTAATAAGAAGTAGGGTTTAAGGATTTAGGATTAAAGATGAAGGGATTAATGATTAAAGATTAGGGATTAAAGATTAAGGATTAAGAATTAAGGGATTAAATATTAAAGATTAGGGGTTTAGAGATTAGTGATTAAGGATTTTTTATTAAGATTAGGTATTAAAGGTTAAGGATTTAAGATTAGGGATTAAGAGATTTATATTTGGACTAGAGATTAGATATTAGGGATTAAGGATTAATGATTAAGGATTAGAGATTAGTGATTGGAGATTAAGAATTAAGGATTTTGGATTATGGATTAGGGATTGAGGATTAGAGATTATGGATTAAAGATTAAGCATTTGGAATTAAGAAGTAACAAAAAGAAGAAGACAAGAAAGAAGAAAAGGATAAAGAAGGAGAAGAAGAATAGGAAGAAGAAGAGGAAAAATAAAGAAGAAAGTTGAAAAAAGAAAGAAGAATGAGGAAGAAATGAGAAAGAAGGAAGAATAAAGAAGGATGGATGAATGAAGAAGGTAGAAGGAAGAACAAAGAAGAAAAAAGAAAGAAGAAAGATGAAAGAACTAGAAGAAGAAAAAGAAGAAGACAAAGAAGAAGAAGAAAAAGAAAGAGCAGGTGAAAGAGGGCGACAAGAAGAGGGAGGAGAAGAAGGAGAAGGAGATGGAGATTGAGAAGGAGAAGGAGAAGAAGTAGTAGTAGTAGAAGAAGAAGAAGTAGAAGAAAAAGATGAGGAAGAAGAAGAAGAAGAAGAAGAAGAAGAAGATTAAGATGAAGAATATTAAGGAGAAGAAGGAGAAGAAGAAGAAGAAGTAAGGGAAGAGGAAGAAAAAGAAGATGAAGAAGAAGAATTGAAAATGAAGAAGATGATGAAGAAGATGGAGCAGAAAAAGAACAAGAAGAAGAAGAAAAAGAAGCAAGAGAACAAGAAGAAGAAGAAGACGAAGAAGAAGTGGAGGAAGAAGAAGAAGAAGAAGAAGAAGAAGAAGAAGAGGAAGAATAATAATAAGAAGAAGAAGAAGAAGAAAGAACAAGAATGAGGAAAGAAGAAAGAAGAAGGAAGAAAGAAGATGGAAGTAGGAATAAAGAAGAAGGAAAAAGGAAGAAGAAAAAAAGGATGGAGGAAGAAGGAATATGGAAGAAGGAAGAGGAAAGAAGTTGAGGAAGGAGAAGAAAAAGAAGAAAGAGACGAAGAAGAGAAACAGGGGGAGGAAGTGAAATAGGTAGAAGAAGATGAAAAGGAAGAAGAAGGGGTAGATGAAGAAGAAGAAGAAGAATAAAAGGAAGAAGAAGTAGAGAAGAAGAATATGAAGAATTGGAAGAAGAAGAATAGGAAGGAGGAGGACAAGAAGAAGAAGAAGAAGAAGAAGGGGAAGAAGAAAAAGAAGAAAAAGAGAAACAAGAAGAAGAAGAAGGAGGACAAGAAAAGAAAGAGGAAGAAGAAGAAGAAGAAGAAGAAGAGCAATTAGATGAAGTAGAAGAGGAGGAAGATGAGGAAGAAGTGGAAGAAGAATAAGAAGTAGATGAGGAAGATGTAGAAGAAGAAGAGGAAAAGGTGAAGAAGAAGAAGAAGACAAATTATGGATTAGTCAGTAAGGGCTTAGGGATTAGAAATTAGGTATTAGAGATTAGAGATTAAGCATTAGGGAGGGTGGGATTTGGGGTTATTGATTTGGGATTTAGAATTAGGGATTAGAAATAAAGGATTTTGCATTATGGGTTATGAATTAAAGATTAGGGATTAGACATTAGGTTTTGGGTTTAGGGGTTAGAGATTAACAAATAAGGATTTTGGGGTAGGGTTCAAGAATTAGGGATAAGGATTAAGGATTACAAATTAATGTTTTAGGGATTAAGATATATTGATTAAGAGATTAATGATTAAATATTATGGATTAAGGATTAGGGATTAGAGATAAAGGATTAGGGATTAGAGATTATGAATTAGGGTATAGGGGTTAGAGATTAACAAATAGGGATTTTGGAGAAGTGATTAAGAATTAGGGATAAGAATTAAGAATTAAGTTTTATAGATTAGGGAATAAGATATTGGATTAAGAGATTAATGATTAAATATTATGGATTAAGGATTAGGGATTAGAGATAAAGGATTAGGGATTATGGATTATGAGTTAGGGTCTATGGGTTAGAGATTTTGGATTAATAGTTTTGGAAAAAAGATTAGAGATTAAAGGTTAGGCTTTGGGTTTAAGGGTTAGAGATTAGCAAATAGGGATTTTGGAGTAGGGATTAAGAATTAAGGATAAGAATTAATGATTAAGGATTAAGGTTTATGGATTAGGGATTAAGATATATTGATTAAAGGGTTAATGATATAATATTATGGATTAAGGATTAGGGATTAGAGATAAAGGATTAAGGATTAGAGATTATGAATTAGGGTATAGGGGTTAGAGATTTTGGATTAATAGATTTGGAAAAAAGATTAGAGATTAAGGATTAGGGATTTAGGATTAAGGATTAGGGATTAAGGATTAAGAATTAAAGATTAGGGATTAGGTATTAATGATTATGAATAAAAGATTAGGCATTAGGGATTATGGATTAAGGTTTATGGAATTGCAAGGAGTAAAGATTAAGGATTAGGGGTTAGTTGTTAGATATTAGAAATTATAGATTTGAAATTGGAGATTAGGGATTAGAGATTAGGTATTAGGGATTAAGGATATGGGAGGGAGGGATTAGAGTTTACAGATTAAAAATTAATGATTAGGTTGAGTGGGATTATGGATTAGTGTTTTGGGATAAGGAAGAAGAAGGAGAAGATGAAGAAGGAGAAGGAGAAGAAGATGAAGAAGAAAAGGAAAGAAAGAAGAAGAAGAAAGAAAGAAGAAGAAAAAAGAAGAGGGAAGGAGAAGGAAAAAGAAGAAAGATGAAGAAAGAAGAAGAAAGAATAACAAGAAAGAAGAAAAGAATGAAGAAAGAAGGAAGAAGGAAGAAGGAAGAAGGAAGAAGCAAGAAGGAAGAAGGAAGAAATAAGAAGGAAGTAGGAAGAAGAAATAAGAAAGAAGAAATAAAAAAAAGAAGAAAGAAGAAGAAGATGAAGAAGAAGAAGGAAAAGGAGAAGAAGAAGGGAAAGGAGGAAGAGGTGAACGAGAAGGAGGTGTTGAAGAAGAAGAAGGAGAAGGAGAAGGAGAAAAAGAAACAGAGGAAGAAGAAGTAGAGAGAAAAGAAGAAGAGGAAGAAGAACGAGAGAAAGAAAAGGAAGAAAAGAAGAAGAAGAGGAAGAAGAAGAAAAAGAAGTATTTGTAGAAGAAGAATAAGAAGGGGAAGAAGAAGAAGAAGAAGAGAAAGTGCAGCAAGTAGAAGAAGAAAAAGTGGAAGAAAAAGAAGAAGGAGAGGAAAAAGAGGAAGAATAACAAGAAGAAGATGAGGAGGAAGAAGAAGATGAGCAATAAGAAAAAGAAGAAGAAGAAGAAGAAGAGGAAGAAGAGAAGAAGAAGAAGAAGAAGAAGAAGAAGAAAAAGAAGAGGAAAATAAGGACTAACAGCAAGAAGAAGTAGAAGAAGTGCAAAAAGGGAAAGGAGAAGAAAAAAAAAGAAAAGAAGAAGAAGAATAATAAAAAGGAGGGAAAGAAGAAGAAGAATAAGAAGAAGGAGGGAAAGAAGGAGAAGAAGGTGAAGACGAAGAAGAGCAAGAAAAAGAAGAAGAAGAGCAAGAAGAAGAAGACGAAGAAGAAAAAGATATAGAAGAGAAAGACAAAGAAGAAGAAGAAGAAGTAGAAGAAGAAGACAAGGACGATGAGGAAGAAGAGAAAGAAGAAGGAAAAGTTAAGGAAGAAGAAGTGGAAGAGGAAGAAGAAGAAGAAGAAGAAAAGAAGTGGAAGAAGAAGCAGAAGAAGAAGGAGAAAAAGAAGAAGAAGAAGAAGAAGAAGAAGAGGTAGTAGAGGAAGAAGAGCAAGAAGAAGAGGAAGAAGAAGAAGAGAAAGAAGTGGAGGAAGAAGAGAAAGAAAAAGAAGAAGAATTAGAAGAAGTAGTAGAAAAAGAAGTAGAGATAAGGGAGAAGAAGAGGAAGAGGAGGAAGAAGAAGATGAAGAGGAGGAGGTAGAAGAAGAGGAAGAAGAAGACGAAGAACATGAAGAAGAGGTAGAGAAAGTAGAGGAGGAAAAAGAGGAAGAAAACAAAGAAGTGGAGCAAAAAGAAGAAGAGGAGGAAGAAGAAGAAGAAAAGAATAAAGAAGAAGAAGAGGAGCAAGAAAAGGAAGAATAAGAAGAAGTAGAAATAAAAGAAGAAGAAGAAGAAGAAGAAGAAGAAGAAGGGGAAGAAGAAGTTAAGTAAGAAGAAGAAGAAGAAGAAGCAGAGGAAGAGGAAGAAGAAGAAGAAAAAGAGAAAGAAGTAGGGGATGAAGAAGGAGAGTAATAAGAAGAAGAAGAAGAAGGAGAAGATGAAGAAGATGAAGAGGAAGTGGAAGGGGAAGAGGAACAAGAGGAACAAGAGGAAGAAGAAAAGGATGATGTAGAAGTAGAAGAAGAAGAAGAAAAGGAAGAAAATGAAGACGTAGAAGAAGTGGAGGAGAAGTGGAAGAACAACAAGAAGAAGAGGAAGAAGTAGAAGAAAAATATGAAGATGAAGAAGAGGAGGAGGAAGAAGAAGTAGAAATGAAGTAGAATGTAAAGTAAAGGAAGAAGAAGAAGAAGAAGAAGCAGAAGAAGAAGAAGGAGAAGAAGAAGATGAAGAAGAAGAATAAGAAGAAGTAGTAGTAGAAGAAGAATTAGAAGAAGAAGAACGAGAAGAACAAGAACAAGAATTAGAAAAAGAAATAGAAATAAAGTAGAAGATAATGTAAAGGAAGAAGATGAAGAATAAGAAGGAGAAGGAGAAGGAGGAGAGGAAGAAGAAGAAGAAGAAAAAGAAGAACTTGAACAAGAAGTAGAAGGAGAAGAAGAAGAAGTAAAAGAAGAAAAAAATGACAAAGGAGATGAAAAAGAAGTAGAAAGCAAAGAGGGAGAAAAAGAAGTAGAAGAAGATGCAGTTTTAGAGGGAGGAGAAGAAGTAGAAGAAGAAGAATGAAAAGCAAAGAAGAAGAAAAAGAAGAAGAGAAGAAGAAGAAGAAGAAGAAGATGATGAAGAAGAAGAAAAATAAGAAGAGAAAGAAGAAGTAGAGGAAGGAGAAAAAGAAGAAAGAGTGGAAGAAGAAGTGAAAGATGAAGAAGAAGATGAGGAAGAAAAGAAGAAGAAGAAGGACAAAAAGAAGAAGAGGGAGAAGAAGAAGAAGAAGAAGATTAAAAAGAAGAAGATGATGAGGAAGAAGAAGAATTAGAAGAAGAAAAAGAAGAAGTAGAAGAAGAAGTGGAACAAGAAGAAGAGGAAGTAGAAGAAGAAGAAGAAGAAGATGAAGTGGAAGAAGGGGAGGAAGAAGAAGAAGTAGTTGTAGAAGAAGAAGAAAAAAAGAAGAAGAGGAATAAGAAAGGTGTGGGATTTGGTCTCTAAGATTAAGGATTAGGGATTAGAGATTATAGATTAAGCACTAGAAGAATTCAAAGAAGAAGAAGAGGTTGAAGAAGAAGAAGAAGAAGAAAAGAAGAAGAGGAAGAAGAAGAAGGAGAAGAAGAAGAAGGAGGAGGAGGAAGAGGAGAGAAGTAGAAGAAGAAGAAGAAGAAGTAGAGTATGAAGAAGTAGAAGAAGAAGAAGAAGAAGAAAAGAAGAAGAGGAAGAAGAAGAAGGAGAAGAAGAAGAAGGAGGAGGAGGAAGAGGAGAGAAGTAGAAGAAGAAGAAGAAGAAGTAGAGTATGAAGAAGTAGAAGAAGAAGAAGAAGAAGAAAAGAAGAAGAAGAAGAAGAAGAAGAAGAAGAAGAAGGAGATGAAGAAGAAGAAGAAGAGGAAGAAGAAGAAGATGAAGAAGAAAAAGAAGAAGAAAAAGGAGAGAAAGAAGAAGAGGAGGAGGAGGAGGAGGAAGAAGAAGAAGAAGAATTTGAAGAAGAAGACGAAGAAGAAGAGGAAGAAGAAGAAAAGGAAGAAGGAGGAGAAGAAGAAGAAAGGGAGGAAGAAGCAGAAGGAAAAGCAGAAGAACAAGAAGAAGAAGAAGACGATGAAGGGGAGGAAGAAGAAGTAGAGAAAGAAGAAAAAGAAGAAGATGAAGAAGAGGAAGAAGAAGAAGAAGAAGACAAGGAAGATGAAGAAGAAAAGGAATAAGAAGATATAGAAGCTGAGGGAGAAGAAGAAGAGGAAAAGGAAGAAGAAGATGAAGAGGAGGAGGAAGAAGAAGAAGAAGAAAAAGAAGAAGATAAAGAAGAAGAGGAAGAAGAAGAACAAGAAGATGAGGAGTATGAAAAAGAAGAAAAGGAAGAAGAAGAAGATGAAAAAAGAAGATGATGAAGAAGAAGAGGACTATGAAAAAAATGAAGAGGAAGATGAAGAAGAAGAAGAAGGATAATGAGGGGAAGAAGAAGAAGAAGACAAAGAAGAACATAGGAAGACAAGGAAGAAAAAGAAGGAGAAGAAGAAGATGAAGAAGAAGAAAAAGAAAAGGAAGATGAGGAAGTAGAGGAGAAAGAAGAAGAAGAAGATGAGGAAGTAAGAGAAGAAGAAGGGAAAGATGAAGAAGAACAAGAAGACGTGGAAGAAAAAGAAGGAGAAGAAGAAGAAGAAGATGAAAGAGAAAAGGAAGATGAGGAAGAAGAGGAGAAAGAAGAAGAAGATGATGAGGGAGAAGGGAATGAAGAAGGAAAAGATGATGAAGACGAAGAAGAAGTGGAAGAAAAGACGGAAGAAAAAGAAGAATGGGAATGAGAAGAAGAAGATGGAGAAGAAAAAAAAGAAGAAGGTAAAAGTAAATAAAAGAAGAAGAAGGGAAAGAAGTAAAAGTAGAAGAAGAAGAAGACGAGGAAGAAGAAGAAGAGGTGGAACAACAAGAAGAGGAAGAAGAACAAAAAGAAGACAATGAAGAAGAAGAAGAATAATAATAAGAAGAATTAGAAGAAGAAGAAAAGAAGAAGACAAAAAGGAAAGAGATGAAGAATATGAAGAAGAAGAAGAAGAAAAACAACAACAACTAGATGAAGAAGAAGAAGAAAAAGAGGAAGGAGAAGAAGTAGAAGAAGAAGAGAGAGGAGAAGAAGAAGAAGAGGAAGAGGAACAAAAATAAGCAGAAAGTGGAAAAGAAGAAACAGAAGAAGAAGAAGAAGAAGTAGTAGTAGTAGAATATGAGGAGGAAGAACAAGGAGAGGAAGAAGAAGAAGAGGAAGATGAAGAAGAAGAAGTAGAGAAAGAGGAGCCAGAAGAAGAAGAAGAGGAAGAATAAGAAGAAGACGGAGAGGGAGACGAGGAAGAAGAGGATAAATAATAAGAGGAAGATGAGGAGGAAAAAGTAGATGAGAAATCAAAAGAAGAAGAAGAATAAGAAGAAGAAATGGAACTAGAAGAGAAAAAAAAGGTCTAATAGGAGGAAGAAGCAGGAGAAGTACAAAAAGGGAAAAGAGAAGAAGAAAAAGA
Source organism: Vanilla planifolia (assembly GCA_023846275.1). NCBI lineage: Eukaryota > Viridiplantae > Streptophyta > Magnoliopsida > Asparagales > Orchidaceae > Vanilla > Vanilla planifolia. The sequence goes on from CM043865.1 coordinate 63,753,545, forward strand.
AGGAAAAGAAGAAGAAGAAGAAGTAGAAGGAGGGAAAGGAGAAGAAGAAGAAGAAGAAGAAGAAGAAGAAGAAAAAGAGGAAGAATAGCAAGAAAAAGAAGAAGAAGAAGAAAAAGAAAAGAAAGATGAAGAAGAAGGAGAAGAAGAAGAAGAAGATGATGATGATGAAGTAGGAGAAGAAGAAGAAGAAGAAAAAGAGGAAGAAGAAAAAGAAGAAGAAGAAGAAGAAGAAGAAGAAGAGGAAGAGGAAGAAGAAGAAGAAGAGGACAATGAAGAAGAAAAAAATAGGAAGGGGAAGAAGCAGAAGCAGAAGAAGAAGAAGAAGAAGATAATAAGGAAGAAGAAGAAGAAGAAGAAGAAAAAGAAGAAGAAGAAGAAGAACAAGAAAAAGAAGGAGGAGAAGAAGAAGAAGAAATGGAAGTAGAAGCAGAAGCAGTAGAAGAACAAGAAGAAGAAGAAGACAATGAAGGTGAGGAAGAAAAAGAGAAGAAGAGAAAGAAGAAAAAGAAGAAGAAGAAGAAGAACAACACATGGAAGATGAGGATGAAGAGGAACAAGTAGATGTAGACGATGAGGGAGAAGAAGAAGAGGAAAAGGAAGAAGAAAAAGAAGAGGAAGAAGAAGAAGAAGAAGAGGAAAAAGAAGAACAAGAAAAAGAGGAAGACGAAGAGAGAGAAATAGTAGAGAGAGTAGAGGAGGAAGAACTGGATGAAGAAGATGAAGAAAAAGGAGAAGAAGAACAAAAAGAAGTAGAGCAAAAAGAAGAAGAGGAGAAAGAAGAAGAAGAAGAGAATAAAGAAGAAGAAGAAGAGGAGCAAGACGAGAAAAAAGAAGAAGTAGAAATAAATGAAGAAGAAGAAGAAGAAGAAGAAGAACAAGAGGAAGAAGAAGGAGAAGAAGAAAAAGAGGAATAAGAAGAAGAGGAAGAAGAAGAAGCAGAAGAAAAAGAGAAGAAGAAGATGAAGAAGAGGAAGAAGAAGAAGAAAAAGATGAAGATAAAGAAGTAGAAGAAGAAGAAGAAGATGATGATGAAGAAGAAGCGAAGAAGGAGAATAATAAGAAGAAGATAAGAAGGAGAAAAAGATGAAGGAGGAGGAGAAGAAGATGATGAAGAAGATGAAGAAGAAGAAGAAGAAGAAAAAGAAGAAGAAGAAGAAGAAGACGAAGAACAAGAAGGGGAAGAAGAAGAAGTTTAACAAGAGCAAGAGGAAGTAGTAGAAGAAGAAGAAGAAGAGGAAGATGAAGAAGTAGAAGAAGGAGAAGAAGAAGAAGAAGAGGGAGAAGAAGAAGAAGAAGAAGATGAAAAAGAAGAAGAAGATGAAGATGATGAGGAAGAAGAAGAATTAGAAGATGAAGAAGAAGAAGAAGAAGAAGAAGAAGAAGAAAAAGAAGTGTAACAAGAAGAAGAGGAAGAAGAAGAAGATGATGAAGGTGAAGAAGAGGAAGGAGAAGAAGTAGTGTTAGAAGTAGAAGATGAAGAAGAAGATGAAAAAGAAAAAGTGGAAGAAGAAGAATTTGAAGAAGAAGATGAAGTAGAAGAAGAAGAAGCAAAAGAAGAAGAAGAGGAGGAAGAAGAAGAAGTTGGAGTAGTAAAAAGAGAAGAAATAGAAGAAGCAGATAGATTATTGATTAGGGAGGGTGGGTTTATGGATTTTTGATTAGGTATTAGGGATTGGGGGTTAGTGATTTGGGAGGTTGGGATTTGGGATTAGCGATTAGAGAATAAGGATTAGAGATTAAGGATTGGGTTTTAAGCATTAAGGATTAGTGATTATAGATTGAAGATTAATGGATTAGGGATTGGAGATAAAGCATAAGGAACAATAGATAAGGGATTAAAGAATTAATCATTAAGAATTAGGGATGAGTGAATTGAGATTAAGGATTAAGAGTTAGGGATTTTGGATTAGAGATTAGAAATTAGGTTTTCATGATAAAGGATTAAAAATTAGGGAATTTGGATTAGAGAGTATGGGATTCGATATAAAAGATTAAGAATTAGGGATTACAGATTATAGACTAAGCACAAAGGATTACGGATTAGTGATTTGTAATAAGGGATTAGAAAAGAACAAGAAGAAGTAGAAGACTTACAAAAAGAAGGAGGAGAAAAAGAAGAAGTAGAAGAAGTAGAAGACAAAGATGTAGAAGAAAAAGAAGTAGAAGAAGAAGAAGAAGAAGAAGTAAGAGAAGAAGAAGAACAAAGAGAATAAGAAGAAGAAGAAGAAGAAGATGAAGAAGAAGAATGAGAAGAAGAGGAAATAGAAGTAGAAGAAGAAGAACACAGAGGAGAAGATGAGGAAGAAGAAGAAGAAGAAGGCAAAGAAGAAGAAGAGGTCGAAGAAGAAGAAGAAGAAGAAGAAGAAGAAAAGGAAGAGTAAAAGAAGAAGAACGAAGAAGAAGAAGAAGAAGAAGAAGAAGAAGAAGAAGAAGAAGAATAAGAAGAAGAAGAAGAAGAAGGAAAAGAGAAGAAGAAGAAGAAGATGATGAAAAAGTAGAAGATGTAGAAGAAGAAGAAGAAAAGCAGAACAAGAAGAAAAAGAAGAAGATGAAGAAGGAAAAGAAAAAGAAGAAGAGGAAAGAGAAGAAGATGAAGAAGAGGAAGAAGAAGAATAAGAGAAAGAGGAAGAAGAGGAAGAAGAAGAAGAAGAAGAAGAAGAAGAAGAAGAAGAAGAAAAGGAAGAAGATGTGAAAGAAGAAGAAAAGGAAGAAAAAGAAGAAGAGGAAAAAAGAAGATGAAGAAGAAGAAGACTATGAAAAAGAAGAAGAAGAAGAAGAGGAAGAAAAAGAACAAGAAGAGGGAAAAGAAGAAAAAGAGGAAGACGAAGAAGGAGAAGTAGTAGTAGTAGAATTAGAAGAAGAAGAAAAAGAAGAAGAAGGAGAAGAAGAAGTCGAAGCAGAAGAAGGAGAAGGGGAAGAAGAAGAAGAAGAAGAAGAACAGGAAGAAGAAGAAGACAAAGAAGATGGTGGGGAAGTAGAAGAAGAAAGGAAGAAGAAGAGGAAAATGGAGAAGAAGAAGATGAAGAAGAAGAGAAGAGGAAGAAGAAGAAGTGGAAGAAGAAGAAGAAGAAAAATAAGAATATAAAGAAAAAGAAAAAAAAGAAGAAAAGTGGGAAGAAGAAGTGGTAAAAGAAGAACAAGAAGAAGATGAAGAAGAAGAAGAAGAAGAAGAAGAAGAGGAAGTGGAAGAAGAAGAAGAGGAAGAAGCAGAAGAAGAAGAAGAAGAAGAAGAAGAAATGAGGAAGAAAAAGAAAAAGAGGAAGAAGAAGAAGAAGAGGAAGCAAAAGATGTAGAAGAAGAAGAAAAACATGAGGAAGATGAGGAAGAAGTAGATTAAAATGAAGAAGGTGAGGAAGAAGAGGCAGAAGATGAAGAAGAAGAAGTGGAAGAAGAAGAGGAAGAAGACAAAAAAGAGGAAGAAGAAGAAATGGAAGAAAAGAAAGGTGAAGAGGAAGAAGAAGAAGATGAAGAAGAGGAAGAATAATAATAATAACAATTATAATAATAATAATAATTATTGTTATAAAAATAACAAGACGAAGAAGAATAAAAAGGAGGAGAAGAAGAAGTGGAGGAAGAGGAAAATGAAGAAGAACAATTTGAAGAAGTAGAAGAAGAAGCAGAATAACAATAGAAAGAAGAAGAAGAAGAAGAAGTAGAAGAACAAGTAGAAAAACAAGAAATGAAGGAAGAGAAAGAAGATGATAAAAAAGAAGAATTACAGGAAGAAGAAGAACAAGAAGAGGAAGAAAAGAAGAAGAAGAAGAAGGACAACAAGTGTAAGAAGAATAAGAAATGAAGAAGAAGAAGACAAAACAAGATGAATAGGAAGTGCAAGAAGAAGTAGAAGAAGAGAAAGAAGAAAAAGTGGAAAAGTAAGAGGAAGTTGAGGAAGAAGATGGAGAAGTGCAAGAAGAAGATAAGGAAGAAGGAGAAGAAGGACAGGAAGATGAACAAAATGAAGAAGTAAAAGAAGAGGAGGAAGAAGATAAAGAAGAGGAAGAAGAGCATGTATGAAGAAGAAGAGGAAGAAGAGGAGGAAGAAAATAAGAAGTGTAAAATAATAATAATAATAATAATAACAATAATTATAATAATAATAATAATAATAATAATAATAATAATAATAATAATAATAATAATAAGAGGAAGAAGTAGTAGAAGAAGAACTATTAGAAGAAGAAGAACAAGAGAAACAAGTGAAGAAGAAGAATGAGAGGAAGATGACGAAGAAAGGGAAGTAGAGGCACAAGAAGATGAGGAAGAAATAATAGAAGAGAAAGAAGGTGAACAAGAAGAAGAAGAGAATGAAGCTGAAGAAGAGGAAGAAGAAGAAGTAGAGGAGCAAGAAGAAGAGGATGAAGAAGAAGAGGTAGAAGAAGAAGACTAGGAGGAGGAAGAAGAAGAAGAATAATAACAAGAAGAAGAAGAAGAAGAAAAATAAGAAGAAGTAGATGAAGAAGAAGAAGATGTTGAGAAAGAAAAGTTAGAAGAAGAAGAAGGAAAAGAAGGATGCCAAGAATAAGATGTGGAAGATAGAGAAGTGGAATAAGAAGAGGAAGGAGAAGAAGTAGAAGAGGAAGAAAAGAATAAGAAAGTGAACAAGAAGAAGTGGGAAAACAAGAACAACAGAAGGAGGAAGAAGATGAAGAAGCAAAAGAAGGAGAAGAAGAAGAAGAAAAAGAAGTGGAAGAAGTAGAAGAGGAAAAAGAAGAAGAAGAAGAAGAAGATGAAGAAAGGGAAGAAGAAGAAGAAGAAGATGAAGAAGAAGAAGAAGAAGAACAAGATGAAGAATAAGAAGATGAAGAAAAATAAGTAGAGGAATAAAAAGAAGAAGGCAAAGAGAAAGCAAAAGAAGGAGAAGAAGAAGAGGAAGAAGAAGATGATGGTGATGATAACGTAAGAGAAGAAGAAGAAGAAGAACACGAGGAGGGTGAAGAAGAGGAAGATGAAGAAGTGAAAGATGTGGATGACGAAGAGGAGGAAGAGGAAGAGTAGTAGGAAGGAGAAGAAGCACAAGAAGCAGAATAATAAAAAGAAAAATAAGAAGAAAAAGAACAAGAAGATTGAGAAGAAGTAGAAGATGAGAAGAAGAATAAAAAGAAGAAGAAGAAGAACAATTACAAGAAGAAGAATATGAAGAAGAACAAGGAGAGGAAGAAGAAGACGAAGAAGAAGAAGAAGAAGAAGAAGAAGAACAAGAAAAATAATAAGAAGAAGAAGAAGAAAAAGAAAAATAATAATAAGAAGAAGAAGAAAAAGAAAAATAATAAGAAGAAGAAGAAGAGGAGGAAGAAGAAGAAAGAGAAGTTGAAGAAGTAGAAGAAGAAGAAGAAGAAGAAGAAGAAGATGGAGAAGAGGAGGAGAAGGTAGAAAAAGAATAAGAAGAGGACAATGATGAAGAAGAAGAAGGAGAACAGTCGGAATAAGGAGAAGATGGTGAGGAAGTAGAAGAAGAAGATGATGATGATGATGAAGAAGAGGAAGATGAAGAGGAAAAAGAAGAAGAAGAAAAAGACGAAAAGTGAGACGAAGAAAAACAAGAAGAAGAAGAAGGAAAAGAAAAAAAAGGGGAAGAAGCAAAAGTTGAAGATGAAGAATAAGAGGAAGAAGAAGAAGTGGAGGAAGAGGGGAAGTGGAAGAATAAGTAGAAGACAAAAAAAGGGATAAGATGAAGTTGAAGAAGAAAACAAAGAAGAAGAAGGAGATGTAAAAGAAAAAGAAGATGAATAAGAAGAAGAAGAAGAAGAAGAGGAACAAAAAGAAGAAGAAGAAGGAGAAGAAGAAGAAGAAAAAGGAGGAGGAGAAGAAGGAGAAGAAGAAAGAGAAGAAGCAGAAGAAGAAGAAGAAGAAGAAGAAGAAGAGGAAGAAGAAGAAGAGGGAGAAGAATAAGAAGAAAAAGAAGTTGAAAATGATAAACATGTAGAAATAGAAGAAGATGGCGAAGAAGAAGAAGAAGAACAAGAAGAAGAAAGACAAGAAGAAGAAGAAGAAGAAGAAGAAGGAGAAGAGGAGAAGGAAGAAGAAGAAGAAGTAGCAGTAGTAAAAGAAGAAGAAAAAAAAGAAGTAGATGAAGAAAAGGAAGAAGAAGATGGAGGAGGAGCAGGAGGAGAAGAAGAAGTAGAGGAAGAAGAGGGCCAAGATTAAGAACAAGAAGCAAAAGAAGAAGAAGTCAAAGGAGGAGAGAAGAAGAGGAAGAAGAGGAAGAAGAACCAAAAGAAGAAGAAGAAGAAGAAGAAGAAGAGAAAAAGAGAAGAAGAAGAAGAAGAAGAAGAAGAAGAAGAAGAAAAAGAAGAAGAATAAGAAGAAGAAGAAGAAGAAGAAGAAGAAGGAGAATAAGAAGTTCAAGAAGAAGAAGAAGATAGAAGAAGAAGAAGAAGAAGAAGAAGTATAAGAAGAAGTGGAAGAAAAACTAGAAGAAGAAGAAGAAGAGGAAGAAGGAGAAGGAGAAGGAGAAGAAGACCAAGAAGAATAGGAGGAAGGAGAATAACAGGAAGAAGAAGAAGAAGAGGAAGAAGAGGTGAAGTGGATGAAGAAGAGGAAGCAGATGAGAAGGAAGGAGAAGAAGAAGAGGAAGAAGAAAAGGTAGTAATAGAAGAAAATGAAGAAGTAGAAGATGATGAAGCACGAGAAGAAGAGGAAGAAGGAGAGAAAGAAGAAGATGATGAAAAAGAAAAAGGAGGAGAAGGGGAAGAAGAAGAACAGGAAGGGAAGTAGAAGATTAAGGAGAAAAAGAAGAATAAGAAGAACAATAGAAGAAGAAGAAGAAGAAGAGGAAGAAAAAGAGAAAGAAGTAAAAGAAAAAGAGTAAGAAGAAGAAGAGGTAGAAAAGTTAGAAGAAGAAGAAGGACAAGAAGGAGAAGAAGTGAAAGTGTAAGAGCAAAAAGAAGAAGAACAAGAAGAAGAAAAAGAAGCAAAGAATAAGAAGAAGAAGAAAGAAGAAGAAGAAGAAAAAGAAGAAGTAGAAGAAGAAGAAAAAGATGAAGAGAAAGAATAAGAAGATGATGATGATGATGATGAAGGAGAGGACGAAAAAGTAAAAGAAGAAAAAGAAGTAGAAGTAGAAGAAGAAGAATTAGAAGGAAAATAAAAAAATCAAGAAGAAGAAGTGAAATGAAAGAAGAAGAAGAAGAAGAAGAAGAAGGGGAAGAAGAAGAAATGGAAAATGATGAAGAAGAAGATGAAGAAAAACGAAGAAGAGGAAGAAGTAAAAGAAGAAAATGTAAAACTTAAGGAAGAAAATGAAGAAAAAGAAGGAGAAGAGGAAGATGAAGAAGAAGAAGAAGTAGAAAATGGGGAAGAAGAGGAAAAGAAGATGAAGATAGGGATGAAGGAGAAGAAGAATTGGATGCAAAAGAAGAAGGGGAAGAAGTGGAAGAAGAAGAAGTAGATGAAGAAGAAGAGAGGGAAGATGAAGAAGTAGAGGAGGAAGCAGTAGATGGGGGAAGATGAAGTAGAAGAGGAAGAAGAAGAAGAAGAAGAAGAAGAAGAAGAAGAAGAAATATAGGAAGAATAGATAGAGGAAGAAGAAGAGGAAGGAGTAGCAAAAGAAGAGGAAGGAAAAGAAGAAGAAGAAAAAGGGGAAGAAGACAAAGAAGAAGAAGAAGAAGGGGAGGAAGAAGAAGAAGAAGAAAGAGAAGAAGAAGAAAAAGAAGAGAAAGGAGGAGAAGATGAAGAAGAAGAAGAAGAAGAAGAGGAAGAAGAAGAAAAATAACAAGAAAATGAGGTGATGAGCATGAAGTAGAAGAATAACATGAGAAGTAAGGGGAAGAAGAAGAGGATGAAAAAGATAAACAAGTAGAAGAAGTAGCAGTAGTAGTACTACTACTAGAAGAAGAATAAATAGAAGAAATAAAGCACAAGAGGAAGAAGAAGGAAGAGAAGGAGAATAAGAAGAGGAAGAAGAAGTTGAGGAAGGGGAAAAGGAAGAAGATGGAGGAGAAGATGAAGAAGAAAAAGAAGAAGAACAAGAAGAAGAGGAGGAGGAAGAAGAAGAAGAAGAAGAAGAAGAACAAGAACAAGAAGAGGAGAAGAAGTGGAAGAAGGAGATGATGAAGAGAAAGAAGACGAAGAAGAAGAAGAAGAAGATGAAAGAGACGAAGAGGAAGAAGAAGAAAAAGAAGAAGATACGATGAAGAAAAGATGACAATCAAGAAGAAGAAGAAGAAGATGAAGGAGAAGAAGAGAAAGAAGAAGATGAGGAGGAAGAAGAAGATGAAGAAAATGAAGAAAAGAAGAAGAAAAAGAAGAGGATCAAGAAGTAGAAGAAGAAGATGAAGAAGAAGAAGTTGACTAAGAAGAAGATGAAGAACGAAAAGAAGGAGGAGAAGAAGAACAAGACAAAGAATAAGAAGATTAAGAATAAGAAGAAGTAGAAGAAGTGGAAGAAGAAGAAGAAGAAGAAGAATAAGAAGAAGAAGAAGTGGAGGAAAAAGAAGAAGAAGAAGAAGAAGAAGAACAAGAAGAAGAAGAAGAAGAAGAAGAAGAAGAAGAAGAAGAAGAAGAAGAAGAACAAGAATTAGAAGAAGTGAAAGAAGAAGAAGAAGAAAAATAAGAAGTAGAAGAAGTGGAAGAAGAAGAAGAAGAAGAAGAAGTAAAAGAAGAAGATGATGAAGATCAAGAAGAAGATGAGAAAGAAGAGGAAGAAGACAAAGAAGAAGAAGAACAAGAATAAGAAGATGAGGAAGAAGTGGAAGAAGAAGAAGAAGAAGTGAAAGAAGAGGAAGAAGAAGAAGAAGAAGATAAAGATCAACAAGAAGAAGAGGAAGAAGAAGAAGAGGAAGGGGAAAAGAAAGATGAAGAAGAGGAAAAGGAATAAGAAGAAGTGGAAGAGGAAGATGAAGAGAAAAAAGGAGAAGCAAGAGACCAAGAAGAAGAAGAAGAAAGAAGAAAAAAGAGGAAGAATAAGAAGAAAAAAAGGAGAAGAAGAAGAAGGAGATGTAGCAGTAAAAGAAGAGCAAGAAGAAGAAGAAGATGAGAAAGAAGATGATGATGATGATGACGATGAAGAAGAAGGTGAAGAAGAAGAAGTTGAAGTAGGAGAAGTAGAAGAAGAGGAGGAAGAAGAAGATGGAGAGGAAGAAGATGAAGGAGAAGATGAAGAAGAAAAAGTGGAAGAAGAAGAAAAAGAAGAAGAAGAAGAAGAAGAAGGAGAAGATGAAGAAGAAGAAGTAGAAGTGGAAGAAGAAGAAGAAGAAGAAGAAGAAGAGGAAAAAGAAGTGGAAGGTGAATAGGAAATGGAAGAAGAAGAAGTAGATGATGAGAAGATGATGAAGAAGAAGAAGAAGAAAAGGAGGGAAAAAAAGAAGTAGAAGAACAAAAAGAAAGAAGAAGTGGAAGATGAAAATGACGAAGAAGAAGAACAAGAAGAAGTAGCAATAATAGAAGAAGTAAAACAGGGTGCAATAGAAGAAGAAGAAGAAGAAGTGGAAGGCGAAGAAGAAGTAGAAGAAGAAGAAGAAGAAGAAGAAGAACATGAAGAAGATGAAGAAAAAGAAGAATTAGTAGTAGTAGTAATAGAGGAAGAGGAAGAAGACGAAGAATAAGAAATAAAGGGGATGAAGAAGTGGAAGAAGATATGATGAAGAAAAAGAAGACGACGAGGAAGAAGAAGAAGAATGAGAAGGAGATGAAGGATAAGAAGCAGAAGAAGATGATGATAATGATGAAGAATAATAATAAGAGGAAGAAGAAGAAAAAGAAGAAGAAAAAGAAGATGATGAAGAAGTAGAAGAAGAAGATGAAGAAGAAGAAGGTGACGAAGAAGAAGTAGTAGGAATGAAAAGAAGGACAAGAACATAATAACTAGAAGAAGTGAAAGAAGAAGAAGAGGAAGAAGAAGAAGTAGAATAAGAAGAAGAAGAAGAAGTCGAAGAAGAAGAAGAAGAAGAAGAAGAAGAAGTGGAAGAATGTGAAGAAGAAGAAGAAGAAGAAGGAGAAGAAGAAGAAGAAGAGGAAGTAGAAGAAGTGAAAGAAGAAGAAAAGGAAGAAGGAGTAGAAGAAGAATAAGCAAAATAAGGAGCAGTGAATGAAAAAGAAGTAGACGAAGAAGAAGAGAAAGGAGAAGAAGAAGATCATGAAGTTAAAGAAGAAGATAAGCAAGAAGAGGAAGAAGACTAAGAAGAAGAACAAGAACAAGAAGAAGATGATGCGAAAGAAGAGGAAGAAGGCGAAGAAGAGGATGAAGAAGAAGAAGAAGGCGAAGAAGAAGAAGAAGAAGAAGAAAAAAATGAACAAGAAGAAGAGGAAGAAGAAGAAGTGGAAGTGGAAGTGAAAGAAGAAGAAGAGGAAGAGGAATAAGAAGAACAAGTAGATGAGGAAGACAAAGAAGAAAAAAGGAAGCAAGAGAGCAAGAAGAAGAAGAAGAAAAAAAGGGAAGAAGAAGAAGAAGGAGGAGAAGAAGACGAGTAAGGGAAAGATGAGGAAGAAACCAAAGAATAAGAAGAAAAGGATGAGGAAGAAGGAGAAGAAGAGGAAGTAGAAGAAGAAGAATAAGTGAAAGAGCAAAAGGAAGAAGTTGAAGAAGAGGAGGAAGAAGAAAAGAAAGAAGAGGAAGAAGAGGTAGTAGAAGAAGAAGTGGAAGAAGAAAAAAATAAGAAGAAGAACAAGAAGAAGAAGGTAAAGAAAAGAAAGAAGAGGAAGAAGAAGTAGAAGAAGAAGAAAAAAAGAATTAAAAGAAGGAGAAGAAGAAGAAGAAGAAGAAGAAGAAGAACAACAACAACAAGAAAAAGAAGAAGAAAAAGGGGAAGAAGAAGAAGTAGAAGAAGAAGTGGAAAGAGAAGAAGAAGGAGAAGTAAGGAGAAGAAGAAGCAGAAGAAGAAGTAGAAGAAGAAGATGATGATGATAATGATGTAGAAGATGATAAACAAGAAGAAGTTGAAGAAGGAGAAGAAGAAGAAGTGAGGGAAGAAGAAGAAGGAGAGGAATAAGAAGAAGGAGAGGAAGAAGCAAAAGAAGAAGATGATGTTGAAGAAGAAGAAGAAAAAGAAGAAGATGAAAAAGATGAAGAAGAATAGGAAGAAGAAGTGGAAGAACAAGAGATAGAAGATGTGGAAGGAGAAGGAGAAGTGGAAGAAGAAAAAAATGAAGTAGCAAAGAGAAGATGATGAAGAAGAAGAAGAAATAGAAAAAGAAGGCAACAAAGAAGAAATAAAAGAAGAAGAAGAAGAAGTAGAAGATCAAAATGAAGAAGAAGAAGAAGTGAAAGTAGTAGTAGTGATAGAAGAAGTAAAAGAAAAAGTAGAAGAGGAAGCAGTAGAAGAAGAAGAAGTGGAAGAGGAAGAAGAAGAAGTAGAAGAAGAGGAAGAAGAAGAAGGAGAAGAGTAAGAAGAAGAAGAAGAAGATATAGCAGTAGTAGTAGTAGAAGAAGAAGAATAGGAAGTAGAAGATGAGAAAGAAGAAGAAGAAGTGGAAGGATATGAAGAAGAAGAAGAAGAACAAGAAGAAGATGAAAAGGAAGAAGTAGAGGAAGAGGAGGAAGAAGAAGAGGAAGAAGTAGAAGAAGTGGAGGAAAATGAAGAAGAAGAAGAAGAAGACGAAGGGGAAGAAGTTGAAGAAGAAGAAGAAGAAGAAGAAGAGGTAGATGAAGAGAAAGAAGAATAAGAAGAAGAAGAGCAAGATAAAGAAGAAGAAGGAGAAGAAGAATACGTAGAAGAGAAGAAGAAGATGAAGACAAAGAAGAAGAAGAAGTAGAAGAAGAAATAAAAGAAGAAGAAGAGGAAGAAGAAGAAGAAGGAGAAGAAGAAGAAGAAGAAGAAGAAGAAGAAGAAGAAGAAGAAGAAGATGAAATAGAGGAAGAAGAAGATGGAGGAAAAGGAGAAGAAGAAGAAGAAGAAGAAGAAGAAGAAAAAGAGGACAAAGATGAGGAAGAAGAAGAAGAAGAAGAAGAAAAAGAAGAAGGAGAAGTTGAATGAGTAGTAAAAGAAGAAGAGGATAAAGGAAAAGATGAAGAAGCAGAAGAAGAAGAAGAAGAAGAAGAAGAAGAAGAAGAAATTGAAGTAGAAGAAGCAGAAGAGGTAGAAGAAGTGGAAGAAGTGGGAGTAGTGGAAGAAGAAGTAGAAGAAGAAGTATAGGAAGAGAAGAAGAAGACGGCAAAGAAGAAGTAATTGTAGTAGTAGTAGTAGAAGAAGAAGAAGAAGAAAAGGAAGAAGAAGCAGAACAAGAAGACGAAGATGAAGAAGTAGAAGATGAAGAAGGAGAAGGTGAAGAAGAAGAAGAAGACGAGGAGGAGGAAAAAGTCGAAGAAGAAGAACAA
>CM043865.1:63770797-63773297 GCA_023846275.1 Vanilla planifolia
AGGTCATGATGAAGAAGAAGAGGAAGAAGAAGAAGAAAATGAAGTAGAAGAAGAAAAATTGGATGATGATGAAGAAGAGTAAGAGCAAGAAGAAGAAAAGAAGAAGAAGCAGAAGGAAAAAGATTGTGAAGAAGAAGGGGAAGGAGAAGAAGAAGAAGTTGGAGAGGAAAAAAAGAAGAAGGGAAGATTAAATAAAAGAAGAAGGGAAGAAGAAAAAGTTGTAGAAGAAGAAGAAGAGGAAGATCAAGAGGAAGAAGAAGAAGAAGAAGAAGAAGAAGAAGTGGAAGAAGAGGAAGAAGAAGAAGAAGAAGAAGAAAAGAAGAAGAAAAAGATGAAAACGAAGAAGAAGTAGAAATAGAAGAAGAAGAAGAAAAAGAAGAATAAGAAGAAGAAGGAGGAGGAGGAGGAGGAGAAGAAGAATAATAAATTGAAGAGAAAGAAGGAGGAGGAGGAGGACAAGAATAAGAAGAAGAAGAAAAAGAGGAAGAGGACAAAGAAGTTAAAGTAGAAGAAGAAGAAGAAGGAGAAGAAGAAATAGAAGAGGAAAAAGAAGAAGGAAGAAGATGAAAAGGAGGAAAAAGAAGAAGAAGAGGAAGAAGAAGAAGAAGAAGAAGAAGAAGAAAAAGATATAGATGAAGAAGAAGAAGAAAAAGAAAAAGAATAAGAAGAAGAAGAAGAAGAAGAAATAGAAGAAGAAGAAGAAGAAGAAGATGGAGAAGGAGAAGAAGAAGAAGAAGAAGAAGAAAAAGAAGAAATTAAAGTGGAAGAAGAAGAAGAATGAGGGGAGGAGGAGAAGACGAAGAAGACAAAGACAAAGAAGAGGACAAAGAAGTGGAAGAAGATGAAGAAGATGAAGAGGAGGGGGAGGAGAAGGAGGAAGAAGAAGAAGAAGAAGAAGAAGAAGAAGTGGGGGGGGGAAGAGGAAGAAGAAGAAGAAGAAGAAGATGATGATGATGATGGAGAAGAAAAGAAAGAAGAAGAAGAAGATCACGAACAAGAAGAAAAGGAAGAAGAATTAGAAGAAGAAGAGGATGAAGATTAAGAAGAAGATAAGGAAGAAGAGGAAGAACAAAAAGAAAAAGATGTGGAAGAAGGAATAAAATAAGAAGAAGAAGAAGAAGAAGATGTGAAAGAAGAAGTTGAAGAAGACGAAGAAGAGGAAGAAGTAGAAGAAGAAGAAGAAGAGGATGAAGAAGAAGGAGAAGAAGAAAAAATGGATGAGAACTTGAAGAGGAAAAGGAAGAAGAAGAAGAAGCAAAAGAATAATAAAAAGAAGAAGAAGAAGAAGGGAAGGAGGAGGAAGAAGAAGAAGGTTTTCAAGACAAACAAGATGATGATGATGAAGAAGAAGAAGAAAAAGAAAAGAAGAAGAAGAAGCAGTAGAAGTAGAAGAGGAAGAAGAAAGAGATGTAGAAGAAGAAGAAGAAGAGGAAGAAGTAGAAGAAAAAGAAGACAAAGAAGAAGAAGAAGATGAACAAGATGGTGATGAAGAAGAAGTAGAAGACGAAGGGAAAGAAGAAAAAGAAGAAGAGGAAGAAGAAAAGGAATAGAGAAAAGCAAAAATAGAAGATCAAGATGACAGAGAGGAAGAAGGAGTAGAAAAGATTGAAAAGAAGAAGAAGAAGAAGATGATGATGAAGTGGATAAAGATAAAGAAGTTGAAAAATTAGAAGACAAAAATGAAGAAGAAGAAGAAAAAAAAGTACTAGTAGAAGAATAAGAAGAGTAGGAGGAAGAAGAAGAAGTGCAAGAGGAAGTGGAAGAAGAAGAAGAAGAAGAGGAAGAAAAAGAAGAAGAAGAAGAAGAAGAAGATAATGATGATGATGAAGAAGTAGAAGTAGTAGTAGAAGAAGAATGGGAGGAGTAAGAAGAAGAGGAAGTAGTAGTAGTAGTTGCAGTAATAGAAGAAGAAGAAGAAGAAGGAGAAGAAGAAACATTAGGAGAAGTTGAAGTTGATGAAGAGGAAGAAGAAGAAGGATAAAAAGAATCAAATGAAGAAGAAGAAGAAGACGTAGAGGCAGAAGAACAAGAAGAAGAAGAAGAAGAAGAAGTAGAAGAAGAAGAAGAAGAAGAAAAAGAGGGAGAAGAAGAAGAAGAAGAAGAAGAGGAGGAGGAGGACAAGGATGTGGAAGGTAAAAAAGAAGAAGAAGAAGAGGAAGATGAACAGAAAGAAGAAGAAGAAGAAAATGAAGTAGATGTAGAAGAAGAAGAAAAATAATACGAAGAGGAAGAAGAAGAAGAAGAAGAACAAGAAAAAGAAGAAACAGTAGTGGAAGAAGTAGTAGAAGAATAAGAGGAAGATGAGGAAGAGGAGGAAGAACTAGAAGAAGAAGATGTGGAAGAACGAAAAGAAGAGGAAGAAGACGAAGAAGAAGTGAAAGAAGATTAGGAAGAAGATGAAGAAGAAGAGGAAGAAGAAGAGGAAGAAGTGGAAGAAGCTGTGGAAGAAGAAGAGGAGGAAGAAGAAAAAGAAGAAGAAGAAAATTAATGAGAACTAGAA
>CM043865.1:63778297-63798297 GCA_023846275.1 Vanilla planifolia
AAGCGAGGGATTATAGTTTATGGTTTAGGGAATAAGGAATGCGGATTAATGAAGGAGGGGTTGAGGATTAGAGATTAGGTATTAGAGATATGTGATTAGGGATTATGGAAAAAGGGATTAGATATTTGGCATTAAGGATTAAGGATTATGGATATGCAATTAGGGATTAGGTTTTAAGGGTTAGGTATTATCGATTAGAGATTAGGCATTAAGGAATAAGAAATAAGGATTAGGGATTAAGGATTAAGGATGAAGGGATCAATGATTAGGGATTATGGATTAAGGATTAGGAGATCAGTTATTAAAGATTAAGGATTTTGGATTATGGATTATAGATTAGGCAATAGGGATTAGGGATCAAGAATTAGAGATGTGTGATAAGGAATTTAGGACTTAGGATTGGGCATTAGAGATTAGGGATTAGTGATTAAGGGATTAGGATTAGGGTTAGGGATTAAAGATTAAGCATTAAAGATTAAGGATTAGTGATTAAGGATTAAAGATTAGGAATTAAGAATTAGAGATTAGGGATTATAGATTATAGATTAAAGATTACGAATTAGGGCTTAGGGATTAGATATTAGAGTTTAGAAAATAGAGATTAGGGATTAAGGATTAGGGATTAAAGATTAAGAATTATTTATAGATTAAGGATTAAGGGTTAGGTATTAAGGATTAGGGATTAAAGAATAAAGAGAAGGAAGAAGGAAGAAGAAGAAGATTGAAGAAAGATGAAGGAAGAAGGGAAAAGAAAGAAGGGAGAAGGAAGAAGAAGAAGAAGAAGATGAAAAGGAGGAAGAAGAGGAAGAATGAAGAAGAAAGAAAAAAGAAGAAAGAAAAGGGAAGAAAGAAGAAGGAACAAGAAGATGGAAGGTGGAAGTTAAAAGGAACACGAAAGAAGAAAGAAGAAAGAAGAAAGAAGAAAGAAGAAATAAGAAAGAAGAAAGAAGAAGAGGAAGAAGAAGAAGAGGATGAAGGTGAAGGAAAAGAAGGAGGACATAGAGAAGGAGGAGGAGAAGAAAAAAGAGGAGGATGAGAAGGAGAAGGAGAAGGAGAAGGAGAAGGAGAAGGAGATGGAGAAGTAGAGGGAAGAGTAGAAGGAGAAGGAGAAGAACAAGTAGAAAGACAAGGAGAAGGAGAAGAAGAAGAAGTAATAGTAGCAATAGAAGTAGTAGAAGAAGAAGAAGCAATAGAAGAAAAAGAAGAAAAAGAAGAAGAAAAATTGGAAAAAGAAGAAGAGAAAGAAGAAGAAAAATAAATAAGAAGAAGAACAAGAAAAAAAAGAGAAAAGAAGAAGAAGTAGCATACAAGAAGAAGAAGAAGAAGTAAAAGAAGGGGAAGATGAGGATGAATTAGAAGAAAAAGAAGATGATAAGGAAGAAGAAGAAGAATTAGAGGAAGAAGAAGAAGAAGAGGAAGAAGAAGATGAAGAAAAAGAAGAAGAAGAGGAAGAAGAGATGGATTAGGGATTGGGGATTAAGTAGGGGGGATTAGGGATTAAGTGTTAGGGTTTAAAGATAAGGTGATAAGGATTATGGATTATTGATTAACAATTAAGGATTAAGGTTCAAGGATTATAAATTAGGGTGTAGGGATTAAGAATAAGTAATAAGAATTAAGGATTATGGTTAAGGATTAGGAATTAGGGATTAAAGAGGAAGGGATTAATGATTAGGGAATATAGATGAGGGTTAAGGATTAAGAGATTAATTTTTAAGGATTGTAGATTAAGGATTTAGATTATGAATTAATGATTAATGGTTAAAGATTTTTTATTAGGGATTTGGGATTTAGGATTTAGAATTTGTGATTAAAGATTTAGAATTAGGGATTAGAGATTAAGCGATTATTATTAAGATTAGGGACTAGGGATTGCTGATTTGTCATTAGGGAGGGAGAGGTTGGGGATTCAAGTTTAGGTATTAGGCATTAGGGATTAGGGAGAGAAGGATTAGGTATTAGGCATTAGAGATTAGAGACTAAAGATTAAGGATTAGGAATTAGGGATGATGGATTAGCAACTAGGGATTATGGTTTTGGGATTAAAGATTATGGATTAGGGAGTAGGGATTGTAGAATAAGTAATAAGGATTAGACATTAAGGATTAAAGAGCAGGGATTAAGGATTATGGATGAAAGAATTAATGATTAGGGTTTTGAGAATAGGGATTAAGGATTAAAGAAATAATTTTTATTGATTAGGATTTAAGGTTAAGGATAATAGATTAGGGAATAGGGATTAAGAATTAGAGATTATTGAATAAGGATTTGGGATTTAGGATTAGGTATTATAGACTAGAGATTAAGAGATTTGGATTAAGAATTATAGATTAATGATTTTGGATTAGAGATTAGTGATTAAGGAATAAGGATTAAGGATTAAGGATTAAGGATTAGAGATTAAAGATTAAGTATTATGGATTTTAGATTAGAGTTAGGGATTAGGAAGTTGGTATTAGGGATTAGGTTTTAAGATTAGAGATTAGGGAATAGGGATTAAGGATTAAAAATTAAATATTAGGGATTAAGGATAGATTAGTGATTAAAGATTAAGGATTAGGGATTAGAGATTATGGAAAAAGGGAGAAGGAAGAAAGAAGAAGGAAAAAGAAGAAAGAAAGAAAAGAGAGGAAAAAAGAACGAAGAAGTAAGATGGAAGAAGAAGAAGAGTTGGAAGAAGAAGAGAAAAAGATGATGATGTAGAAGAAGAAGAAGATGGAGAAGAAGGAGGAGAAGAAGAAGTAGAAGAAAAAGTAGAAGAAGAAAAAGATGAAGAAGTAGAAGTAGAAGAAGAAGATGATGAAGAAGTAGAATAAGAAGAAGAAGGAGAAGAAGAAGACAGATTATCGATTAGGAAGGTAAGGTTAAGCGATTAGGGATAAGGTATTAAGAGTTTGGGATTTAGGATTAAGGATTAATAATTGACGATTAGGGACTAGTGAATAGGGTTTGGGTTTAGGGATTAGGAATTAAGGATTAGGGCATAGGGACTAGGTGTTAGGGGTTAAGGAATACGAATTAAAGATTAGGTATTAGAGATTAGGGATTAAAAATTAAGAATTAAGGGATTAATGATTAAGTATTACAGATTAGGGATTTGAGACTAGGGATTAGGGATTAGATATTAAAGATTAAGAAATAAAAACTCAAGGTAAGGGATTATGACTATGGATTAAAAAGTAAGGGATTAAGTATTAACGATTAAGGATTAGGAATTAGAGATTAGGGATTGGAAATTATAGATTAGGAATTAGGGACTAAGAATTGGGGGTTAGGGATTATAGATTAAGGATTAGGGATTAGAGAGGGAGGGATTAGGGATTATAGATTAGAGATTAGGAATTAAGGAGGGAGGGATTAAAGATTTGAGATTAAGGATTAAAAAGAAGGAGAAGAATAAGAAGAAGAAGAGGAGAAGAAGAAGAAGAAGAAAAAGAAGAAGAAGAGAAAGAAGAAGAGGATAAGGAAGAAGAAGAAAGAGAAGAAGAGGAGGAAGAAGAAGAAGAAAAAGAAAAAGAAGAGGAAGCAGTGATATTGGTAATAGTAGTAGTAGAAGAAGAAGAAGAATAGAAGGAGAAGGAGAAAAAGATGTAGGACGAGATAGAGAAGGAGAAGGAGAAGGAGAAGCAGAAGGAGAAAGAAAAGGAAAATGAGGAGAAGAAAATGGAGAAGGGGAAGGAGAAGGAGAAGAAGAAGAAGAAGAAAAATTAGTAGGATAAGAAGAAGAAAAAGATGGTAAAGGAGAAGAAGAAGACTAGAAAGAAGAGGAAGAAGAAAAAGAAGAAGAAGAAGAGGAAGTAGTGGTATTGGTAGTTGTAGTAGTAGAAGAAGAAGAATAAAAGTAGAAGGAGAAGGAGAAGGAGGAGGAGAAAGAGGAGGAGATAGAGAAATAGAAGGAGAAGTAGAAGGAGAAAGAAAAGGAAAAAGAGAAGGAGAAGAAGGAGAAGGGGAAAGAGAAAGAGAAGGAGAAGAAGAGGAAGAAAATATAGATGAAGAAGAAGAAAAAAGGTGAAGAAGAAAAAGAAGATGAAGAAAAAGAGAAAGAAGAAGAGGAAGAGGAACCAAAAAAATGAAGAAGGAAGCAAAAAGATAGATGGAAAACGAAAAGAAGAAAGAAGGAGAAGGAGAAGGAAAAAAAGAAGGAGAAAGAGGAGGGGAAGAAGAAGGACAAGGAGAAGTAAAATTAGAAAAAGAAGAACTAGAAGTAAAGGAAGGAGAACAAAAGGAAGAAGAAAAGAAGAAGAAGATGAAGAGGAAGAAGAAGAAGAGAAATAAGATGAAAAAGAGGAAGAAAGATGAATTAAAGAAGAAGAAGAAGAAGAAGATGATGAAGAAGAAGAAGTAAAACAAGAACATGAAGAAGAAGAAGAAGAAGAAGAAGAGGAGGAGGAGAAGGAGGAAGAAGAAGAAGAAGAAGAAGAAGAAGAAGAAGTAGAAGAAGTAGAAGTAGAAGAAGAAGAATAATAAGAACGAGAACAAGAAGAAGATGAAGTAGAAGAAGAAAAAGGAGAAGAAGAAGGAGAAGAAGAAGAAGAAGAAGAGGAAGAAGAAGTGGTAAAAGAAGTAAAAGAAGAAGTGGAAGAAGAAGAAGAAGAAGTAGAAGAGAAAAAGAAGAAGAAGAGGATGAACAAGTAGAAGAAGAAGAAGAAGAGGAAGAAATAGAAGAAGTAAAAGAAGAAGAAGAAGAAGAAGAAGAGGAAGGGGAAGAAGGAGTGGAAGAAGGACAGAAAGAACAAGAAGAAGAAGAGAAAGAACAAGTTGAAAAACAAGAAGAAGTGGAAGAAAAAGAAGAAGAAGAGGAGGAGGAGGATGAAGAAGAAGAAGAAGAAGAAGTCGAATAAGAAGAAGAAGAAGAAGAAGAAGAAGAGGAAGAAAAAGTAGAAGTAGATGCAGAGGAAGAAGAAAAAGAAGAAGAAGAAGAAAGATTATAGATTAATTGGCAAGGGATTAGGGATTAGGAATAAGGATTGAGGATTAAGTATTAGAAAGGTAGGGATTTAGGATTATGGATTAGGGATAAGTAATTAGGGTTAAGGTTTAGGGATTTAGGATTAGAGAATTGCGATTTTGAAATAAGTATTACGAATTAGAGATTAAGGATTAGAGATTAAAGATTAAGGATTAAGGATTAATAGTTAGATTATGGATTAGGGATTAAGAGTTGGGGATTGAGTAATTAAGTATTAAGTATTAGGGATTAGAGATTAGAGATTTGGGATTAAGAATTTAGGACAAGTGATTGGAGATTATGGATTAGGGATCAAGGGTTAGGGATTAGGAATAAGAGATTAGGAATTAAGAATTAAAGATTAGTGGTTAGGGATTAGGTAATAGGGATTATGTATTAGGGTTTAAGGATTCGAGATTAAGGATTAAAGATGAGGTATGGATTGAAGATTAATAATTAAGGATTAATTATTAGGGATTAGCAATTAGGGATATGGCATTAATGAATAGGGATTAGAGATTAGGGATTAGCGATTAAGAATTAAGGATTATAGATAATGAAGGGATGGATTAGGGATTTACATATTAGAAATAAAGGAGAGCGAGAATGGGGTTTACGATTACAGAATAGGTTTTTGGTTTAGGGATTATGTACTAAGGATTAAGGCATAGGGACTAGGGAATAGGGATTAAGGAATAAGGATTAAGGATTGAGGATTAGGGATTAGATTGGGGATTATGGATTAAGAATCAAGTATTAAAAAAATTAATGATTAAGTATTATGGATTAGGGGTTAGAGATTAGCTATTAGGGATTACATATTAGAGATTAGGAAATAAAAATTCAAGATAAGGAATTAAGGGATTGAGACTAAGGATTATAAATTAAGGGATTTGGCATTAAATATTAGGGATTAGGAATTAGAGATTAGGGATTAGGATTATAGATTAAGGTTTAAGAGTTACATATTAGGAGTTAGGTATTAATAATATGGTATTAGATATTATAGATTAGGGTTTAGGGATTAGAGAGGGAGGGATTAAGGATTATAGATTAGAGATTTAGAATTAAGGAGAGAAGGATTGAAGACTAGGGATTGGGGATTACAAAGTAGGGGAAAGATAAGAAGCAGAAGAAGAAGAGGAGGATAAGGAAGAAGTGGAAGAAGAAGAAGAGGAGAGGAAGAAGAAAAAGAAGAAAAGAAGTAGTAGCAGAAAAAGAAGAATATAAAGAGAAGGATAAGGAGAAAGAGGAGGAGGAGATTTAGATGAAGGAGAAGGACAAGCAAAAGGAGAAAGAAAAGGAAAAGGAGAAAGTGAAGGAGAAGAAAAAGAAGAAGAAGAAGATATTGTAGAAGAAGATGAAGAAAAATTTTGTCAAGAAAAAGAAGAAGAAGATAAAGTATAAGAAGAAGAAGAGGAAGAAGAAGAGAAAGAAAAAACGAAGAGGAAGAGGAAGAATGAAGAAAAAGGAAGAAGGACGAAAAAAGAAAGATGGAAAAAGGAAAGAAGAGAGGAGGAGAAGGAGAAGGAAAAAAAGGAGAAAGAGAAGGGGAAGGAGAAGGAGAGGGAGAAGAAGTAGAACGAGAAAAAGAAGAAGTAGAAGTAAAAGAAAAGGAATAAGAGGAAGAAGAAAAAGAAGAAGAAGATGAAGAGGAAGAAGAAGAAGAGGAAGAAGATGAAAAAAAGGAAGAAGAAGACGAAGAAGTAAAAGAAGAAGAAGAAGAAGAAAAAGAAGAAATAGAAGAAATAGAAGAAGAGCATGAAGAAGAAAAAGAAGAGGAAGAAGAAGAAGAAGAAGAACAAGTAGAAGAAAAAGTAGAAGAAGATGAATAATAATAAAAAGGAGAAGAAGAAGAAGAAGATGTAGAAGAAGAAAAAGGAGAAGGAGAAGAAGAAGAAGAAGAAGAAGAAGAAGAAGAAGTGGGACAAGAAGAAGAAGACGAAGAGAAGAAGAAGATGATGATGATGAAGAAGAAAAAGAAGATGATGAAGAAGATGAAATAAAAAAAGAAGTAAAAGAAGAGAAGAAGAAGAAGAAGAAGAAGAGGAAGAAGAGGAGGAAGAAGAAGAAGAAGAAGAGGAAGAAGAGGAAGAACAGGAAGAATAAGAAGTAGAAGAAGAAGAAGAGGAAGAAGAAGGTGAAGAACAAGAAGAAGTGGAAGAAGAAGGAGAAGAAGAAGAAGAGGATGGGTAAGAAGAAGAGGAAGAAGTCAAATAAGAAGAAGAAGAGGAAGAAGAAGTTATAGAAGAAAAGGAAGGATATGAAGAAGTAGTAGAAGAAGAAGAAATATTATAGATTAATGGGTGAGGGCTTTGGGAATAGGTATTAAGGATTTAGGATTATGCATTAGAAAGGTAGGGATTCAAGATTATGGCTTAAGGATTTAAGACATGGGATTAGAGATTTATGATTAAAGATTACAAATTAAGGATTAGGAATTAAGGATTAGAGATAAGAAATTATGGTTAAGGTTTATGGATTAAGGATTAAGGAATAGGGATTTTGAAATAACAATTAAGAATTATATATTAGGGATTAGAGATTAAGGATTAAGAATTACAGATTAGGAATTAGTAATTAGATTAGTGATCAGGAATTAGGGATTAAGTAGTTAAGGAATAAGTATTAGAGATTAGAGATTAGGTATTAGTGATTAGGTATTAGGAATTAAGGATTAAGGATTAAGGATTATGAAATAGGGTTTAGAGATTAGAGATTTGGGATTAGGAGCTTAGGATAAGTGATTAGAGATTAAGGATTAGGGTTCAAAGGTTAGGGATTAGGAATAAGAGATTAGAGATTACGTATTAAAGATTAAGGGTTAAGGATTGGGTAATAGGGATTATGGATTAGGGTTTAAAGATTAGGGATTAATGATTAAAGATCAGTGATGGAGTAAATATTAATGATTAGGGGTTAGTTATTAGGGATTAAGGATTAAGGATTTGGCATTACGGATTAGGGATTAGTGATTAAGAATTATGGATTATGGATTAGGGAGGGATGGATTAAAGGTTTACATATTAGAAATTAAGGAGAGTGAGATTAGGGATTATAGATTAGAGATAAAGAATAAGAAGAATGAGAAAAAGGAGGAGGAGAAGAAGAAGAGTTAGAAGAAGAAGAAGAAGAGGAAGAAGAAGAGGATGAATAAGAAAAAGAATTGGAGGACACAGAAGAAGGGTAGGAAGAGCAAGAAGAAGAAGAATAAGAGGAAAATATAGAAGAAGAAGAAGATGAAGAAGACAGATTATGAATTAGTGGACGAGGCATTAAGGATTAGGAATTATGTATTAGGGATTGGGGATTAAGCATTGGAAAGGAAGGGATTTGGTATTATTGATTAAAGATTAAGGATTAGGGATTACAGGTTCGAGATTAAGGATTAGCAATTAGGGCAAAGGTTTATGGATTATGGAATAGTGATTTTGGAATAGGGATTAGGAATTAGGAATTAAGGTCTAAGGATTAAGGATTAAATATTAAGAATTAGAGACTAGATTAGGGATTAAGGGGTTAATGATTGAGTATTAAGGATTAGGGATTAAAGATTAAGCAATAAGAATTAAGGATTAGGGATTAGGGATTAGGGATTATGTACTAGGGATTAGAGATTTGGGATAAGGTATTTAAGATAAGTGATTAGAGATTAGATTTTAGGGGTTAGGGATAAAAGATTATTGCTAGGGATTAGAGACTACGGATTATAGATTAACAATTAAATATTAAAGATTAAGAATTAGGGTTTAGGCAATAGGGATTAAGGATTAGGGATTAGGGACTAAGGATTAAAGATTAAAGATTAGAGATTAAAGATTAGAGGTTTGGGATTTGGCATTAGAGATTAAAATTCTGGATTAGAGATTAAGGAGTAGGGAGAGAAGGATTTTTTGTTATAGATTAGGGATTATGGATTAACAATTAAGAACTATGGATTAGGGATAAAGAAGAAGAAGAAAGAAGAAGAAAGAAAAAGAAAAAAGTAAGAAGAAAGAAGAAAGAAGAAAGAAGAAAGAAGAAATTGAAAGAAGAATGAAGGAAGAAGATAGAAGAAAGAATGAAGAAGGAAGGAGGAAGGAAGAAGAAAGAGGGAAGAAGAAATCAGAAAGAAGAAAGAAAAAAGAAAAGAAAAAGAAGAAAGGTGAAGAAGAAGTAGAAGAAGAAGGAGAAGGAGAAGGAAAAGGAGGAAAGGAAAAACAAATAGTAGATGGAGAAAGAGAAGGAGAAGGGCAAGAAGAAGAAGAATAAGAAGAAGAGAAAGAAAAAAGGAGAGGAAGAAGAGAAAGAAGAACAAAAAGTAGAAGAAGAAGAATAAGAAGTAAAAGTTACAGAAGAAGAAGAAGAAGAAAAAGAAGAAGAAGTATAAGTAAAAGGAGTAGAAGAAGCAGAGGAAGAAGAAGAAGAAGAGTAAAAGGAGTAAAAAGAAGAAGAAGAAGTAGTAGTAGTAGTAGTTATAGAAGAAGAAGAAGATGAAGAAGATGAAGAGAAAAAGAAGGAGAAGAAGAAAAAGGAGAAGAAGAAGTAGAAGTAAAAGGAGTAGAAGAAGTAGAGGAAGAAGAAGAAGAAGAAGAAGTTGAAGGAGAAGAAGAACAAGAAGTCGAAGGAGAAGAGGAAGAATAAGAAGAAGAAAAAGAAGAAGCAGAAGAAGATGGTTAAGTAGAAGAAGTAGTTAAAGAAGTAAAAGGAGATAATGAAAAAGAATAAGAAGAAGAAGAAGAAGGGGAAGAACAAGAAGAAGATGTTGAAGAAGAAGAAGAGGAGAAGAAGAATAAGAGGAAGAACAAGAAGAAGAGAAGAGGAAGAAGAAGAAGAAGAAGTAGAAGAAGAATAAGAAGAATAAGAAGAAAAAGAAGAAGAGCATGTAGAAGAAGTGGAAGACAAAGAAGAGATAGAAGACAAAGAAGAGGAAGATGAGGAACAAGAGGAGGATGAAGAAGAAGTACAAGAAGAAGGTAAAGATAAAGAAAAAGAAGGAAAAGTAGAAGAAGAAGAAGAAAAAGGATGGGAAGAAGAAGAAGGAGGAGAAGAAGAGGAAGAAGAGGAAGAAGAAGAAAAAAAAGATGATGAAGAGGAAGAAGAGGAAGAAGAAGAAGAAGAAGAAGAAGAAGAAGAAGAAGAGGAAGAAGAAGAAGAAGAAGAAGAAGACGAGGAAGTTTAGGAAGAAGAGGAAGACAAAGAAGAATAAGATGAGGAAGAAGAAGAAGAGGAAGAGGAAGAAGAAGAAGAAGAGGAAGAGGAAGAAGAAGAGGAAAAAGAAGAATAAGAAGAAGAAGAAGAAGAAGAAGAAAAAGAAGAAGAAGAAAAAGATGAAGAAGAAAAAGATGAAGAAGTAGAATAGAAAGAAGAGGGAAAAGAAGAGGAAGAAGAAGAAGAGGAAGAAATTGAAGAAGATAAGGAGGAAGAACAACTTTGAAAGTGGAAAAAGAATAGGAGAATGTGGAAGGAGAGGATGAAAAAGAAGAGGAAGAAAAAGAAGAAGAAGAAAAAGAAGAGGAAGAAGAGCAATTAGAGGAGGAAAAAGAAGAAGAGGATGATGAAAAAGAAGAAAAAAAAGAGGAAGAAGATTAAGAAGATGAAGTAGAAGAGTACGAAGAAGAAGAAGAAGAAAAAGAAGAAGAAGAAGAAGAGAAGAAGTAGAAGAGGTAGAAGATGATGAACAGATCAAAGAAGAAGAGGAAGAGGAAGAAGAAGAAGAAGAAGAAGAAGAAGAAGAAGCAAAAGAGGAAGAAGAAGAACAATGGGAAGAAGAAGAAGAATAAGAAGAAGTATAGGAAGAAGAAGAAGAAGAAGATGAAGAATAAGAAGAAGAAGAAGAAGAGGAAGACAAGGAAGAAGAGGAAGAAGAGGACGAAGAGAAACACGAAGATGAAGAGGAAAAGGAAGAAGAAAAAGAAGAACAATGGCAAGAATAAGAGGTGGAATAAGAAGAAGAAGATCAAGAAAAAAAAAAGGAGGAAGAAGTGGAAGAAGAAGAGGAAGAATAAGAACAGAAGGAAGAAGGAGAAGTTGTGGAAGAAGATGACAAAAGAAGAGGATGAAGTTGAAGAAGTGAAAGAAGGAAAAGAAGTAGAAGAAGAAGATGATGAAGAAGAAGTAGTAGAAGAAGAAGAATAAAAAGAGGAAGAAGAAGAAGAGGTAGAAGAAGAAGAAAAAGAATAAGAAGTAGAAGAAGAAGAAGAAGAAAAAGAAGAAGAAGAAGAAGAAGACGAAGATGTGGAAGAAGTGTAAGAAGAGGAAGAAGAAGAAGAAGAGAAACAAGATGTGGGGGAAGAAGAAGAAGAGGAGGAAGAAGAGAAAGAGGAAGAAGAAGAAGAAGGGCAAGACAAAGAAGAGGAAGAAGTGGAAAAAAAAAGGAAGAAAAGCAAGGAGAAGAACAAGATGAAGAAAGAAAAGTAGAGCAAGAAGAAGAAGAAAAAGGAGAAGTGAAAGAAATAGTAGAAGAAGTAGAAGAAGAAGAAGTTAATGAAGAAGTAGAAGAGAAAGAAGTGGAAGAAGAAGAAGAAGAAGAAGTTGAAGGAGAAGAAGAACAAGAAGTCGAAGGAGAAGAGGAAGAATAAGAAGAAGAAAAAGAAGAAGCAGAAGAAGATGGTTAAGTAGAAGAAGTAGTTAAAGAAGTAAAAGGAGATAATGAAAAAGAATAAGAAGAAGAAGAAGAAGGGGAAGAACAAGAAGAAGATGTTGAAGAAGAAGAAGAGGAGAAGAAGAGAAGAAGAAGAAGAAGAAGAAGAAGCAGAAGAAGAATAAGAAGAATAAGAAGAAGAAGAAGAACAAGTGGAAGAAGTTGAAGAAGAAAAAGAAGGAGAAGTAGAACAATAAGAAGAAATGGAATATAAAGAAAAAGAAGAAGTTGAAGAAGAAGAAGAAGATGATGATGAAGAAGTAGTAGTAGTTGTAGAAGAAGATGATGAAGAAGAAGAAGATGAAGAAGAAGAAGAGGACGAGGAAGAAAAAGGAAAAGAAGAGGGAGAAGAAGAAGAAGACGAAGAAGAAAATGGAAAGGAAGGATGAAGAAGAAGAAGATAAAGTGGAGGAAGAAGAAGAAGAAGAAGTAGAAGAAGAAGATGATGATGAAGAAGATGAAGAAGAACAAGAGGAAGATGAGGAGAAGAGGAGGAAGTAGAAAAGAAGTAAAGAAGGAAGAAGAAGAGGATGAAGGAGAAGAAGTGGAAGATGAAGAAGTGGAAAAAGGAAAAGAAGAAGAGGAAAAGAGGTAGTGGAAGAAGAATAAGAACAAGAAGAAGAAAGAGAAGAGGAGGAGGAGGAGGAAGAAGAAATAAAGTAGAAGTGGAAGAAAAAGATGAAGAAAATGTGAATGATGAGGAGAAAAGGGTGAAGAAGAAGAAGAAGATAAGGAGGAAGAAGAAGAAGAAGAGGAAGAAGAAGAAGAAAAAGAAGAGGAACAGTGAGTGGTTGAAGTAAAACAAGAGGAAGAAGAAGAGAAAGGAAATAAAGAAGATGAGGAATAGTAGAAGCTAAGGGAGTGGAAGAAGATGAAGAAGAAGAAGAAGAAGACGTCAAAGAAGAAGGAGGAGAGAAAGAAGAGGGGGAAGAAGAAAAAGAAGAAAATGATGAAAAAGAAGAGGAAGAAGGCAAAGAGAAAGAAGAAGAAAAAGAAGAAGAAAAAGAAGAAGACGATGAGGAAGAAGAAAAGGAAGAGAATAAGTAGAAGAAGAAGGGGATGAAGATGAAGAAGTGGAAGATGAAAAGGAGCTTGAAGAGGAAGATTTGGAAGAAGAAGTAGAAGTAAGAGAAGAAGAAGAAGAAGAAGAAGAAGAAGAATTTGAATAAGAAGTTGAAGTAGAAGAAGCCAAAGGAGAAGAACAAGAAGTTAAAGAAGAAGAAGAAGATGAAGATGAAGAAGAATAAGGAGAAGAGGATGGATTATAAATTAGGGATGGTGGGCTTTGGTATTAGGGATTAGTTTTTAGAGATTATGGATTTGAGAGTATGGATTTAAGTAATAAAGATTATGGATTAGAGATTTTTGGTTAAGGATTATGGATTCAGGATTCAGTATTAGGGATTAGGAATTTAGAATTAAGGATTAGCGATTACAAGTAGTGTTTAGGGAGTAGAGATTAGGGATTAGGGAGTAGATATTAGAGATTAAGGATTAAGGAATTAACGATTAGGGATTAGAAATTATGGATGAAGGAATATGGGATTAAGAATAAGGAATTCTAGGTTAAAAATAAGGGATTAAGGGTTAGAAATTAAAGATTAGGGATCTGGGATTAAGGATTGAAGAGTAAGGATGAGGGATTAAAGATTAAGGGATTAGGTCTTAAAGATTAAGCATTGTGGATTAGGTATTAGGGATTAAGGATTAAAAATTATGGATTAAGGATTGAGAATTAGAGATTAAGGATTAGAGAAGAAGAAGAAGAAGTAGAAGTAGTAATAAAAGAAGAAGAAGATGTAGAAGTAGTAGTAGTAGTAGTAGTAGAAGAAGAAGAAATAAAAGAAGAAGAAGAAAGAGGATAAGAATAAGAAGAAGAAGAAGAAGAAATCGAAGAAGAAAAGATTGAGGAGGAGATGAAGAAGACAAAGAAGAACAAGAGGAGGAGGAGGAGGAAAAAGAAGAAGAATAAGAAGAAGAAGAAGGAGAAGAAGAAGAAAAGAAGAAAAAGAAGGAGAAGATGAAAAAGAAGAATAAGAATAAGAAGAAGATGTAGAAGAAGAAGGAAAAGAGAAGAAGAAGAAAGAGAAGAAGAAGAAGAAGTGGAAGAAGAAGAAGAGTAAAGAAGAAGAAGAAGAAGAGATGAAAAACAAGAAGATAAAGAAGAAGAGAAGAAGAGTAAGAAGGAGAAGAAGAAGAAGACAGAAGAGAACAAGAAGAAGAAGAACATATTGAAGAGGCAAAAGAGGAAGAAGAACTAGAAGTTGATGATGAAGAAGTAGATGTTGATGAAGAAGAAGATGAAGAAGAAGAAGAAAAAGAATAAGAAGAGGAAGAAGAAAGAGAAGAAGGAGGTGAACAAAAAGGAGAAGAAGAAGATGATGATGATGATGATGAAGATGAAGAAGTAAAAGAAGAAGAAAATGAAGAAGAAGAAGAAGATGATGATGATGAAGAAGATGAAGAATCAGAAGTAGAAGAAGAAGAAGAAGAAGTAGAAGAAGAAGTAGAAGAAGAAGTAGAAGAAGTAGAAGAAGAAGAAGAAAAGGTAAAAGGAGCATATGATGAAGAAGAAGAAGAGGAAGAAGAAGTAAAGGAAGAAGAAGACAAAGAAGAAGTAAAAGTACAAGAAGAAAAAGAAGAAGAAGTGGAAGTAGAAAAAGAAGAAGAAGATGGAGAAGAATAAAAGAAGAAGTTGAAGTTGAGAGGAAGAAGATCAAATAGTTGTAGAAGTTGAAGAAGAAGAATAAGAAGAACCAGAAGATGTGGAAGAAGTAGAGGATGATGATGAAGAAGAAGATAAAGCAAAAGAAGAAGGAGAAGAAGAAGTAGAAGAAGAAGAGGGAGAAGGAGATGGAGAAGAAGAAGAAGAGGTAACAGTAGGAGAAGAAGAAGAAGAAGAAGAAGATAAAGAAGAAGATGAAAAGAAGAAGAAGAAGAAGAAGAAGAAGAGAGGAAGAAAAGAGAAGAGGAAGAAGAATAAAACAAGAAGAAGAAAATGAAGAACAAGAAGAAGAAGATGACAAAGAAGGAGTAGAAGAAGAAGAGGGGGAAGAAGAGAAACAAGAAAAAGAAAAATGAGATGGCTAAGAAGAAGAGGTAAATGGGTAAGGATTTTGGATTAAGGATTAAAGAGTAGGGATGAAAGTTTAGAGATTAAGAGATTATGTCTTAAAGACTAAATATTATAGATCAGGGATTAGGGATTAAGTATTATAGATTAGGGATTAAGTATTAAGAACTAGAGATTAGGGATTAAAGAAAAAGAAGAAGAAGAAGTAAAAAAAGTAGAAAAAGAAGTAGAAGAAGAAGTAGTAGTAGTAATAGAAGAAAAAAAAGAAATAGAAGAAGAAGAAGAAGATGAAGAAGAAGAAGATGAAGAAGAAGATGAAGAAGAAGAAGAAGAAGAAGATGAAGACGACGAAGAAAAAGAAGAGAAGAAGAAAAAGAAGAAGAAGAAAAAGAAGAAGAAGATGAAGAAGAAGAAGAGAAAAAGAAGATCAAGAAGAAAAAGTAAAAGAGGAAGAATAAGAAGTAGAAGAAGAAGCTGAAGAAAAAAAGAGGAATGAGAAGATGAAGAAGAAGGAGAAGAAGGCAAAGAAGAAGTGGGGGAGGAAGAAGAAGAAGAAGAAGATGAATAAGGAGAAGAAGTAGAAGAAGAAGTAGAAGAAGAAGGAAAAGAGATGAAGAAGAAGAATAAGAAGAAAGAGAAGAACAAGAAGTGGAAGAAGAAGAAGTGTAAAGAAGAAGAAGAAGAAGAAGAAGAAAAGAAAAAGAAGAAGAAGAAAAAGAAGTGAAGAAGAAGAAGAAGGAGAAGAAGAAGAAGATAGAGAAGTGGAAGAAGGCGAAGAACAAGTAGAAGAAGAAGAAGAAGAAGTGAAAGATGATGAAGAAGATGTAGATGAAGAAGTAAAAGAAGAAGTAGAAGAAGAAAAAGAAAAA
Organism: Vanilla planifolia; assembly: GCA_023846275.1. NCBI lineage: Eukaryota > Viridiplantae > Streptophyta > Magnoliopsida > Asparagales > Orchidaceae > Vanilla > Vanilla planifolia. The sequence continues at coordinate 63,793,810 of CM043865.1, forward strand.
AAGAAGTAAAAAAGTAGAAGATGACGAAGAAGTAGAGGTAGAAGCAGAAGAATAAGTAAAAGAAGAAAAGAAGAAGTAGAGGAAGAAGAAGAAGAAGTAGAATTAGAAGAAGAAAAAGAAGTAGAAAAAGAAGAAGAATAAGAAGAACAAAAATTAGAATAAGAAGATGAAGAAGAAAAAAAAGAAGTTGAAGTTGAAAAAGAAGAAGATGAAGAAATAGTAGTAGAACAAGAAGAAGAAGTAGAGGAAGAAGAAGAAGAAGAAGAAGAAACAGAAGAAGAAAATGAAGAAGTAGAAGAAGTAGGAGAAGAAGAAGAAGTAAAAGGAGGAGGAGAATAAGAAGAAGAAGAAGGAATAGATGAAGAAGAAGGTGAAGAAGAAGAGAAAAAAGAAGAAGAAGAAGATGAAGAAGAAGAGGAAGAAAAAGAGTGGAGGAAGAAGAATAATAATAAGAAGAAGAGGAAGAGGAAGAAGAAGAAGAATAAGAAGAAGAAGAAGAAGAAGAAGAAGAAGATGAAGAAGAAGAAGAAGAAGAAGAACAAGTGGAAGAAGAAGAAGAAGTAGAAGAAGAAGAAGAAAATGAAGAAAAAGAAGTCAAAGAAAAGGAAGAATAAGAATAAGAAGAAGAGGAAGAGAAAGAAGAGGAAGAAGAAGAAGAAGAAGAAGAAGAAGAAGGAGAAGAAGAAGAAGAAGAGGAGGAAGAAGATGTAGAAGAAGATGGAGAAGAAGAAGAAGAACAAGATGAAGAAGGGGAAGAAAAAGAAAAGGTAGGAGACGAAGTAAATGAAGAAGACGAGGAGGAGGATAATGAAGAAGAAGATGAGGTATAAGAAGAAGAAGAAGAAGAAGAGGAGGAGGATGAGGAGAAGAGGTCGAAGAAGAAGAAGATCTGGAGGATGAAGAAGAGGAAGAGGAAAAAGAAGAAGAAATAGAAGAAGAAAAAGAAGAGGATGAAGAAGAAGAAGAGGAAGAAGAATATGTGGAAAAGAAGAAGATGAAGAAGAGAAGGACGAATTAGTGGAAGAGGAGGAAGAAGAAGAAGAAGATGTTGAAGTAGAAGAATACGAAGAAGAAGTAGAAGAAGAACAGGAATGTCGAGAAGAAGAGAAGAAGAAGAAGAAGTAGATGGTGAGGAAGAAGAAGAGGAAGGGGAAGAAGAAGAAGAAGAATATGAGAAAAAGAAGTGGAAGAACAAGATGAGGAAAAAGAGATAGAACAAGATGAAAGGACTAAATTGTAAGGATAAGAAATTAAAGGTTAAGGGATAAAGACTTAAATATTAAAGATTAAAGATTAGAGAATAGGGATTAAGTGTTAGGGACTAGAGATTAGGGATTACGAATAAAGATTAGGTGATAAGGATTAAGGATTAGGGATTAGAGAAGACGAAGAAAAAGAAGAAGAAAAAGAAGAAGAAGTAGAAGAAGTAGGAGAATAAGAAGTTGAAGTTCAAGAAGAAGAAGAAGAAAAAGATGTAGCCATAGTAGGAGTAGAAGAAGAAGAAAAAGAAGAAGAGGTCGAAGTAGAAGAAGAATAAGAAGAAGAAGAAGGACTATAAGAAGAAGAAGAAGAAGAGGAAGAGGAAGAAGAAGAAGAAGTACAAGAAGAGGAAGATGGAGGAGAAGGTGAAGAAGAAGAAGGAGGAGAGTTTCAAGAAGAAGAAAAAGAAGACATAGTAAAAGAAGAAAAAGAAGAAGAAGTAAAAGAAGAAGAAGAAGAAGAAGGAAAAAAACATGAAGAAGATGAAGATGATGATGATGATGATGATGAAGAAGGAGTGGAATAAGAAGTAGAAAAAGAAGAAGAAGAAGCAAAAGAAGAAGAAAAGGAAGAAAAAGAAGAAAAAGAAGAAGACCATGAAGAAGAAGGAGAAGAAGAAGAAGTAGAAGAAGAAGAAGAAGAAGAAAAGGAAGAAGAACTACAAGAAGGAGAAGGGATGAAGAAGAAGATGAAGAAGGTAGGAAGAAGAAGAAAGGGAAGAAGACGAACACTAAAAAGAAGAAGAACATGAATATGAAGAGAAGAAAAAGAAGTAGAAGGGAAAAAGAACAAGAAGAAGAAGAAGAAGAAGAAGAAAAATAATAAGGAGGAGGAGGAGGACAAGAAGAACAAGAAGGATAAGAAGAATAAGAAGAAGAAGATGAAAAAGATGAAGAAGCAGAAGAAGAAGAAGAAGAAGAAGATGATGAAGAAGAAGAAGAATAAGAAGAAGAAGGAGAAGAAAAAGAAGAAGGAGAAGAACAAGAAGGAGAAGAACAACAAGAAGAAGAACAAGGGGAAGAAGAAGGAGAAGAAGAAGAAGAAAACTAAGAAGAAGAAGAGGAAGAAGACGAAGAGGAAAGAAGTAGAAGAAGAAGTAGAAGACGAAGAAAAAGAGGAAGAGGAAGAAGAAGAAAAAGTAGAAGAAGAAGAAGAAGAAGAAGAAGAAGAAGAAAATGAAGAAGAAGAAGTTGTGGAAGAAGCGAAAGAAAATATCGAGAAGCGGAAGAAGAAAGTGAAGAAGAGGACAAAGGGGAAAAGGTGGAATAAGAAGAAGCACAAGAACAAGAAGAAGAAGAAGATGAAGATTTTTGAAGAAGTAGATGAAGTAGAAGATGAAGATGACGACGATGAAGAAGTTGTCACAGAAGAAGAAGAAGAAGAAGAAGACGACGAAGAAGAAGAAAAATAAGAAGCAGAATGAGAAATCGAAGATGAAGAAGAGGAAGAGGAAGAAGAAGAAGAAGAAGTAGAAGAGCAATTGGAAGAAGAAGAACAACAAGGAGAAGATTAAGCAGAAGAAGATGACGTAAAAGAAGAAGAAGAAGTAGAAGTGGAAGAGGAAGAGGAGGAAGAAGAAGAAGAAGGGGAGAAGGAATAAGAAGAAATGAAGAAGAAGAAGAGATAGAGGATGACGACGAAGAAGAAGAGGAAAAAGAAGAAGAAGAAGGAGAAGAGAAAGATGACGAGAAGAAGACGAAGAATAAGAAGAAGATCAAGAGCTAGAAGATGAAGAAGAGGAAGAAGAAGGGGAAGAAGAAGAGGAGGAGGAGGAAGAAGAAAAATAATAGGAAGAAAAAGTGGAAGAAGGAGAAGTAGAGGAAGAAGAGGAATAAGAGGAAGAAGAAGAAGAAGAAGTAGTAGAAAAAGAAGAAAGAGAAGGAGAAAAACAAGAAAAAGAAGAATAAGAAAAAGAAGAAGAAGAAGAAGAAAAAGAAGAAGAAGAAGTACAAGATGAAGAGGAAGAAGAAAAAATTGAAGAAGATGAACAAGATGACGAAGAAGAAGTGGAAGAGGAAAGGGAAAAAGAAGAAGAAGAAGAAGTAGAAGAATAGTGAGAAGAAGAAGAAGTGGAAGATGTTAAAGAGAAAGAAGAAGAAGAGGAGGAAGAAGTGGAACAAGAGGAAGAACAAGAAGAATATGATGAAGTAGAAGACAAAGTAAAAAGAGAAGAAGAAAAATAAGAAGAAGTTGAAGTAGAAGAAGAATAAGAAAAGTTAGAAGTAGAAGAAGATGAAGAATAAAGGAGTGGTAGAAAAAGAAGAATAAGAAGTAGAAAAAGTTGGAGGAGAAGAAGAAGAAGAACAAGAAGTAGTAGTAGTAGAAGAGGAAGAAGAAGAAGAAAAGGAAGAATAATAATAATAATAATAATAATAAGTAGAAGATGAAGAAGTAAAAGAAGAAGTAGAAGTAGTAGAAGAAGAACAAGAAGAAGTAGAAGAAGAAGAAGAAGAAGAATAAGAAGTAGTAGAAGAAGAAGAAGAAGAAGTAGAGGAAGAAGGAGGAAAAAAAGTAAAAAAAAAAAGGAAAAGAAGAAGAAGAAGAAGAAGAAGAAGAAGAATAAGAAGAAGAAGAAAAAGAAGTATAAAGAGAAGAAGAAGATCAAGAGCTAGAAGATGTAGAAGTGGAAGAAGAAGGGGAAGAAGAAGGGGAAGAAGAATACGAATAAGAAGAAGAAGAGGAAGAAGAGAAACAAGAGGAAGAAGAAGAAGAAGAAGTAGAGAAAGAAGAAATAGAACAAGAAAATGAAGAAAAAAAAATAAATAATAATAATAATAAGTAGAAGAAGAAAAGAAGAAGAACGAGAAGAAGAAGAAGTTGTAGAAGAAGAAATGGAAGAAGAAGAAGAGGAAGAAGACGAAGAAGAAGAAAATGAAGAAGGGGAAGAAGAAGAAGTGAAAGAAGCAGAAGAATAGTAAGAAGAAGAAGAAGCGAAAGAAGTTGAAGAGGAAGAAGAAGAAGATGAAGAAGTGGAATAAGAGGAAGAACAAGAAGAAGATGAAGAAGTAGAAGAAGAAAAAGTAGAAAGAGAAGAAGAAAAAGGAGAAGAAGACATAGAAGAAGAATAAGAAAAAGTAAAAGAAGTAGAAGAAAATGAAGAATAAAGAAGAAGAAGAAGGAGTGGTAGAAAAAGAAGGTGAAGAAGTAGAAATAGTAGATGGAGAAGAAGAACAAGATGACAAAGAAAGTACTAGAAGTTGTAGTGGAGGAGGAAGAAGAAGAAGAAAA
>CM043865.1:63803297-63868297 GCA_023846275.1 Vanilla planifolia
TGAAGAAGATGAAGAAAAAGAAGAGGAAGATGAAATAGTAATAGAAGAAGAAGAGGATGAAGAGATGGATTAGGGATTAGGCATTTGGGAATAAGGAGTAAAGATTAGGGAATGGGGACTATAGGTTATGGAGAAGAAGGAGAAGAAGTAGGAGATGAAGACAAAGAAGAAGAAGAAGAAGGAGAATAGGAAGAAGAAGAAGAAAAAGAAGAAGAAAAAGAAGAACAAAAAGAAGAAAAGGATGAAAAAAAATAAAAACAAGAAGAAGACAAAGAAGAAGTAATAGAAAAAGAAGAGAAAGATAAGGAATAAGAAGAAGAAGAAGAAGAAGAAGAAGATGATGATGAAGAAGGCGAAGAAGAAGAAGAAGAGGAGGAGGAGGAAGAAGGAGAAGTAGAAGAAGATGAAGAAGGAGAAGAGTAAGAAGAAGAAGAAGAAGAAGAAAAAGAGGATGAATAAGTTGAAGAAGAAGAAGAAGTAGAGAAAGATGAAGAGGAAAAGAAGAAGAAGAAAAAGATGAGGATGAACAAGAAAAAGAAGAAAAAGATGATGAAGAAGAAGAAGAAGAGGAAGAAGGAGAAGAAAAAGTAGAAGAAGAAGAAGAAATAAAACAAGAAGTAGTAGAAGGAGACGAAGAAGGAGAAGAAGAAAAAGAAGAAGAAGAAGAAAAGAAGAAATACTAGAGGAAGAAGAAGATGAAGGAGAAGAAAATTAGGAATTTAGGATTAAGGGTTAGGGATTAGGGTTTATAGATTAGAGATTAGAGATTAAGGATTTAAGATTTAAGATTATAGATTAGAGATTAGGGATTAGAGATTAAAGGAATAAGATTAGCATCAAAGATTATGATTAGGGATTAAGGATTAAGATTAGCGATTAAGGTTAGGGATTATGTAATAGAGATTTGGATTATAAATATGGATTATAGATTCAGACTTAGGGATTAGGTACTAAGGAATAGAGTTTAAGGATTTAAGATTTAGTATTAAAGATTAGAGATTATGGATTAAGGATAGCATTTAAGGATGAGGGACTAGGGATTAAGAATTACGAGTTATGGATTAGGGATTGAGAATTAAGGGTTAGGGATTTGGGTTTAAGGATTAGGGATTGCAGATTATGGATTATGGATTAGGGATTATGGATTTAGGATGAATTAGGGATTAGAGATTAGAGATTCGTGAGGAACAGTTTAGGCATTATAGATTTAGAGATGAGAGATTAAGGAGGGAGGGATTAAGGATAATGATTAGGGAATAAAGATTAACAAATATGAAGTAGAAGGAGAAGATCAAGAAGACGAAAAAAGAAGAAGAAGAAGGTGAAGAAGAAGAAGAAGATGATGATGAAGAAAAGAAAGAAAAAGAATTAGTAGAAGAAGAAGAACAAGAACAAGAAGTGGAAGATGACAAAGAAGAGGAAGAAGATGATGAAGAAATAGAAAATGAGGAAGAAGAAGTAGAGGTAGTAGAAGAAGATGAAGAAGTAAAACAAGAAGAAGAAAAATATGAAGAAGAGGAAGAAGAAGAGGAACATGAAGAAGAAAAAGAAGATGAAAAGGAAGAAGAAGAAGAAGAACAAGAAGGAGAAGAGTAAGAAGAAGAAGAATTTGAAAGTGAATAAATTGAAGCAGAAGAAGAAGAAGAGGAAGACCAAGAGGATAAAGAAGAAGAGGAAGATGAAGAAGAAAAAGACGAATAAGAAGAAGAGAAGAAGAAAATGATGGAGAAGGAGAAGAAGAAGAGGAGGAAGAAGAAGAAGAAGAAGAAGAAGTAGAGGAAGAAGAAGATGAAGAAGATACAGAAGAAGAAGAAATAAAGGTAGATGTACAGGAAGAAGAAGAAGAAGAAGAAGGAGAAGAAGAGGAAGAAGAATAAGAAGGAAAAGAAGAAGAAGAGGAAGAAGAAGAAAAAGAGGAGGAAGAAGATGAAGAACAAGAAGAAGTAGAAGAATAAGAAGAAAAGGATGAAGAAAAGAAGAAGAAGGATAAGAAAAAGGAGAAGAAGAAGAAAAAGAAAAACAAGTAGGGGAGGAGGTAGAAGAAGAAGAGGAAAAAGAACAAGAAGTAAAAGAATAGGAAGAAAAAGAGGAAAATGAAGAAGAGTAAGTTGAAGATGAATTAGAAAAAGAAGAAGAAGAAGAAGAAGCAGAAGAAGAGGTGGAAGAAGAAGAAGAAAAAAAAGAAGAAGAGAAAGAAGAAGAAGAGGAGGAATAAGTAGTAGAAGAAAAAGAAGAAGGGGAAAATGAGGAAGAAGAGGGAGAAGTAGAAGACAAAGATAGGGAAGATGAAAAACAAAACTAAGAAGAAGAAAAGAGGAAAGGGAAGAAGAAGAAGAAGAAGAACTGGGAGAAGTAAAAGAGGAAGAGGAAGAAGAGACAACTTAGGGATTTGGGATTAGGGATTAAGGTTTGAAGGACTAGGGATTAGAACTTAAATATTAAAGGATTAATGATTAGGGATTAAGAAATAAGGGATTAATTATTAAGGATTAGTGATTAAAGATTAGGGATTTAAGATTAAGAATTAGAGATTAGAGAATAGTGATTAGGGATAGCAATTAAAGATTAGAAATAAGAGATGAAGGATTTAGGATAGAGATTAAGAATTGCTAATTAGAGATGAAGGGAATAGTGATTAAGGATTAGGGAGAAAGAAGAAGGAGAAGGAGAATAGTAAGACAACAAAGAAGAAGAGGGAGGTGAAGTGGAAGAAGATTATGAAGAAAGAAGAAGAAGGCAAAGATGAAGAGGAAAAAGAAGAAGAAGAAGAAGAACAAGAATAAAAAGAAGAGAAGAAGAAAAAGACTAATAATAATAATAATAATGATAATAATAATAATAAGTAGAATAAGAAGAAGATGAAGTAGAGAAGATGGAGAAGTAGAAGAAAAAGAAATAGAAGAGGAAGAAGAATAAGAAGAAAAAGAAGAAAAACAAGTCGAGGAAGAAGAAGAGGAAGAGGATTAGGAACAAGTAGAAGAAGAAGAAGAAGAAAAAGAAGAAGAAGAAGAAAAAGAAGAGGAAGAAGAAGAAGAAGAAGAAGTAGAGGATGATGAAGAAGAAGAACAAGAAGAAGAACATGTGGAAGTAGAAGAGAAAGATGGAGAAGAAGGGGAAGTTGAGCAAGAAGTGGAAAAAATCCAAGAAGTTGAAAGAAAAAGAAAGAGGAAATAAGATGGATGAATGAAGAAAGAAGAAGGAAGATGGAAGAAGAAAAAGGAAGATGGAAGAAGGAAAAAGAAAGAAATAAGAAGGACGAAGGAATAAGGAAGTTGGAAGAAGGAAGAAGGATGAAGTTGAACACGATTAAGAAGAAGAAGAGGAGGAAGAAGAAAAAGAAAAAGAAGAAGAAGTTTAGAAAGAAGAAGAAGTAGAAGAAGATTTAGAGAAAAGGGAAGAAGAAGGAGGAGATGAAGAAGAAGATGAAGAAGACGAAGAAGAAGAAAAAGAAGAAGAAGAAGTTGATGAAAAAGAAGAAGCAGAAGAAGAAAAAGGAGGAGAAGAAGAAGAAGAGGAATATGAATAAGAGGAAGAAGTTGAATAAGTGGAAAAAGACGACAAGGAAGAAGAAGAAGGAAAAGAAAAACAAGAGAAGAGGAAGAAGAAAGAAGAAGAAGAAGGAGAAGAAGAGAAAAGAACAAAAGACGAAGAAAAAGAAGAAGTGTACGAAGAAGATGAGGAAGAATAAGAACAAGACGAACAAGTTGAACAAGAGAGGAAGAAGAAGAAGTAGAAGAAAAAGAGGAAGTCAAAGAAGAAGAAGAAGAACAAGGTGATGAAGACGAACACGAAGAAGAAGAAGAAGAAGTAGAGGAAGAAGATGATGATAATGAAGAAGAAGATGAAGAAGAAGAAGAAGAAGAAGGAGGAGAATAAGAAGAAAAAGAAGTAGTAGAAGAAAAGAAGAAGAAAAAGAAAAGGAGGAGGAAGAAGAAGAAGAAGAAGGAGAAGAAGAAGAAGAAGAAGCAAAAGAAGGAGAAGAAGAATAAGAAGAGGAAGGACAAGAAGAAGAGAAGAGGAAGAATAAGAAGAAAAAGAAGAAGAAGAAGAATAAGAAGTGGAAGATGAAGAAGAATATGAAGAGGACGATGATGAAGACGAACATGAAGAAGAATAAGAATAATAAGAAGAAGAAGTGAAAGAGGAAGAAGAAGAAGAAGAAGATGATGATGATGAAGATGAACATGCAGAAGAAGAAGAATAAGAAGAAGAAATGAAAGTGGAAGAAGAAGAAAAATAGAAGAAGAAAAATATGAAGATGCAAAAGAAGAAGAGCAAGAAGAAGAAGAAGAGCAAGAAAAAGAAGAAGATGAAGAAGCATAAGAGGAAGAAGAAGAAGTGGAGGAGGAAGAAGAAGAAGAGGTAGAAAAAGGTAGAGGAAGAAAGAAGAAAGGAGAACGAAGAAGAAAAAACGAAGAAAGAAGAAAGAAGAAAGAAGAAGAAGAAGAAGAAGAAGAAAGAGAAGAAGAAGCAGAAGAAAAATATGGTAGAGAAGAATGAGAAGGTGTAGCAGATGGAGAAGAAGAAAGAAAAGAAGAAGAAGATGATGAGAAAGAAGGAGGAGAAGAAGAATAAGAGGAAGAAGAACCAGAAGTAGAACATGAAGAATAAGAGGAAGAAGAAGAGAATTAGAAGTTATAAATGAAGAAGAAGAGGAAGAAGAAGAAGAAGAAGAAGAAGAATAAGAAGAAGGGGAAAAATAAGAATAAGAAGAAGAAAAAGGACAAGAAGTGCAAGAAGAAGATGAATAAGGAGAAGGGGAAGAAGAAGCAGAAGAAGAAGAAGAAGAAGAAGAAGAGAATGGAGAAAAGGAAGTAGTAGAAGAAGAACAACAAGAAGAAGAGAAAGATGAGGAAGAAAAAGAGGGAGAGGAAGAAGAAGAAGAAGAAGGAGGGGAAGATGATGAAATAATGGAAGAAGAGTAAGAAGGAGATGTTGAAGAAAAAGAAGAAGAAGAGCAAGATGTGGAATAAGAGGAGGAACAAGAAGAAGAAAAAGTACAAAAAGAAGGAGAGGAGGAAAAAGATGGAAAAGAGAAAAAGAATTTGAAGGAGTGGAAGAAGAAGAAGAAGAAGAAGTGGAAGAAGAGGAAGAAGAAGAACAAGAAGAAGATGAAAATGAGGAAGAAGAAGAAGATGATGAAGAGGAAGAAGTAGAAAAGAAGGAGAAGAAGAGGAAGAAGAAGTTGACAAAGAATAAGAATAAGAACAAGAACAACAAGTGGAAGAAGAGAAAGAAAAAGATGATGAAGAAGAAGAAGATGAAGATGAAGAAGAGGAAGTGGAAGAAGAAGAAGAAGAAGAAGAATAAGAAGGAGAAGAAGAAGAAGAAGAAGAAGGGGAAGAAGAAGAAGAAGAATAAAAAGGTGAAGAAGAAGAAGTGGAAGAAGAAGCAAAAGAAGAAGAGGAGGTGAAGGATGAAGGAGAAGAAGAATGAGAAGAGTGAGAGCAGGAGGATGAAGAAGAAGAATAAGAAGGAGAAGAAGAAGAAGAAGAAGAGGAAGAAGAGGAACATGTGGAAGAATTAAAAGAAGAACAAGATGAGCTAAAGGAAGAAAATGAAGAAGTGGAGAGAGAAGGAGAAGAGGAAGAAGAAGAAGAAGAAGAAGAAGAAGATGATGAAGAAGAAGACAGATTATAAAGTAGTGGGCAACGGCTTTATGGTTAGGAAGTAAGTATTGAGGATTGAGCATTAAGTGTCAGGGAGGGGGATTTGGATTGATGGATTAGGGATTAAGGATTAGGGATAAGGGCTTAGGGATTCGAGATTCTAGATTAAGTATTAAGAATTTTTGTTAGGGTTTAGGGATTAGTGATTAGGGAATAGATATTTGGGAAAAAGAATTAAGAATTAGGTATTAGGTATTAGGTATTAGATTAGAGAGTAGGAATTTGAAATTAGGGATTAAAGGATTAAGGTTTAACTATTGAGGATTAGGGATTATGGATTAGGGTTTATTGATTATGAATTAAGGATAAGAGATTAGATATTAAGATTAGGAATTAAGGATAAGGATTCAAGATTAGAAACTAGGGATTAGAAACAATGGATTAAAAAATAGGGATTAAGAATTAGAGATTAGGTATTAGGTATTAAATATTCAGGATTATGGATTAGGGGTTAAGGATTAGAGAGAAAGATGAAGGAGAACGACAAGAGTAAGAAGAAGAAGAAGAAATAAAAGCTGAAAAAGTAGAAGAAAAAGAAGAACAAGAAGAGAAAGAAGAATAGAAAGATGAAGATGAAGAAGAAAAAGAAGAAGAAGAGGAAGATGATGATGAAGAAGAAGAATGAAAGAAGAGAAGAAGAAGAAGTAGAAGAAGAAGAAGAAGAAGTAGTAGAAGAAGAAGAAGAAAAATAAGAAGAAGATGGGGGAGGAGAAGAAGAAGAAGAAGAAGAAGTAGAAGTAGAAACAGAACAAGAAGAAAAAAAGAAAACGAAAATGAAGGAGGAGAGGAAGAAGAAGAAATAGAGAAAAAAAATTAGAAGAGGACTAAGAATAAGAATAAGAAGGAGGAGGTAAAGGAGGAGGAGGAGAAGAAAAATAAGAAAAATAAGTAAAGGAAGGAGAAGAGGAAGAAGAATAGGAAGAAAAAAAAGGAAGAAGAAGAAGAAGAGGACCAAGAAGAAGTAAAAGAAGAAGAAGAAGAAGAAGAAAAAGAAGAAGAGGAAGAAGAAGAAGGCATAAAAGAACAAGAAGAAGAAGAAGAAGAAGAAAAACAACAATAATAATAATAATAATAATAATAATAATAATAATAATAATAATAATAATAATAATAATAATAATAATAATAATAAGAAGAAGAAGAAGAAGAAGTGGAAGAGGAAGAGGAAGGCGAAGACGAAGAAGAAGAAGAAGAGGAAGTAGAAGATGAAGAAGAAGAACAAGAAGAAAGTAGAAAGCAGAAAGAAGAAGGAACAAAGAAGATTCGCAAAGGAAGAAAGAAGAAGGAAGAGGGAAAAGGATGAAGAAACAACGAAGAAATAAGAAGGAAGAGGGAATAAGGAACATGGAGGATAGACGAAGGAAGAAGAAGAAGAAGAAGAGGAAGAGGAAAAGGAGGAGGAAGAGAAAGAGCTAAAAGAAAACGAAGAGGAACAGGAAGGAGTAGAGGAAGAAGAAGATGAAGAAGAAGAAGGAGAAGAAGAAGAACAAGAAGTAGAAGAAGAAGAAGAAGAAGAAGAAGAAGAAGAAGAAGATGATGATGATGATGATGATGATGATGATGATGATGAGGAAGATGAAGAAGAAGAAGAAGAAGAAAGAAAAAGTTAGAGAAAGTAGTTGAAGCAAACTGGAATTAGAAGTCAGTGAAGATGAAGAAGAAGATGAAGATGATGAAGAAAAAACAGAAGAAGAACACAAAGAACAAGAAGCGAATGAAGAAGAAGAAGATGAAGAATTAGAAGATAAGAGGAAGAAGAAGAAGAAGAAGAAGAAGAAGATGAAGAAGTTGATGATGAAGAGGAAGTAGAAGAAAGAAGAAGAAGAAGAAGAAGAAGAAAAAGAAGTGGAAGAAGAAGAAGAAGAAGAAAAGGAGAATACAAAAAATAAGTAGTTCAACAAGAAGGAGAAATAGATGTGGAAGAAGAACATGATGAAGAAGAAGAAGTACAAGAAGAAGAAGAAGAAGAAGAAGAAATAGAAGAAAAAGAAGAGAAAGAAAATGAAGAACATGAAGAAGAAAAGAAGAAGAAGAAGAAGAAGAAGAAGAGGAAGAACCAGAAGAAGAAGAAGAAGAAGAAGAAGAAGAAGATGAAGAAGAAGAAGAAGAGGTAGAAGAGGTAGAAGAAGAAGAAGAAGAAGAAGTGAAAGAAGAAAAAGAAGAAGAAAAGGAGAAAAAAAAAATAAGAGAAGGAATAGGCGAAGTAAAAGAAGAAGAAGAAGTAGAAAAAGAAGAAGAAGAAAAGGAAGAAGAAGAAGAGCAAGAAGAAGATGATGAAAAAAAGAAAGAAGTAGAAGAAGAAGAAAAAAAAAAGGAAGTAGAAGAGTAAGGAAAGAAAAAAACAAGTAATTGAGAAGATGGAAGAAGGAAGAAAGAAGAAGGAAGCAAGAAAAGGAAGAAGGAAGAAGAAGAAGAAGAAGAAGAAGAAGAAGAAGAAGAGGAAGAGGAAGAGGAAGAAGATGAAGAAGAGGAAGAGAAAGAGGACGAGAAGGAGGTAGAAGAGCACTGAGAGGAATAAGAAGAAGAACAGAAGGAAGAAGATGATAAATAAGAAGAAGAAGAAGAAGAAGAAGAAGATGAAGAAGAAGAAGAAGAAGAAGAAGAAAATGAAGAGGAAGAAGAAAAAGAAGATGTAGTGATAGTAGAAGAAGAAGAAGAAGAAGAGAAAGAGAATAAGAAGAAGAAGACAAAGAAGAAGAAGAAAAGAAGAAGAAGAAGAAGGAGAAGAAGAGGAAGCTGAAGAAGAAGAAAAAGAAGAAGTCAAAGAGGTAGAAGAAAAGATGATGAAGGAGAAGACGATAAAGAAGAGCAAATAGAAGATGAAGTAGAAAATAAGAAGAAGAAGAAGTAGTAGTAGCAAAAGGAGAAGGAGACGAAGATAGAAGAAGAAGAAAAAAGAAAGTAAGAGGAAATAAGAAGGAATAAGAAGAAAGATTAAGAACGAAGAAGAAATAAGAAAAAAAGAAAGAAGAAAGAAGAAGAAAGGGAAATGAAAGAAGAAAGAAGAAGGAAGAGGGCAGAAGGAAGAAGCAAGAAGCTAGAAGGAAGATAGAAGAAGCAAGATTGAAGAAGGAAGGAGGAAGATGGATGGAGGAAGGAATATGGAGGAAGGAAGAAGGAAGAAGAAATAAGAAAGAAGAAGGAGAAGAAGAAAGAAGAGAGAAGAAAGAAGTAGAAGAAAAAGTGGAAGAAGGAGAAGGAGAAGGGGAAAGGAAAGGAGGAAGAAAAGAACAAGAAGGAGAAAGAAAAGAAGGTAAAGGAGAAGGAGAAGGAGAAGAAGATGAGAAAGAAGGAGAGGAAGAAGAACAAGAGGAAGAAGGAAAAGAACAAGAAGTAGAAGATGAAGTAGAGAAGAAGAAGAAGAATAAGAAGAATAAGGAGAAGTAAAAGAAGAAGTAGAAGATGAAGAAGAAGAAGAAGTAGAAGAAGAAGATGAAGAAAAAGAAGAATAAGTATAAGGAGGAGAGGAATAAGAAGAATAAGAAGAAGAAGAGAAACATAAGGAAGAAAAAATTGAAGGGGAAGAAGAAGAAGAAGAAGGAGAGGAAGACAAGGAAGAATAGAAAGAAGAACAAGAAGAGGAGGAAGAAGAAGAAGGGCAAGATATGGTGTTAGAAGAGGGGGAAGAAGGAGAAGTACAAAAAGAAGAAAGAGAGGAGGATAAAGAAGGAAAAGAGGGAAAAGCACAAGAAAAAGAATGGGAAGAAGAAGAAGAAGATGAAGATGATGACGATGTGATGATGATGATGATGAAGAAGAAGAAGAAGAAGAAGAGAAGAAGAGGAAGAAAAAGTAGAAGAGGAAGAAAAAGAAGGAGAAGAAGTAGAAAAAGAAGATGAGAAAGAAGAAGAAGAAGAAGCAGAAGAAGAAAGAGAAGAAGAAGAAGAGAAGAAGAAGAAGAAGAAGAGGAAGGAGAAGAAGAAGAAGAAAGAGAAGAAGAAGAAGACAAAGAAGAAGGATAAGAGGAAGAAGAACAAAATGGAGAAGAGGATGAAGAGAAAGAAGGGGATGAAGAAGTAGAAGAGCAAGGAGAGGAAGAGGAAGAAGAAGAAGTAGAAGAATAAGAGAAAGAGGAGGAAGAAGAAGAAGAAAAAAAGAGAAAGATGAAGAAGAATATGAAGAAGAACAAGAAGAAGACAAGGAAGAAGAAGTAGAAGAAGAATAGAAAGAAGAAGAAGTGGAAGAAGAAGAGGAAGAAGAAGAAGAAGAAGAAGAAGAAGACAGATTATGGACTAGTGACTGACAACTTAAGGATTAAGAATTAGGTATTAAGGTTTTGGTATTAGGCATTAGGGAAGAAGGGATTCAAGATTATGGATTAGAGAATAAGGATTAGAGATTAAGGTTTAGGGAATAAGGATTTATGATTAAGAATTAGGGATTATGGATTAGTGATTAGGGTTAGTGTTTAAGGATTAGGGATTAGGAATTGGGATTAAGAATTAGGGATTCCAATTAGATTAGGGATTACATATTAGGAGTTATTGACTAATGGATTTAGGATTACTTATTATGGATTAAGGATTAGGTATTAAAGTTTAAATATTGGGATTTAGGGTTTATGAATTAGGATTTAGAGATTAGAGATTTAGGATTAGGAAATCAGAATAAGGATGAGAGATTAAGGATTAAGAATTGGAGATTACTAATAAGGTATGATAGATTAGGCATTAAAGATTAGACATTAGGGATTAAAGATTTGGAATTAGAGTTTAAGGATAAGGATTAGTTATTAAGGATTATGGATGGTTTAAAGATTAAATATTAAGGATTAGTTATTCGTGATTAGGGATTTGATATTGGGGATTAGCGATTAGGGATTACGATTATAGATGAGTGAGAGAGTGAATAGGGATTATAAATTATAGATTATGGATAAAGGGGTGCAAGATTTGGGATTATGGTTTTTGGATAAAGAAGAAGAAATAAAAGAAGAAGAAGAAGATATAGAAGAAGAAGAAAGTGGAGAAGAAGAAGATGGAGAAGAAGAAGAAGAAAAAAAAGGAGAAGACGATGATGAAAGAAGAAGAAAAGAAAGGAAGAAAGAAGGAAGAAGAAGAAAGAAATGAGAAGGAAGAGGGAAGATGGAAGAAAGAAGAAGAAAGAAGAAAGAAGAAAGAAGAAAGAAGAAAAAAGAAAAAAGAAAAAAGAAAGAAAGAAGGAAGAAGAAAGAAGAAAGAAGTGAGAAGCAAGAAGGAAGAAGGCTGGAGAAAGAAGAGAAGGAAGAAGGAAGAAGATATAAGAAAGAAGAAAGAAAAAAGAAGAAAGAAAGAAAGAAGAAGAAGAAGAAGAAGATGAAGGAGGAGGAGAAGGAGAAGATGAAGAAGAAGAAGAAGAAGATGTAGATGGAGAAGAAGTAGAAGCACTAGTAGTAGTAGTAGTAGAAGAAGAAGAAGAAGAATAAAGAGAAGAAGTGGAAGAAGAAGATAAGGAAAAAGAAGAACAAGAAGAAGAAGAGGCTGAAGAAGAAAAAAAGAAGTAGCAGCAAAAGAAGAAAAGAGGAAGAAGAGGAGGAGGAGGAGGAAGAAGTAGAAGAATAGGAAAAAGAAGATGAAAAAGAAGAGGAAGATGGAAAAGGATGTGATCAAGAACTAGAAGAGGACATGAAAGAAGGAAAAGAAGAACAGAAAGAAGGAGAAGGGGAAGAAGAAGAAGAAGAAGACAGATTATAGTGTAGTGGACGACGGTTGAAAGATTAGAAATAAGGGATTCGGAATTAGGCATTAGGAATGGAAGGATTTTTATTTATGTATTAGGGATTAAGGATTAGGAATTAGGGTCTATGGATTAGGGATTCAGGAAAAAGAATTAGGAATTAGGGTTAGGGTTTAGGGAATAAGGATTAGGTAATAGGGCTTTAGGAAAAAGGAAAAGGAATTAGGTATTAGGGATTAAATTAGGGATTCAAGATTAGAGAATGGAAATAAGGGATTAAGGATTAAGTATTATGTATAAGGGATTAAGGATTAAGGTTTTGGGATTATGAATTAGGGATTAGAGATTAGAGATTTAGGATTAGAGATTAGAGATTAGGGATTTTTGATAAAGGATTAGGGATTAGGGACTAGAGATTAGGAATTAGTTATTAAAGATTAGGAATTAGGAATTAAAGACTAGGGAGAAAGAAGAAGAAGGACATGAGTAAGAAGAAGAAGAAAAAGAAGGCAAAGCAGTAGTGGTAGTAGTAGAAGAAGCAGAAGAAGAAGAGGAAGGGGAAGGGGACGATGAAAAGGAAGAAGAAGAAGAAAAAGAAGAAAAACGAGAAGAAGAAGAAGAAGAAGAACAAGAAGTGAAGAAGAAGAAGAAGAAGAAGAATAAGAAAAAGAAAGAGGAGAAGAAGAAGAAGAAGTAGAAGAAGAAGAAATAGAAGAAGAAGGAGAAGGAGGAGAAGAAGAGAAAATAGAAAAAAAAGAAACAGAAGAGGAAGAAGAATAAGAACAAGAGTGAGAAGCAGGAGGAGAAGAAGAAGGAGAAGAAGAAAAAGAAAAATAAAGTAGAAGAAGAAGAGCAAGAAAAGCAGGAAGAAGAAGAAGAAGAAAGGGAAGAGGAAAAAGAAGAAGATGAAGAAGAAGAAGTAGAATAATTATAACCATCGTAATAATAATAAGAAGAAGAAGAGGAAAAGAAGAAGAAGAAGAAGAAGAAGAAGAAGAAGAAGAGAAAGAAGAAGAAGAATATAAGGAAGAAGAAGTGGAAGAAAACAAAGAAGTGGAAGATGAGGAAGAAGAAGAAAAAGAAGAAAAAAGTAGAAAGAAGAAGAAACATGAAAGATGAAAGAAGATAGGAGAAGGAAGAAAGAAGATGGGAGAAGATAAAAAGACAACGAAGAAGAAGGAAAAAGAAGGAAGAAAGAAGAAACAAGAAGGAAGAAGGAATAAGGAAGATGGAAGATAGAAGAAGGAAGAAGAAGAAAAAGAAGAAGAAGAAGAAGAAAAAGAGGAAGAGGAAAAGGAAGAGGAAGAGAAAGAGGAAGAGGTAGAAGAAGACGAAGAGGAAGGGGAAGAAGAAGGAGAAAGGGAATAAGAAGTACAAGAAGATGAGGAAGAAGAACAAAAAGAAGAAAAAGAAGAGAAAGAAGAAGAACAACAACAACAGGAAGAAGAAGAAAAGAAAAAGAAGAAGAAGAAGAAGTAGAAGAGGAATAAGAAGTTGATGAAGATGTTAAAGAAGAAGAAGTGGAAAAAGAAGACATGGAAGAAGAAGAAGAAGAAAAAGAAGAAGAAAAAGAGAAGAGGAGGTAGAAGAAGACAATGAAGAAGAAGAAGATGAGGAAGGTGAGGAAATAGAAGACGAAGAAGAAGAAGAAGAAGAGGAAGAAGAAGAAGAAGAGGAGGAAGAAGATGAAGAAGTAAAAGAAGAGAGGAAGAAGAAGAAGACAAAAAAATAAAAGTAGAAGAAGTAGTAGTATAAGAGGAAGAAGAAGAAGAAGAAGGAGAATGAGAAGAAGAGGAAGGAGCAGATGAAGAAGAAGAAGAAGAAAAGGAGGAAGAAGAATAGGAAGAAGTAGAAGTAATAATAGTAGAAGAAGAAGAAGAAAAGGAAGAACAAGATGAAGAGAAGAAGAAGAATAACAAGAGGAAGAAGATGAAGAAGAAGTAGAATAAGGAAAAAGAAGAAAGAGGAACGAAAAAAAGTAGGCAGAGAGAAGATGGAAGAAAGAAGAAGGAAGAAGGACGTAAGAAGAAAATGAAGATGAAAAAATAAAAGAAGAAGAAGAAGAAGAAAATAAAGACGAAGAAGGGGAAGAGGAAGATAGAGAGGAAGAGAAGAATATAGAAGAAGATGAAGTGCATGGGGAAGAAGAAGAAGAAGAAGAGGAACAAGATGATGATGAAGAAGAAGATGAAGATGAAGAAGAAGAAGTATAAGAAGAAGATGAAGAAGAAGAAGAAGAAGATGAAGAAGAAGAAGATGATGAAGAAGAAGAAGAAGAAAATGAAGACAAAGAAGAAAAAGAAGAAGGATTAGAAATTATGGATTGAGGATTGATTAGTGACTAAAGTCTAGGGATTAGAGATTAAGGATTAAGGAGAGATTGATTAAGCATTATAAATTAGGGATTAGGGGATAAGGATTAAGGATTATGAAGAAGAACGAGAAGAAGAAGACAAAGAAGAAGAAGAAGAAGAAGAAGAAGTAGAGGAAGAAGAAGTAGAGAAGAAAGAAAAGGAGAAAGAGAAGTAGTAGAAGAAGAAGAAGAAGAAGAGGAAGAAGGAGAAGATGAAGAAGAAAAAGAACAAGAATAAGAAGAAGAAAAAGCGGAAGAACAAGAAAAAGAAGAGTAAAAAGAATAGGGAGAAGAAGAAGAAGAGGAAAAAAGAGAAGAATAAGAAAAAGTGAAACAAGAAGAATAAGAATAAAAAGAAGAAAAAGACAAAGAAGAAGAAGAAGAAGAAAAAGGAGAAAATGATGAATGAGAAGCAAAAGAAGTAGTACAAGAAGAAGATTAAGGAGAAGAAGAAGATGATGATGATGAAAAAAATGAGGAAAATGTAGAATAAGAAGAAGAAGAAGATGAAGAAGAAGAACAAAAAGAAGAAGACAAGTAGAGAAAGATGTGGAGCAAGAAGGAGAAGGAGAAAAGGAAGAAGAAGAAGGAGAAGGAGAAGGAGGACTTGGAGAAGACGAAAAAGGAGATGGAGAATGAGAAAGAGAGGGAGGAATAGAAGGAGGCAGAGAACTAGAAGGAGAAGGAGGAGAAGGAGAAGGAGAAGGAGAAAGAGAACAAGAAGAAGGAGGTGGAGAAAAAGAAGAAGAAATAAAAGAAGTAGAAGATGATGATGAAGAAGAGGAAGAAGAAGAAGAACAAAAAGGATAAGAGGAAGATGTGGAAGAAGAGAAAGAGGAAGTAGTAGAAGATGAGGAATAAGAAGAAGAAGAAGAAGAAGAAGAAGAAGATAAAGAGGAAGAAGAGATGGATTAAGGATTAGTAATTAGGGTTATGGATTAAGAAGAAGAAGCACAAGAAGGGAAAGAAGAACAAGAAGAAGAAGAAGTAGTAGTAGAAGAAGAGGAAGAGGAGGAAGAAGAAGAAGAAATAGAGGGAGAAGAACTAGTAATAGTAGTAGAAGAAGAAGAAGAAGAAGAAGAAGAAGAAGAAGAAGAAGAAGAAGAAGAGGAAGAAGAAGAATGAGAGGAAGTGGAGGAGGAAGAAGAAGAAGAGGAAGAAGTAGAAGATGAAGAAGAAGAAGAAGATGAAGAAAAGGAAGAGGAAGAAGAAAAAGATGAAGAAGATGAGAAAGAAGAAGAAGAAGAAGGGAAGAAGAAGAGGAGGAAGAACAAAGGGAAGAAAAGATGGATTAGCTGTTACGTATTAAGGGTTAGGGTTTATGGATTAGGTGGTTAAGGAATAGGAGATACGGAATAGGGATTAAGGATTAGGGTTTAGAGATTATAGATTAGCAATTAAGGATTATTTAGAGATTGAGGATATGGGATTAATTATTTGACATTAAGGAATAAGTAATAGAGATTAGGGATTAAGAATTTGGGAATAAGAATTAAAGGATTAATGATTAGGGATTAGGGATTATTGATTAAGGTATTAGTTATTAAGAATTGTAGGTTAGGTATTAACGATTAGGGATTACAAATTATGCAAGTTGAGATTAGGGATTAAGGATTAGAGATTTGTAATAAAGGATTTTGGATTCAAGATTAAGAATTAGAGAAAGGATTAGGGACAAGAGATTAAGTGATTATAATTAGGGTTAGAGATTATCGATTTAAGATTAAGGATTTTGGATTAGAGATTAGGGATTCAGGATTAAGGGTTAGGGATTGGATTATAGATTAAGGATTAGAGATTATGTGTTAGGGATAAGAGTTTTAGGATTAGAGATTACAGATTTGATATTAGAGATTAATGATTAGAAACTATGGATTAAGGATGGATTAGGGATTAAAGTTTGAGGATTATTGATTTTAGATTAGGGAGGTATCGATTAGGCATTATAGATAAGGATTAGGGAATAAGGATTAAGGATTACGAAGAAGGTTCGGAAGAAGAAGAAGTAGAAGAAGAAGAAAAAGAAGAAAAAGAAGAAGATGAAGAAGAAAAATAAGAAGAAGAAGAAGAAGGAGAAGAAGAAGAAGAAGGAGAAGGAGAAGAAGAAGAAGAAGAAGAAGAGGAAGAACAAGGAAAAGAACAAAAATATGAACAAGAGGACAAAAACAAAGAAAAAGATGATGATGAAGAAGAAGAAGAAGAAAAAGAAGTACAACAAGAATAAGAAGAGGAAGAAGAAGAAGAAGAAGAAGAAGAAGAGGAAGAAGAAGAAGAAGAAAAGATGAACAAGAAGAACAAGAAGAAGAAGAGGAAAGAGTAGAGAAAAAAATAGAAGAAGAAGTAGAAGAAGAGGAAGAATAAGAAGAAGAATAATAATAATAGAAAGAAGAAGAGAAGAAGTAGACGAAGAAGAGGAAGAAAAAGGAGAAGAAGAAGAAGTAGAAGAAGAAAAGGAAATACAAGGGGAAGGAGATGGAGGACGTGGAGAAGGTGGAGAAGAAGGAGAAGAAGAATGAGAAAGAGAAGGATAAGGAGAAGTAGAAGTAGAAGGAGAAGTAGAAGGAGAAGTAGAAGGAGAAGGAGAAGTTGAAGGAGAAGGAGAAGGAGAACAAGTAGAAGAAGAAGAATCCTTTCCTTTCTTTTTTCCTTCTTCCTCTCCTTCTTGTTGTTCTTTTTCTTTTGCTTCTTCTGCTTCCTTTTCTTCATGCTCTTCTTCTTCTACCACTTTTTCTTTTACCACTTCTTTTTGCTCTTCTTCTTCCTCTTCCTCTTCTTCCTTTTCTACGTGTTCTTCTTCTTCTTCTTCTCTTCTTCTTTTTCTTCTTCTTCTTCTTTATCTTCTTCAACTTATTCTAATTCTTCTTCTTCTTCTTCTTCTTTTTCTTCTATTACTACTGTTACTACTACCTTTTAATCTTATTTTTAACTTCTTTTTCTTATTTTTCTTCTTCTTCTTCTTCATCTCCTTCATCTTCTTTCTCTACTACTACTTCTTCTTCTTCTTCCTCTTCCTCATCTCCTTTTTCTCTTCTTTAATTCCTCTTCTTCTTCTTCTTCTTCTCCCCCTTCCTCTTCTTCTTCTTCTTCTTCTTCTCTTCTTCTTCTTCTTTTTCTTTTTCTTCTTCGTCTTCTTCATAATTTTCTTCTCCTACTTCTTCTTCATCTTCTTCTTCTCCTTCTTTATCTTTGCCTTCTACTTCTTTCTCTTCTTCTTCCTCTTCTTCTTCCTCTTCTTCCTTTCCTTCTTCTTCCTCTTCTCCTTCTTCTTCCTCCTCTTTTTTCAACCTCTTCTCTTTTTTTTCTTTTTTTTTTTGCACTTTTTCCACCTCTTCCTCTTCTTCTTATGGCACTTCTTCTTCAACTTCCTCCTCTTCTCCTTCTCCTTCTTCTTGTTCTTCCTTTTCGTCTTCTTCTTCTTCATCTTCTTCTTACTTCTCCTTTTCTTTCTCTTCTTCATCATCTTTTTCTTCTTACTCCTTTCTTCATCTTTATGTTTTTCTTTTTCCTCTTCTTCATCTTTTCTTCTCCTACTTCTTTTTCTTATTCTTGTTCTTCTTCTTCTTCTTCTTCTTTTTCTTCTTCTTCTCCCATTTCTTCCTCTTCTTTTTCCTCTTCTTCTTCTTCTCCTCCTCCTCCTCTGTCTCTTACTTTAACTTCTTCTTCTTCTTCCTCCTCCCCTTCTTTTTCATCTTCTTCTTCTTTTCTTCTTCTTCCTCTCTTCTCCTCTTTTTTTTTCTTAATCTTTTCCTTCTTCTTCTTCTTCTTCTTCATATTCTTCTTCTTTTTCATTTTCTTCTTCATCATCTTCTTTTTCTTCTCTTCTTCTTTTTCTTCCTCTTCTTCTTCATTCTCTTCTTCTTCCTCTTCTTCTTTCTCTTCTTTCTAACTCTTCTTCTTATTTAGCTTCTTTTTCTTTTGCCTCTTTTTCTAATTCTTCCTTTTCTTCTCTTGTTCTTTTTTCTCATCTTTTGCTTCTTCTTCCTCTTCTTCTTCTTTGTCTTCTTCTTCTTCTTCTTAAACTTCTTCCTCTTCTTCTTCAGTCACTTCTTCCTCTTCTTCTTTCTTTTATTCCTCTTCTTACACCTCTTCTTCTTCTTCTTCCTCTTCTTCTTCTTGTTCAACTTTTTCTTCTTCTTCGTGGTCTTCTTCTTCTTCTTCTTCTTCTTCTTCTTCTTATTCTTCTTGCTCTACTTATTCTTATTTTTTCTTCTTCTTCATCTTCTTCTTCTTCCTCTTCTATTTCTTATTCTACCTCTTCTTCTTCTTCTTCTATTTCTTTCTCTACTTCTTCTTCATCTTCTTCTTCTTCCTCATATTCTTTCTCTTCTTCTTCTTTTCCCTTTACTTCTTCTTCTTCTTTGTCATCTTATTATTATTATTATTATTATTATTATTATTATTATTATTATTATTCCTCTTCTCTTATTTCTTTTTCTATTATTCTTCTTCTTCTTCTTCTTCTTCCCCTTCTTCTACTACTTCTTCCCTTTCTTCTTCTTCTTCTTATTCTTCTTCTTCTTCCTCCTCTTCTTCTTCTTCTTCATCTTCTTTTTTTCTTTTTCTTCTTCTGCTTCTGCTTCTTCATGCTCTTCTTCTTCTTCTTCTACCACTTCTTCTTCTACCACTTCTTTTTGCTCTTCTTCCTTCGCTTCTTCCACTTCTTCTTCTTCTTCTTCCTTTTCTTCTTCTTCTTCTTCTTCTTCTTCTTCTTATTCTTCTTCTTCTTCTCTTCTTTTTCTTCTTCTTCTTCATCTTCTTCTTCCTCTTCTTCTTCTGGTTCTTCTACTTCTTCTTCTTCTTCTAGTACTACTACTATTACCTTTTCCTCATCTTTTTCCATTTCTTCTTCTTCTTGTTTTCTTCTTCTTAATTCCTCTTCATCTTCTTCTTCTTCTCCGTCTACCTCTTCTTCTTCTTCTTCTTCTTCTTCTTCTTCTTCTTCTTCTTCTCTTCTTCTTCTTCTTTTTCTTTTTCTTCTCCTTCTTCTTCTTCTTCATTATCTTCTTCTCTTTGTTCTTCTTCTTTATTATGTTCTTCTCTTCTTCTTCTTTTTCTTCTTCTTTACCTTTGTCTTCTACTTCTTCCTCTTCTTCATCTTCTTTCTACCTCTTCTTCTTCTTCTTCTTCTTCTTCTTCCTCCTCCTCTTTTTCCACCTCTTCACCTTCTTCTTCTGATAGTTCTTCTTCTTCTCCCTCTTATTTTTCTTCTTCTTCTTTTGCTTCTTCTTCCTCTTCTTCTTGTTCTTGTTCTTGTTCTTCTTCGTCGTCATCTTCTTCATCATCTTCTTACTCCTCTTCTTTTTCTTCCTCTTCTTCATCATCTTCTTCTTCTTCATTTTCTTCTTCTTCTTCTTCTTCTTCTTCTTCTTCTTTTTCCTCTTCTTCAAGTTTTCATCACTTATATTTTTCTTCTTTTTTTCTTCTTCTTCTTTTTCATCATTATCATCATCTTCTTCTTCTTCTTCTTTGTCTTCTACTTGTTCCTCTTCTTCTTTCTCTTCTTCCTTTTCTTCTACTTCCTCTTCTTCTTCTTATTCTTCTTCCTCTTCTTCTTCCTCTTCTTTTTACCTCTTCTTCTTCTTCTTCTTCTTCTTCCTCCTCCTCCTCCTCCCCCTATTTTGCACCTCTTCCTCCTCTTCTTCTTTTGGCTCTTCTTCTTCTTCTTCTTCCTCTTCTACTTCTTCCTCTTCTTTTTCTTCTTCTTTCTCTTCTTCTTCTTCTTCCTTCATCGTCTTCTTCTATTTCTTACTCCTCTTCTTTTTCTTCCTCTTCTTCCTTTTCTTCTTCCTCTTCTTCCTGTTCTTCCTCTTCTTCTTCTTCTTCTTCTTCTTTCTCTTCCTCTTCTTCGTCATCATCTTATTATTATTATTATTATTATTATTATTCACCATCTTCTTCATCATTATCATCATCTTCTTCTTCTTGCTTCTTTTCCTCTTCTTTGTCTTTTTCTTCTCCTTTTTCTTGTTCTTCTTCTTCTTCTTCTTCTTCTTCTTCTTCTTCTTCTTCTTCTTTGTCTTCTACTTCATCCTCTTCTTCTTCCTTTTTTTCATTTTCTTCTTCTTCCACTTCTTCCTCTTCTTCTTCTTCCTCTTCTTCTACCTCTCCTTCTTTTTTTTCTTCTTCTTCTTTTTTTTTCTTCTTCTTCTTCCTCCTCTTTTTCATCCTCTTCTTCCTCTTCTTTTGGCTGTTCTTCTTCTACTGCTTTCTCTTCTTCTTCTTCCTCTTCTTTTACTTCTTCTTCCACTTCTTCTTCTTGTTCAACTTCTTCTTTGTCATCATCTTCTTCTTCCTCTTTGTCCTCTTCTTTTTCTTCCTCTTCTTTCTCTTCTTCTTCCTCTTCTTCCTCCTCTTCTTATTATTTTTGTTCTTCCCATTCTTCATCTTCTTCTTCTTCTTCTTCATCGTCGTCTTCTTTTTCTTTTTCATCTTGTTGCTCTTCTTATTCATCTTTTTCTTCTTCTTCTTTTTCTTCTACTTCCTCATCATCATCATCTTCTTCTCCTTCATCTTCTTGCTCTTCTTCTTCTTCCTTCTCCTCCACCTCTTCTCTTTCTTTGCCATCTTCTTCTTCTTCTTCTTCGACATCTTCTTCATCTTCTTCTTCTTCTTCCTCCATCTTCTTCTCCTTCTTCTTCTTCTTCTTCTTCAACTTCTACTTTCTTTTTTCCTCTTTCTTCCTTCTTCTTTCTTATTTCTTCTTCCTTGTACCTTCTTCCTTCCTTCTGTTGTCTTTTTTCTTCCATTTTTCTTATTTCATCTTCTTTCTTCTTTCTTATTTCATTTTTCTTCTTTCAACTTCTTTCTTCTTCTTTCTTTGTTCTTCATCTTCTTCTTCTTCTTCTTTCTTCTTCTTCTTCTTCATCATCTTCTCCTTTTTCTTCTTAATTCTTGATCTCTTATCCCCTCATCCCTAATGGTTAATCTCTGAATCCACAATCCCTCCCTCCTCAATTACAGATCCCTAAGGTTTATTCCCTACTCTAATAAGCCCAAATCCTTACTTCCTAATCTCTAATACCTAATCTATCCCTAATCCTTAATCTTCAATCCTTAATCCCTAAACCCTAGTCTCCAATCATTAATCCATAACCCTTAATCTATAATCCCTAAACCCTAATTCCTAATCCGTAATCATTAATCCCTAATCCTTAATCTCTAATTCATAACCCTTAATTATAAAAACCTATTCTCATAATCTCAAATTTATAATCCTTAATCTTAAATCTCCTTATCCTAAATCCCTAATCTCTGGTCTCTAATCTTTAATCTCAATTCTTTAATCTTTAATCCCTAATATTTAACCCATAATCCCTAATCCCTAATCCTTAATCCTTATCTCTTAATCCCTAATCAATAATCCATACTCACTATTCCCTTCATTTATAATCATTCATTTTTAATCCTTAATTCTTAATCGCTAAAACCGTATTCTCTAAGCTCTATTCCATAATCTCTTATCTCGATTCCATAAACTCTAACTCTGATCACTAATACCAAATTGCAAATTCCTAATCCCTAAACCTTAATACCTAATTTCTTGTCATTAATAAAAAATCACAAGCCTCTCCTTCCTTAATCTTTAATCATAAATGCATAATACCTAATCTCTACTTCTCCTTCTTCTTCTTTTACTTCTTATTTTTCTTCATCTTCTTCTACTTTTTCTTCTTTTCTTTTTCTTCTTATTCTGCTCTACTTCTTCTTCTTCTTCCTGTTCATTTTCTTCTCCTTCTTCTTCTTCGTCTTCTTCTTATCTCTTCTCTACTTCTTCTTCTTCTTGTTCTTCTTCTTTTTTTTTCTCCTCTTCTTCCTTTTCCTTTTCTTTTGGTACTTCTTCCACTTCTTCTTCTTCATCTTCTACTTCTTCTTCCTCCTTTCTTCTTCTTTCTCTTCTTCCTCTTCTAATTGTTCTTGTTCTTCTTCTTCATCTTTTCTTCTTCTACTTCTTCATTATCATCATCATCTTCTTCTTCTTCTTCGTCTTTCTCTTCTTGTTCTTGTTTTTCTTTTATAACTCTTCTTCTTCATTGTCTTCTTTTGTTTCTTCTTCTTCTTCTTCTTCTTCTTCTTTTGTTTCTTTTTCTGCTTCCTCTTCTTCTTTTCTCTCGTCTTCCTCTTCTTGTTCTTTTTCTGCTTCTTCTTCTTCTTCTTCTTCTTCGTCATCTTTGTCTTCTTCTTCTTTTTCATCTTCCTCTTCTTCAACTTCTTATTTTTCTTCTTCTTATTCTCCTACCTCTTCCATCTGTTCTTCTTCTACTACTATTTTTACTTCTTCCTCCTCCTCTTCTTCTTCTTCTTCCTTTTTTGCTTCTTCTTCTTGTTCTTTTTATTCTTCCTACTCTTTTTTTCTTCTTCGTTGTCTTTTTTTTTTATTTTTATTCTTCTCCTTCTTCTTCTTCATCCTCTTCTTCTTCTTGTTCTAGCACTTCTTCTTCTACCACTTATTCTTCTTGCTTTTTTTCTTTCTCTTCTTCTTCTTCCTTTTCTTCTTCTTCTTCTTCTTCTTCATCTCTTCTTTTTTTTCTTCTTTTTCTTCATCTTCATCTACTTCTTCTTCTAATTCTTTTTCTTCTTCTTCTTCTTCTCCTTCTTCTATTACTATTACAACCTTTTCCACTTCTTTTTTCACTTCTTCTTCTTCTTCATCTTCTTCTTCATCTCCTTCAGCTTCTTCGTCTACTTCTTCATCTTCTTCTTCCACTTATCCTTCTTTTTCTTCTCCTAAATTCCTCCTCCTCTTCTTCTTCTTCATTTTCTTCCTCTTCCACTTCTTCCTCTTCTTCTTCTTCTTCATCTTCTTCCTCTTCTTCATCATCATCATCATCATCTTCTTCTTCTTCTTCTTCTTCTTCTTATTCTCATCTTCTTCTTCTTATTCATTTTCTTTTTCCTTTTCTTCATTCTCCTACTTTTTCTTCATCTTCTACTCCTTCAACTTCGTCTTCTTCTTCTCTATCTTCTACTTCTTCCTCTTCTTCTTCCTCTTCTTCCTTTTCTTCTTCTTCCTCTTCTTTCTTTCACTTCTTATTCTTCTTCTTCCTCTTTTGCTTCATCGTCTTCTTTTGCTTCTTCTTCCTCTTCTTCTTCTTCTTCTTCTTCTTCTTCTTTTGTTTCTTTTTCTGCTTCTTCTTCTTCTTCTTTTTCCTTGTCTTCCTCTTCTTCTTCCTCTTCTTCTTCTTTTTCTGTTTCTTCTTCTCTTCTTCTTCTTCGTCATCTTCATCTTCTTCTTTTTCATCTTCCTCTTCTTCGACTTCTTCCTCTTCTTCTTCCTGTTCTCCCACTTCTTCTACCTCTTCTTCTTCAACTACTTCTACTTCTACTTCTTCCTCCTCCTCTTCTTCTTCTTCCTTTTATGCTTCTTCTTCTTCTTCTTTTTCTTCCTCCGCCTCTTCTTTTTTTCTTCGTCGTCTTCTTCTTTTTATTTTTATTCTTCTACTTCTTCTTGTTCTAGCACTTCTTCTTCAACCACTTCTTCTTCTTGCTCTTCTTCTTCTTCCTTTTCTTCTTCTACATCTTCTTCTTCATCTCTTCTTCCTTTTCTTCTTTTTCTTCATCTTCATCTACTTCTTCTAATTCTTTTTCTTTTTCTTCTTCTTCTTCTCCTTCTTCTATTACTACTACAACCTTTTCCTCTTCTTTTTTCACTTCTTCTTCTTCTTCTTCTTCTTCTTCTTCTTCATCTCCTTTAGCTTCTTCGTGTACTTCTTCATCTTCTTCTTTCACTTATCCTTCTTTTTATTCTCCTTAATTCCTCCTCTTAATCTTTTTCTTCATTTTCTTCCTCTTTCACTTCTTCTTCTTCTTCTTCTTCTTCATCTTCTTCCTCATCATCATCATCATCTTCTTCTTCTTCTTCTTCTTCTTCTTCTTATTCTCATCTTCTTGTTCTCATCGTCTTCTTCTTCTTCATTTTCTTTTTCCTCTTCTTCATTCTCCTACTTTTTCTTCTTGTTCTTTTTCTTCTTCTTCTACTCCTTCATCTTCTTCATCTTCTTCTCTGTCTTCTACTTATTCCTCTTCTTCTTTTTCTTCTTCTTCCTCTTCTTCTTCTTCTTCCTCTTTTTTCTTCCACTTCTTCTTCTTCTTCATCTTCTTCCTCTTCTTCTTCTTCATCTTCTTCCATTCTTCACCTTCTGTTTCTTCTTTTTCTTCTTCTTCTTCCTCTTCTTCTTCTTCTTCCTCTTTTTTCTTCCACTTCTTCTTCTTCTTCATCTTCTTCCACTTCTTCTTCTTCATCTTCTTCCATTCTTCACCTTCTGTTTCTTCTTTTTCTTCTTCTTCTTCCTCTTCTTCTTCTTCTTTTTCTTCTTATTTCTCCATCATCTTCTTCTTCTTCTTCTTCATCCTTCTAGTTTCTTCATTCTTTTTCTTTTTTCCTTTTTTTCCTTTCTTACTTCTTCCTCCTTGTTCCTTTTTCCTTCTTTCTTCTTTGTTCTTCCTTCTTCTTTTTTCCTTCTTCCTACTTCTTTCTTCTTTCATATTTCATTTCTCTTCTTTCATCTTCCTTCTTTTTTCTTTCTTCTTCTTTCTTTTTTCTTGTTTTTCTTCTTCTTTTCTTTTTCATCTTTTCTTCATCAACTTCTTCTTCTTCGTCTTATTCTTCATCTTCTTCTTTCTCTTCTTCTTCCTCTTCTTTCTACCTCTTCTTCTTTTTCTTCTTCTTTTGCTTCTTTTTCTTCTACCTCTTTTTCCATTTCTTCCTTTTTATTTTCTAGCTCTTCTCTTCTTCTACCCCCTCCTCTTCCTCTTTTTCCACTTCTTTTGCTTCTTCTTCCTCTTCGTCTTCCTCTTCCTCTTCTCCATCATTTTCTTCATCTTCTTCCTCTTCTTCTTCTTTCACTTCTTCTTCTACTTCCTTTTCTTCCTATTCTTACACTTCTTCTTCATCTTCTTCTTCTTCATGTTCATCATTTTCTTCTTCTTCTTCTTCTTCTTCTTCTTCTTCCTCTTCTTGTTCTTATTTTCTTCTTCTTTATCTTCTTCTTCGTCTACTTCTATTGCTTCTTCTACCTCTTCTTCTTCTTCTTCCTCAATTTCTTTGTCTACTTCTTCTTCTTCCTCTTCTTCTTCTTCCTCATCTTCTACTTCTTCTTTCTCTTTTTCTTCTTTTTCCTCTTCTTCTTCGTCTTTTCTTCTTCTTCTTCCTCTTCGTCATCTTCTTCTTCCTCTTCTTCTTCTTCTTCTTTTTCTTCTTCTTCTTCTTGGTCTTCTTCCTCTTCTCCAATTTCTTCTTCAATCTCTTTTTCTTCTTCTCCTCCTTCTTCTTCTTCCACTTCTTCCTCTTCTTCTTCTTCTTACTTTTCTTCTTCTTCTTCTTCTTCTTCTTCTTCTTCTTCCTCTTCTTCTTCTTCTTCTTCTTCTTCTTCTACTTCTACTTGTTCAAGCTCTTCTTCTTCTTCTACCACTTCTTTTTTGTCTTCTTCTTCCTCTTCTTCTCCTTCCTTTTCTTCTTCTTCTTCTTCTTCTTCTTCTTCTTCTTCTCTACTTCTTTTTCTTCTTCTTCTTTCTCTCCTTCAACTTCTTCTTCTAATTCTTTTTCTTCTTCTTCTTCTTCTTCAACTACTACTATAACTATCTTTTTTTAACTTCTTATTGTTGTTGTTGTTCTTCTTCTTCTTCTTCTTCTTCTCATTAATTCTTCTTCGTCTTCTTCTTCTTCTCCCTCTTCCACCTCTTCTCCTTCTCCTCCTCCTCCTCCTTCTTCTTCTACTTCTTTTTCTTCTTCTTCTCCTTCTTCTTCTCTTCTTCTTCTTCTTCTTTTTCTTTTTCCATTTCTTCATCATTTTCTTCTCTTAATTCTTCTTTTTCATCTTCTTCTTCTTCTTCTTCTTTATCTTCATCATCATCATCATCTTCTTCTTCTTCTTCATCTTTATCTTTTACTTCTACTTCCTCTTTCCATTCTTCTTATTCTTCCTCTTCTTTCTACCTCTTCTTCTACTTCTTCCACCTCTTTTTCAACCTCTTCCTCTTCTTCTTCTTGGTCTTCTTCCTCATCATCTTCTGCTTCGTCTTTTTCCCCTTCTTTTGCTTCTTCTTTCTCTTCTTCTTCTTCTTCTTCTTCTTCTACTACTACTACTACTTACTCTCCTTTTTCTTCCTCTTCTTCATCATCTTCTTCTTCATCATCATCTTCTTCTTCTTCTCCTCTTCTTCTTCTTCTTCTTCTTCTTCTTCTTCTTCTTTTTCCTCTTCTTCAACTTTTTCTTCTCCTTCCTCTTCTTCTTCTTCTTCTACTTCTTCTTCATCTTCTTCTTCTTCTTCTTCTTCTTCTTCTTCTACTACTTCTTCCTCTTCTTCTTGCTCTTCTTCCTTTTGTTCTACTTCCTCTTCTTCTTCTTCTTCTTCCTCTTGATTCTACCTCTTCTTCTTCTTCTTCTTCTTCTTCTTCTTCTTTCTTCTCCTCCTTTTCCTCCTCTTTTCCACCTCATCATGTACTTCTTCTAGCTCTTCTACTTCTTGCTCCTCCTCTTCTACTTCTTCTTCTTCGTCGTCATCATCGTCTTCTTCTTCTTCTTACTCTGCTTTTTCTTCCTGTTATTTTTCTTTATCTCCTTCTTCTTCTTCGTCTTCTTGTTCCTCTTCCACTTCTTCATCTTCTTCTTCTTCTTCTTCTTCTTCTTCTTCCTCTTCTTCTTCTTCTTCTTCTTCTTCTTCTTCCTCCTCCTCCTCTTCTTCTTCTGTTCTTCTTCTTCTTCTTCTTCCTCTTCTTCATCTTTTTTTTCTCCTACTTCTTCGTCTTCTTCTTGTTCTTGTTCTTGTTCTTCTTCTTCTTCTTTTCTTTTTCTTCTTCTTCTTTGCTTCTCCTACTTCCTGTTCTTCTTCCTCTACTTCCTTTTGTTCTTCCTCCTCTTCTTCTTCTTCCTCCTCCTCCTCCTCTCTTTCCACCTCTTCCTCTTCATCTTCTGGCACTTCTTCTTCTTCTTGTTCTTCTACCTATTCTTCTTCTTCCTCTTCTTCTTCTTCTTCTTCATTGTCTTCATGTTCTTGTTACTCCTCTTCTTTCCCTTCTTCTTTCTTTTCTTCCTCTTTTTCTTCTTTTTGTTGTTGTTCTTCTTCTTCATCATCTTCTTCTTCTTCTTCTTCTTCTTCTTCTTCTTCTTCTTCTTTTTCCTCCTCTTCTTCTTCTTCTTCATCATCATCATCATGATCATCATCGTCGTCTTCATCATCTTCTTCTTCTTTATCTTGTTGCTCTTCTTATTCTTAATTTTCTTCTTCTTCCTCTTCATCATCATCATCTTCTTCATCTTCTTTCTCTTTTCATCTTCTTCTTCTCCTTTGTCTTTTTTTTCTTCTTCCACTTCTTCTTCCTCTTCTTCTTCTTCTTCTTCCTCCTTCATCTTTTTCTTCTTCTTTTACTTCGACTTCTTCTTCTTCCTTCTAATTTCTTCTTTCTTCTTTTTTTGTTCTTCTTTCTTATTTCTACTTCCTTGTTCCTTACTCCTTTTTTCTTTTTTCTTTCTTCTTCCTTTTTCCTTCTTTTGTCTTCTCTTTTTTATTTCATTTTTATTCTTTCATCTTCTTTCATCTTCTTTCTTTCTTCTTCTTTCTTTGTTCTTCATCTTCTTCTACTTCTTCTTCTTCTTCTTCTTAATCCTTAATCTCTTATCCCTCTCATCGCTTGTCCCTAATCTCTAATTTGTAATCCGCAATCCTTCCCTCCTCAATTCCAGATCCCTAAGCTTTAACCCCTTCTCCGTAAGCCAATATCCTTAATTCCTAATCTCTAATACCTAATCTGTCCCAAATCCTTAATCTTCAATCCCTAACCCATAATTCCTAATACTTAACTATTAATCCCTAATCCTTAATCTCTAATCCATAATCCTTAATTATAAATACCTATTCTGACAATTTCAAATTTATAATGCTTAATATTAAATCCCATATCCTGAATCCCTAATCTTTGATCTCGAATCATTAATCTTAAAACCCTAATGTTTAATCCCTAATCCTTAATTATTATCTCTTAATCCCTATCGATAAGCACTATTTCCTAATCCCTTCATTTATAATCCTTTATTTTTAATCCTTAATTCTTAATCCCTAAACCTTATTCCCTAAGCCCGATTCAATAAATTCTTATCCCGATTCCATAAACCATAACTCTAATCACTAATACCAAATCACAAATTCCTACCCTAAACCATAATACCTAATCTCTAATCCCTAATCCCAAATCCCTAACCTCTCCTTTCTTAATCCTTAATCATAAATGCATAATACCTAATCTCTTTTTCTCTTGCTTCTTCTTTTACTTCTTTTTCTTCATCCTCTTATAATTTTTCTTCTTTTCTTTCTTCTTCTTCTTCTTCTTCTTCCTCTACATTTTCTTCTTCTTCTTTTTTTTCTCACTTCTCTTCTTCTTCTTCTTCTTCTTCTTCTTTTCTTCTTCTTTTTCTTTTTTCCTCTTCTTTTGCAACTTCTTCCTCTTCTTCTTCTTCATCATCATCTTCTCCTTCTTCCTCTTCTTCTTTCTCTTCTTCCCCTTCTTCTTCCTTTTCTTCCTCTTCTAACACTTCTTCTTTTTCTTCTCCTTATTCTTCTTTTTCTTCTCCTTATTCTTCTTGTTCTTCTTCTTCTTCATCATCTTTTTCTTCTTCTTCTTCTTCTTCATCTTCATATTCTTTTTCTTCTTCCTCTTCTTATTCTTGTTTTTCTTCTTCCTCCTCTTCCTCTTCATCCTCTTCTTTTTCTTCTTCTTCCTCATCTTTTAGTTCTTCTTTTTCTTCTTCTATTTCTTTGTCTACCTCTTCCTCGTCTTCCTCTTCTTCTTCCTCTTCTTCTTCTTCTTCTTCTTCTTCTTCTTGTTCGTCATCTTCATCTTCTTCTTCTTCTCCTTTTTCTTCTTCTTCTTCTTCTTCTTCTTCCTGTTCTCCCACTTCTTCTATCTTTTCATTTTCTTCTTCTTCTTCTACTACTTCTACTTCTTCCCTTTCTTCTTCTTCTTCTTCCTTTTCTACTTCTTCTTGCTCTTCAATTTCTTCTTCCCCATCTTCTTTTTCTTCTTCATCTTCTTCTTTTTCTTTTTCTTCTTCTACTTCTTTGTCTTCATCCTCTTCTCCCACTTCTTCTAGCACTTTTCTTTTACCACTTCTTCTTCTTGCCCTTCTTCTTCCTCTTCTTCATCTTCTTCTTCCTCTTCTTCTTCTTCTTCCCTTCTTCTTTTTCTTCTTTTTCTTTGTCTTCTTATTTTTCATCTTCTGATTCTTCTTCTTCTTCTTCTACTACTACTACTATTACTACTATCATTACCTTTTCTTAAACTTTTTCCACTTCTTCTTCTTCTTTTTTATCTCCTTCAACTTCTTCTTTTACTTCTTTTTCTTCTTCTTCTTCTTCTTCCTCCACATATCCTTCATTTTCTTCTCCTTAATTCCTCTTCTTCTTCTTCTTCTTTTCTTCCTCTTTCTCTTCTTCTTCTTCTTCTTCATCATCTTCTTCATCTTCTTCCTCTTCTTCATCATCATCATCTTCTTCTTTTTCTTCTCTTTTCTTCTTCTTCTTCTTCTTCTTCGTCTTTTTCCTCTTCATCATCTTTTTCTTCTCCTGCTTTCTCATCTTGATCTTCTTCTTCTTCTTCTTCTTGATCTTCTTCTTCTTCTCCTTCTCCTTCTTCTTCTTCTTCTTCTTCTTCTTTGCTTTTGACTTCTTCCTCTTCTTCCTTTTCTTCTTCCTCCTCTTCTTCATCTTCTTCTCCTCTTCTTTCTTCCTTCTCCTCTTCTTCTTCTTCTTCCTCTTCTTTCTTTCTCTTCTTCTTCTTCTTCTTCTTCCTCCTCTTTTTCCACTTCTTCCTCTTCTTCTTTTGGCTCTTCTTCTTCTTCTTCTTCTTCCTCTTATTCTCCTTCCTCTTCTTTTCCTTCTTCTTCCTTTTCTTCTTTTTCTTCTTCTTCTTATTTGTCATCATCATCATTTTCTTCTTCTTACTTCTCTTGTTTTTCTCCCTCTTCTTCCACTTCTACTTCCTTTTCCTCTTCTTCTTCTTCTTCCTCTTCTTCTTCCATCTCCTATCTTCTTTCATCCTTCTTCTTTTAACTTTATTCTTTCTTATTTCTTTTTTATTCTTCCTCTTCTTCTTTTCTACTACATTTTCCTCTTCTTCTTCCCCTTCTTTTTCTTCCATCTTCCTTCTTCCATTTCTTCTTTCATATCTTCTTCCCTAACCCATAATCCCTACTTTATAGTCTATAATCCTTAATATTTACACCCTAATCCTTAGTTACTGATCTATAATCTCTACTTCGTAATCCCTAATCAGTAAACTATGATGCATAATGCTTAATCCCTCCCTCCTTAATCCTTAATCGATAATCTCTAATACCTAACCTTCAATCCCCAATCCCTTCCTCCCTATCTAGCTATCTATATTCATTAACCCCAAATCTCTTATTCCCTCGTCCTTAATCCCTAACCCATAATCCATAGTCCCTAAATCTTAATCCCTAATTGCTAGCTTTCAAAACCCAAATCCCTAATCCCTAATCCCTCCCTCCTAAATCTTTAATTCGTATTCCCTGATACCTAATTCCTAATCCTTCATTCTTTAGTTCCTAATCCCTAACCACTTATCATATTTTATCTCTTCTTCCTCTTCTTTTTTCTGCTTCTTCTTCCTCCTCTTCTTAATCTTCTACTTCTTCCTCTTGTCCTTCTTCTTCTTTGTCTTCTTCATCTTAGTGATTTAGGATTTAAGATTAGAGATTAGAGATAAGGGATTAGGTATTAGAAAATAACCAATTATAATTAGGATTAGAGATTAAGGATTTAAGAATAAGGATTAGCAATTTTGGAATATAGATTATGGATAAGGGAGGTAGAGATTTGGGATTCGAGATTAGGTATTAGGGATTAGGGATTAGAGATTAGGAAAGAAGGGATTAGGTTTTAGGCATTGGTGATTAGTTATTAGGGATTTGGGATTAGAGATTAGAGATTAGAGATTAGAGATTAAAGATTAGAGATTAGAGATTAGAGATTAATGGTTATCGATTTAAGATTTAGGATTAGGTATTTGAAATTAGGGATTAGAAATAAATGGATTTGAATTGGGGATTAAAGATTAGGAAATAGAGACTAGGGATTAGTTATTATGCATTAGGGATTAGATATTATATATTATAGATTAGGGATTCAGAATTAGGTATTAGGTATTAGGTTTTAAAGTTTAAAGATTTGGGAATAGAGATTAGGGATTAACGATGGATTAGGGATTAGGAATTAGGGATTAAGAAAATTAGTCAAGCAAGAAGGAAGAAGAGGAAGAAAAAAGAAATAAGGAGGAAGAATGAAGAAAGAAAGAAGAAGAAGAAGATGAGGAAGAAGAAGAGGAAGAAGAAGAAGAAGAAGAAGAAGAAAAGTAAGAAGAAAAAGAACAATAAAGAACAAAGAAGAGAGAAGAAAGACGAATGAAGGAAGAGAGAAGACGTAAGATGGAAGAAAGAAGGTGGAAGGTAGAAGGAAGAAGGAAGAAGGAAGAAGGAAGAAGAATGAAGAAAGAAAAAAGAAGAAAGAAGAAAGTAGTAGTAAAAAAACAAGAAGAAAAAATGGAGGAGATGGAGAAGATGAAGAACGAGAAGGAGAAGTAGAAGAAGTTGGAGTTGGAGAAAGAGAAGGAGAAGGTAGAGGAAAAAGAGAAAGAGAAGGAGAAAGAGAAGGAGAAAGACAAGGAGAAGGAGAAGTAGAAGAGGAAGTAGAAGGGGAAAAATAAGAAGAAGAAAAGAAGAAGAAGAAGAAGAAGAACAAGAAGAAGAGGAAGAAGAAGAAGAAGAAGAAGAGAAAAAGAGGACGAAGAAGAATAAGAAAAGAAGGAGAAAAAGATGAAATGGAAGAAGAAAAAGGGGAAGAAGAAGAAGAAGAAGAAGAAGAAGATGAAGTAGAAGAGGAAGATGAGGAAGAAGAAGAAGGTAAGGAGGAAGAGGAAGAAGTACATGAAGTGGAAGATGAGGAAGAAGAAGAAGAAGAAGAAAAAGAAGAAGAACAAGAAGAGGAAGAAGAACAAGAAGAAGAAGAAGAGGATGAAGAAGAGGAGGAAGAAGAGGCAAATTTTTGATTAGTGATTTAAGAATAGTGATTTTGGATTAAAGATTAAAGATTAGTTATTAAGGATTTGAGATTCAGGATTAAAGATTTGAGATTATGGATTAGGATTATAGATTGAGAAATTATAATTAGGATTAGGGACTTAAGGTTATGGAGAGAGGGATTAGAGATTTTGAATGCGTATTATGGATTATGGAGGGATTGGGGATTAAGGATTATGTACTAAGGATTAGAGAATAAGGAAAGAGAGATTCTGTATTAGGAATTAGGGTTTAGAGATTAGGGATTATGGATTAGCAATTTAGGATTAGGATATAGGGATTAAGGATTACAAATTAAGGAGTAGGGATTAGAGAATAAGTGATAAGGATGAGGGATTAAGGATTATAGATTAAAGACTAGGGATTAGGGATTAGGGATGAAGCGATTAAAGGGATTAAAAATTAAGAATTAAGGATTAATTATTAAAGATTATAGATTTAGGATTAGCAATTATAGATTAGGGAAAACTGATTAGAGATTAGGGTTTATTGATTAGGGATAAGATATTAATGATTAGGGATTAAGGATTAGAGATTAAAGAATTATGAACGGGATTAAGGATTAAGGATTATCAAGAAGTAGAAGGAGAAGCAAAAGAAGAAGGAGAAGGAGAAAGAAAAAGAGAAGGAGAAAGAGAAGAAGAAGAAGGAGAAGGAGAAGAAGAAGAAGAAGAAGAAGAAGACAAAGAGAAGAAGAAGAAATAAAGAAAGAAGAAGGAGAAGAAAAAGAAGAAGAAGAAGAAGAAGAAGGAGAGGTAGAAGAAGAGGAAGAAGAGAAACAAGAGGAACAAGAAAAGAAGATGGAGAAAAATAAGAAGAAGAAGGGGAAGAATAAGAAGAGAAAGAAGATGTAGTAGAAGAAGAAGAAGAGGAAGATGATGATGAAGAAGATGAAAAGGAAGAAGAACAAGAAGAAGAACAGGAAGATAAGGAGGAGAAGAAGAAGATGAAGAAGAAAAATGAGGAAGAAAAAGAAGTGGAAGTGGAAGAAGAAGAAGAAGAAGATGAAGATGAAGAGGAAGAAGTAGAAGAAGGCGAAAAAGAGATGGAATAGGGATTAAGTGTTAACAATTAAAGATTATGTGTAAGGGGATTAAGGATTATGAATTAGGGATAAAGGATTAGGGATTACAAATTAGTAATTGAGGATTAAGGTTTAGAGGTTATGGATAAGGGATTCAAGAGTAAGGATTAAGGAATAGGTAATAGAGATTATAGATTAAGAATTAGAGATTAAAGATTGAGGATTAATAAATTAATGATTAAGGATTAGAGATTAGAGATTAAGGATTAAGTGATTACTAAGGATTGCACATTAGGTATTAAGAATTACAGATTATGGATTAGGAAAATTGAGATTAGGAATTAAGGATTTAAGAATACATATTTGGGATTTGGGATTCAGGACTGGGGAATAGAGATTAGGGATTATGGACTAGAGATTAAGCGATTATAATTAGGATTAGTGATTGTAGATTAGGGAAAAGGTATTAGGGGATTAGAGATTAAGCATTAGAGATTATGGATTATAAATTAGGGATTAAGGATTAGCGATTAGGTATTAGGGATTAGGGTTTAGAGATTAGAGATTATAGATTAGGTATTGGGGATTAAGGATTAGAAATTATAGGTTAATGGTTGATTAAGGATTAGCGATTGGAGAATATTGACAGATGGATTAGGCATCATAGATTAGGTATTAGGGATTAGAGATTAGGGAGGGACAATTAAGGAGCAGGGATTAGGGAATAACGATTAAGGATTACGAAGAAAAAAGAAGAAGAAGAAGAAGAAGTAGAAGAAGAAGAAAAAGAAGAAGAAGAACAAGGTTGAAAAAGAAGCAGGAGGAGAAGGAGATAGAGGAGAAGGAAAAAGAGAAATAAAAGGTGAAGGAAAATCAGAAGGAGATGGAGAAGTAAAAGGAGAAGAAGAAGGAGATGAACAAGGAGAAGGAGAAGGAGAAAGATAAGAAGAAGGAGAAGGAGAAGAGAAAGGAGAAGGAGAAAAAGAGGAAGAAGTAGAAGTAGAAGAAGAAAAAGAAGAAGCAAATAAAAGAAGAAGAAGAAGAAGAAGAATAATAAGAAGAAGAAAAAGAAGAAGATAGGAAAGAAGAAGAGGAAGAAGAAGACTAAGAAAAGATGGAGAAAAGGAAGAAGAACAAAGTGATGAAGAACAAGAGGAAGGAGGAGGATAAGAAGAAGAAGAAGAAGAAGAAAAGAAGAAATGAAGAAATGGAAGATGGAGAACAAGAAGAAGAAGAGGAAGAAGAAGAAGAGGAGAAGGAGAAAAAAGAAGAAGAAGAAGAAGAAAAAGAAGAAGAGAAGGATGAAGAACAAGAAGAAGAAGAAGAAGAGGATGAAGAAAAAATGGAAGAGGAAGAAGAGATGGATAAGTAATTAGTGATTAGGGGTTAGGGATTAGCGAGATGAAGAAGAAGAAAAGGAAGAAGCAGAAGGAGAAAAAGAAGAAGAAGAAGTGGAAGAAGAAGAGGAAGAAAAATAGAAGAAGATGAACATGAAGAGGAAGTAAAAGAAGAAGAAAGGAAAGAAGAAGAAGAAGAAGAAAAAGAAGTAGAAGAAGAAGAAGTAAAAGAAGAGGAAGGAAGAGAAGAGGAAAAAGAAGAAGAAGAAAAAGAAGAAAAGATAAAGAAGAAGAAGAGAAAAAGGAAGAAGAAGAAGTTGAAGAAGAAGGAGAAGAATAAGAAGAAGAAGAAGAGGAAGAAGAAGAAGAAGAAGAAGAAGATGATGATGATGATGATGATGAAGAAAAAGAAAGGGAAGAAGAAGAAAAAAACAAGAAGAAGAAGAGGGACATAAAAAAGAAGAAGAAGAAGATGAGAAAGAAGGAAGAAGAAGAGGAAGAAGAAGTGAAAGATGAAGATGAAGAAGGGGAAGAAAAGATGTATTAAGGATTATGAATTAGGGGTTAGAGATCAGGGATTTGATGTTAGGGTTTAAGGATTAGGGTATAGGGATTAATGATTATGGATTCGTAATTAATGATTAGGGTTTAGAGATTAAGGATAAGAGATTAAAGGGCTGGGATTATGGAATAAATATTAAGGGTTAGGTATTAAGGTTAGGGGTTAGAGATAAGGGAATATAGATTAAGTGATTAAATACTAAGAATTATACGTTAGGTATTAAAGATTGGGGACTACAAATTAGGTATTGAGATTAGAGATTAGTGATTGATGTTTCAAGATTCAGGAGTAGGTATTAGAGATTAAAGATTAAGAAGAAATGATTAGGCAATTATATTTTGGATTAAGGATTAGGGACCACAAATTAAGGATTAAGGATTAGAGATTAGGGATTAGAAATTAGGGATCAGGGATTAGGGATTAGAAATTAAGTATTAAGAATTATGGATTAAGGATGTATTAGGGATTAAGGTTTGAGGGTTTGGGATTAAGGAATAAGGATTAAGGGGGGATGGATTAGGCATTATAGATTAAGGAATAGGGAATAAGGATTATGGATTATGAAAAAGATTAAGAAGAGGAAGAAGATGTTGATGATGAAGAAGAAGGAGAAGAAAAACAAGAACAAAAAGAAGAGGAAGAACAAGAAATCAAAGAAGAAGAGGAAGAGGAAGAAGAAGAAGAAGAAGAAGAAGAACAAGAAGAATAGGAATAAGACAATGGAGAAGAAGAAGAAGAAGAAGGAAATGGAGAAAAGGATCATGGAGAAGAAGAAAAAGAAGTAGAAGAAGAAAAAGAAGAGAAAGAAGAAGTAGAAGAAGAAGAAGAAGAAGAACTAGAAGAAGAATAGAAAGAAGAAGAAGAAGAAGAATGACAAGAAGAAGAAAAGAAGTAAAAGAAGAAGTGGAAGAAGAAAGAGAAGAGGACAAAGAAGAAGAAGAAGAAAAGGAAGAAGAATGAGAAGGAGAAGGAGGACTTGAAGAATGAGGAAAGGAGATGTAGAATGAGAAGGAGCAGGAGAGGGAGACTGATAAGGAGAAGGAGACAGAGAAGTAGAACGATAAGGAGAAGGAGAAGGAAAAGGATAAGATGAAGGAGGAGGGGGAGGGGAAGAAGAAGAAGAAGTGGTAGAAACAGATGAAGAAGAAGAAGAAGAAGAAGAAGAAGAAGAAGAAGAGGAAGAAGAAGAACAAGAAAAGTAGAAGGAGAAAAAGAGTACAAGAAAGGGGTGAAGAAGTAGTGGGAGGGGAAGAAGAAGAAGAAAAGGATAATGAAGAAGAAGGGAAAGAAGAAGAAGAAAAGGAAAATGAAGAAGAAGAAAGAGAAGAAGAAGAAAATAAGAATAAGAAGAAGAGGAAGGATACGAAGAAGGGGAAGAAGAAGAAGAAGAAGAAGAAGAAGAATTGGAAGAAGAAGAAGAAGAAGAACAAAAAGAAGAACAGTAAGATATGGAAGAAGAGGAGGAAGAAGAACAACAGCAATTGGAAGAAGAAGAAGACGAAGAGGAAGAAGAGATGGATTAGAGATTAGCGATTAGGTGTTAAGGTTTAAGGAGAAGAATAAAATTAATAAAAATAATAATAATAAGAAGAAGTTGAAGAAGAAGAAGAAAATGAACTAAAAGAAGAAGAGGATGAAGAAGAAGAAGAAGAAGAAAAAAAAGTGGGAGAAGAAGAAGCTGAAGAAGAAGAAGAAGATGAAGAAGATTAAGAAGAGGAATAAGAAGAAGAAAAAGTCAAAGAGAAAGAAGAAGAAGAAGAAAAAGAAGAAGAAGAAGAGGAAGATAAGGAAGAAGCTAAAGAAGAAGAACAACAATAAGAGGAAGGGGAAGATGAGGGAGAAGTAGAAGAGAGAGATAAGAAAAAAGAAGTAGAAGAAGAAGAAGAGGAAGAAGAAGAAGAGAAAGAAAATAAGGAATGAGATTAAGGATTAGGGGTTAGAGATTAGGTATTAGGGATTGAGGATTAGGGATTAGGGTTTGAAGATTATATATTAGATATTATGGATTAGCAATTAATGATTATGGTTTAGAGATTAAGGATAAGGGATTAAAAAGTAGAGGTTAAGGAATAAGTAATAGGGATTAGGGATTATGGATTAAGGGATTAATTACTAAGGATTGTAGGTTAAGTATTAAGGATTAGGGATTATAAATGAGGTAATTGAGATTAGTGATAAAGGATTAGAGATTAAGGATTTGAGATTTGGGTTTCAAGTTTAGGAATTCGAGATTAGGGATTAGGGATAGAAGATTAAACAATTATAATTAAGATTAAGGATTAGATATCAAAGATTAATAATTAAGGATTAATGATTAGAGATTAGTGATTAAGGATTAAGGATTAAAGATAATGGATTAAGGATTAAGGATTAAGTATTAGGGATTAGGGTTTAGGGATTAGATGTTATGGATTAGAGATTAGAGATTAAGAACAATGAATTATGGATTATAGATTGATTAGGGGTTAAGGTTTGGGGATTAAGGATTAGAGATTAGGGAGGGATGGATTAGGCATTATAGATTAGGGATTAGGAAATAAGGGTTAAGGATTATGAAGAAGTATGAGAAGAAGAAGAAGAAGGAGAAGAGGAAGAAGAAGAAGAAATAGAAGTAGAAGTAGAAAAAGAAGAAGACAAAGAAAAGTTGAAGAAGAAGAAGATGAAGGAGGAGGAGAAGAAGAAGAAGAAGAAGAAAAAGAAGAAGAGGAACTTCAAGAAATAGAAGAGGAAGAAAAACAGAAGAAAGAAGAAAAGGAAAAAGAAGAAGAAGAAAAAGAAGAGGGACAAGAAGAATAATAATAAGAAGAAGAAATAGAAGAAGAAGAAGAAGAAGAAGAAAATGGAGAAAAGGATGAAGGCAAAGAAGAAGACGAAGTAGAAGAAGAAGACGAAGGACATGAAGAAGAAAAAGAAGAACAAGTGGAAAAAGAAGAGGAAAACATAGATGAAGAGGAAGAACAACAACAACAATAAAAAGAAGAAGGGAATTGGTCAAAGAAGAAGAAGAAGAAGGAGAAGAAGTTAAGAAGAAGAAGAAGAAAACGAAGAAAGAGAAAGAGAAGAGGACATAGAAAAGGAGAAGAAGGAGAAGGAGAAGGTGAATAAGAGGGAGAAGGATAAAGAGAAGGAGACAGAGAAGTGGAAGGAGAAGGAGAAGGAGAAGGAGAAAGAGAAGGAGAAGGAGAAGTAGAAGAAGAAGAAGATGAATAATAATAATAATAATAATAATAATAATAATAATAATAACAATAATAATAATAATAATAAACAATAATAGGAAGAGCACGAACTTGAAGAAGAAAAAGAAGATGAAGAAGTTGAAGAAGAAGAGGAAGAAGAAAAGGAGAAGAAGAAACAGATGGAAAAGAAGAAGAAGAAGAAGAAGAAGAAGAAGAAGAACAAGAGGAAGAAGAAGAAGTAGTAGAAGAAGAACATTAGAAGAATGAGAAGAGGAAGAAGAAGAAGAAGTCAAAGAAATAGAAGAAGAAGAAGAAGAAGAAGAAGAAGAAGAAGAATAAGAATAGGAAGAACAAGAACAAGAAAAAAAGAAGAATGAGAAAAGGTAGAAAAAGAAAGGGATGGAGAAGAAGTGGAAAGAAAAGAAGAAGAAGAAGAAGAAGAAGAAGAAGAAGAAGAAGTAGAAGAAGAGGAGGAGGAAGAAGAAACGAAGAAGATGAATAAGAAGAAGAGAAAAAAGAAGAAGTAGAAGAAGTAAAAGAAGAGGAAGAGGAAGAGGAAGAAGAAGACCAAAAAGAAGAAGAGGAAGATGTCAAAGAAGGGGAAGAAGAAGATATGGAGGAAGAAGAAGATAAGGAGGAAGAAGAAGAAGAAGAAGAAGAAGAGGAAGAAAAGATGGATTAGGGATTAGCGATTAGGGGTTAGGGATTAAGGAGGAGAAGAAGAACAATAATAAAAAGAAGAAGAAGTTGAAGAAGAAGAAGAAGAATATGTAGAAGTAGAAGAGGAGGAAGAAGAAAGAGAAGAAGAAGAAGAAGAAGAAGAAGAGGAAGAAGAAAAGAAGGGAGAAGAAGAAGCAGAAACATAATAATAAGATGAAGAAAAACATGAAGAAGAATATGAAAAGGAATAAGAAGAGGAAGAAGAATAACAAGAAGAAGAAGTAGAAGAAGTAGAAGAAGTAAAGAAGGAGAAGAGGAAGATGAGGGAAAAGAAGAAAAATAAGAAGAAGATAAGAAAGAAAAAGAAGAAGAAGAGGAAGAGGATGAAGAAGAAGAAGTAGAGGAAGAAAAGATGGATTAAGGATTAGGGATTAGGTATTAGGGGTTAAGGATTAGGGATAGGTGTTAGGGATTGAGGATTAAGGATTAGGGATTAAAGATTATGGATTAGTAATTAAGGATTAGGGTTTAGAGATAAGGATAAAGGATTAAAGAGTAGGGATTAAGGAATAAGTGATAGTGATTAGGGATTAAGGATAAAGGATTAGGGATTAAGGGATTAATTATAAAGGATTAT
This sequence comes from Vanilla planifolia, assembly GCA_023846275.1. Lineage (NCBI taxonomy): Eukaryota > Viridiplantae > Streptophyta > Magnoliopsida > Asparagales > Orchidaceae > Vanilla > Vanilla planifolia. The sequence continues at coordinate 63,842,460 of CM043865.1, forward strand.
GGATTATGGGATTAATTGCTAAAGCTTATCGATTGGGCATGATGAATTAGGGATAACTAATAATTAGGATTAAGGATTAGAGATTAGTGATTATAGATTCGAGATTCAGGATTAGGAATTAATAATTAAGGATTAGGAGAAGAGATTAAGAGATTACAATTAGGATTAAGGATTAGAGATTATAGTTTAAGGATTAAGAATTAGAGATTAAGGATTAAGGAATAAGGATTTGTGATTATGGATTACAGATTAGGGACTAAAGATTAGAGATTAAGTATTAGGGATTAGGGTTAAGGGATTAACAATTAAGGATTAAGAATTAAGAATTAAGAACTTGATTAATGATGGAATATTAGAGTTCAAGGATTAGGAAATAAGGATTAAGAAATGATGGATTAGGCATTAAAAATTTGGGATTAGGGAATAATGATTAAGGATTATGAAGATTAACGAGAAAAAAAAGATAAAAAAGAAGAATAAGAAGAAGAAGAAGAAGATGAAGAAGAAGATGATGATGAAGATGAAGAAGTAGAAGAAGAAGAAGATGACGAATGAAAAAACAAGAGAAGAAGAAGAAAAAGAACGAGAATGAGAAGAAGATAAAAAAGAAAAGGGAGAAGACGAATAAGAAGAAGAAGAAGAAGAGGAAGAAAAAGAAATAGAAGAGGAAGAAGAATAGGAGGAAGAAGAAGAGGAAAAAGTAGAAGAAGAAGAACAAAAAGAAAAAGAAAAAGAAGAGAAACAACTAGAATAAGAATAATAAGAAGAAGAAGAGCAAGAAGAAAGAGGAGAAAAAGATGAAGGAGAATAAGAAGAAGAAAAAAGAGAAGAAATAGATGGAGAAAAAGAATAAGAAGAGATCCAGAGAAAGAAAAGGAAAAATTAGAAAAAGAAAAAGAAGAAGAAAAAGAACAAATAGAAGAAGAGAAGAGGTTAAGAAGAAGAGGGAGAAGAAGGACAAGAAGATGATGAAGAAGAAGAAGAAATGGAGGAAGAAGAAGGAGATAAAGAAAGAGGATGCGGTGAAGGAGGACAAGGACAAGAAGAAGGACAAGGATATCAAGAAAGTGATAGAGAACAAGAAGGAGAAAGAGAAGGAGATGGAGAAGGAAAAGGAGAAGAAGAAGAAGAAGAAAAAGAAGAACAAGAAGAAGAAGAAGAAATAGATGAAGGGGAAGAAGAAGAAGATGATGATGATGATGATGAAGAAGAAGAAGAAATAGAGGACGAAGAAAAAGAAGAAGAAGAAGAAGTAGGAGAAGTAGAAGAAGAAGAAGAAGACGGAGAAGGAGAAGAAGAAGAAGAAGAAGAAGAAGAAGAAGAAGAAGAAGAAGAAGAAGGAGAAGAAGAAAAAGGAGAAGAAGAAGAAGAAGAAGAAGAGGAATAAAAAGAAATAAAAGCTGAAGAGAAAAGGAGGAGGAAGAAGAGAAAAAAGGAGAAGAAGAAGAAGAGGAAGAGGAACAAGTACAACAATAATAATAATGATATGAATAATAAGAAGAAGAAAAAAGAGATGAGGATGAAGGAGAAGAAGAAGAAGGAGAAAGTGAAGAAAAAGTTGGTGAAAAAGAAGAAGAAAAAGAAGAAAAAAAAGTGGAAAAATTAGAAGAAGAAGAAGAGCAAAAAGTAGAAGAGAAGAGGTAGAAGAAGAGGGAGTACAAGGAGAAGAAGATGAAGAAGTAAAAAAAGGAGAAGAAGAAGGAGAAGGAGAAGTAAGATGTGTGGAAGGACGAGAAGGAGAAGGAGAACAAGAAGGAGAAGGAGAAGGAGAAGGAGAAGGATAACAAGAAGGAGATAGAGAAGTAGAAGTAGAACGAGAAGGAAAAGGAGAACGAAAAGGAGGAGAAGAAGAAGAAGAAGAAGAAGAAGAAGAAGAAGAAGAAGTAGAAGAAGAAAAAGATGACAAAGAAGATGAGGAAGAAGAAGAAGAAGAAGAAGAATAAGAAGAAAAAGAAGTAGTGACAGAAGGAAAAGAAGAAGAAGAAGTAGTAGAATTAGAAGAAGACGAAGAAGAAGAAGAGCAAGAAGAAGAATAAGAAATGAAGGAGAAAGAGAAAAGGAAGCAAAGGAAATGGTGAACAAGTAGGGGAAAGAGAAGAAGATTAAGGAGAAGTAGAACAAATCAAAGAAGAAGAAGAAAAAAAAGATGAATAAGAAGAAGAAAAGAAGAAGATGATGAAGAAGAAGAGGAGAAGGAAGAAGAAGAAGAACAAGAAGAAGAAGAAGAAAAAGAAGAGGAAGAAGAAGAAGAAGAAGAGGAGGAAGAAGAAGAAGAACAAAAAGAAGAAGAAGAAGATGAAGAAGTAGTGGAGGAAGTGCAAGAAGAACAATAGGAGGAAGAATAAGACAAAGAGGAAGAATAGATGGATTAGGGATCAGTGATTAGGGTTAGGGATTAGGCAGAAGAAGATGAAGAAGAAGGAAAAGTTGAAGAAGAAGAAGAAGGGGAAGAAGAAGAGAAGAAGAAGAAATAGTTGGAGAAGAAGAGGAAGAATGAGAAGAAGAAGAAAAAAAAGAAGAAGAAGAAGAAGAAGAAGAAGAAGAAGAGTAAGAAGAAGAAGAAGAAGAAGAAGAAGGTGAAGAAGAAGAAGAATAAGTAGAAATAGAAGAAGTAGAAAAAGAGGAAGAAGGAGAAGAGGAAGAAGAAGAAGAAGAAGGAAGAAAAAGAAGGAGAAGAAGAAGAAGAAGAAACGAAGAAGAAGCAGCAGAGGACCAAGAATAGAAAAAAGAAGAAGAAGAAGTAAAAGGGAAAGAAGAAGGAGAAGAAGAAGTGGAAGAAGAATAAGGAGGAGAAGAAGAAGAAGAGGAGGAGGAGTTAGAGAAGCAAGAAGAAGGAGAAGAAGAGGAGGAAGAAGATGAAATAGAAGAATAAGAATAAGAATAAGAAGAAGAAAAAGAAGAAGAAGAAGAAGCAGAGGATTAGGATAAAGATGATGAAGAAGTAGAACAATTAGAAGAATAAGAAGAAGAAGAAAATGTAGAAGAAGAAGAGGAGGAAAAGTTGAAGAGGAAGATGAAGTAGGAGAAGAAGTTGGAGGAGATGAACTAAAAGAAGAAGTTGAAGAAAAAAAAGTGAAAGGAGAAGAAGAAGAAGAGGGAGAAGATGATCAAGTGAAGGAAGTAGAGGAAGAAGAAGTAAAGGAAGTAGAATAAAAAAAGGAAGAAGAAGAAGGAGAAGCAAAAGAGTAAAAAGATATGGACGAAGTAGAAGAAGAAGAAGAAGAAGGAGATGTTGAGGAAGAACAAGAAGAAGAGGAAGAAGAAGAAGTGAAAAAAGAAGAGGAGGAAGAAGAAGAAGAAGAAGAGGATGGAGAAGAGGAAGCAGAAGAAGAAGTTGAAGAATAAGAAGATGAAGGCAAAGAAGAGGAAGAAGAAGAAGAAGAAGAAGATGAGGAAAAATATGAAAAAGATGAAGAAGAAGAAGTAGAAGAGGATGAAGGAGAAGAGGAAAAAAGAAGAAGAAGTAGTAGTAGTAGAAGAAGAAGAAGAAGGAGAAAAAAAATCAGAAGTGGAATAAGAAAAAGATGAAGAAGAGGAAGAAGAGGAAGATGAAGTAAAAGAAGAAGAATAAGTGGAAGATCAAGAAGAAGAGGAAGAATATGATGAGGAAGATGAGGAAAACGGAGAAGAAGAAGAGAAAGAAGAAGAAGAAGAAGTCAAAAATGAAGAGGAAGAAGATGGAGAAGAGGAAAAAGAGGAAGAAGAAGAAGTTAAAGAACAATTAGAAGGAGAAGAAGAAGAAGAGGGAGAAAAAGGAGATAGGGATGAAGAAGAAGTAGGAGAAGAAGAAGAAGAGGAAGAAGAAGAAGAAGAAGCAGAGGAAGATGAAGAAGTGGAAGGAGAAGAAGAAGAAAAGGAAGAAGAAGGAGAAGAAGAAGGAGAAGACAAAGAGGGGAAACAAGAAGAAGAAGTAGTAGTAGTAGAAGAAGAAGAAGAAGAAGAAGAAGAGGATGAAGAAGGAAAAGAGGAAAAAAGTAGTAATAGTAGTAGTAGAAGAAGAAGAAGGAGAGGAGGAGGAAGAAGAAAAAGAAGAAGAATAAGAAGAAGAAGAAGAAGAATAAGATGATGAAGAAGAAGAGGAAGAAGAAAAAGATGAAGAAGAAGTGGAAGAAGAAGAAGAAGAAGAGGAAGAAGATAAGGAAGAAGGAGAAGAAGAAGACGAAGAAGAAGACGAAGAAGATGAAGAAGACGAAGTGGAAGAAGAAGAGGAAGAAGATGGGGAAGAGGAAGAAGAAGAGGAGGATGAAGAGTGAGAAGAAGAGGAAGAAGAAGAAAAGGAGAAAGAAGAAGAAGAAAAGGGTGAAGAAGGAGAAGAATAACAAGGAGAAGAAAATGAAGAAGAAGAAGAGGAGGAGGAGGAATAAAAAGAAGAAGACAAAGAATAGGAAGAAGAAGAAGAGAAAGATCATTTAGAAGAAGAAGAAAAGAAGAAGAAGAAGAAGAAGAAGAAGAAGAAGAAGAAGAAGGGGAAGAGGAAGAGGAAGTAGAATAAGAAGAGGAAGGAGAAGAAAAAAATAGGAAGATGATGAAAAATAGGAGAAGAAGAAGAAGAGGGAGAAGAGAAAGAGGCAGCAGAAGAAGAAGAAGATGAAGAAGAAGAAGAAGAGAAGAGGAGGAGGAGGAGGAGGAAGAAGAAGAAGAAGAAGAGAAGAGGAGGAGGAGGAAGAAGAAGAAGAAGAAGAGGAAAAAGAGAAAGAAGAAAAAGAAGAAGAGCAATAGAAAGAAGAAGAAGAAGAAGAAGAAGATGAAGAAAAATAAAAAGGTGAAGAAGAACAAGAAGGCGACCAGGAAGAAGAAGAAGTGGAACGAGAAGAAGAGGAAGATGAAGGGGAAGAAGAAAAAGTGGGAGGAGAAGGACAAGAAGAAGAAGGATAGGAGGAAGAAGAAGTAGTAGAGCAAAAGAAATCAAAAGAAGTACAACAATATGTAGAAGAAGAGGAAGAATAAGAAGAGGAAGAGTGGAAAAATATGAAGAAGAAGATGATGATGATGATGATGATGAGGAAGTACAAGAAGAAGAAGATGAAGAGGAAGAATACGAAGAAGAAGAAGAAGAGGATGAGGAAGAAGAGGAAGAAGTAGGAAAAGAAGAAAAAGAACACGAAGAAGTAGAGGAATAATAATAATAATAAGGAAAAAAAGAAGGAGAAGTAGAAGAAGAAGAAGAAGCAAAAGATGATGAAGAAGAAGAGGAAGAAGAAGGAGAAGAAATTGAGAAGAAGAAGAAGAGGAAGAATAAAGTAGAAAGAAAAAAGAAGAAAAAAGAAAAAAAGAAAGAAGTATGAAGAAAAAAAAGGAAAAATGAAGGAGCAAGGAAGAAGCGAGGAGGAAGAAAGAAGAAGGAAGAAGAATAAGGAAAATAGAAAGAAGAAAGAAGAAAGAAGAAAGAAGAAGAAGAAGAAGAAGAAAAAGAAGAAGAAGAAGGAGAAGGAAAAGAAGGAGGACATGAAGAAAGAGTGAGAGAAGGAGGCAGAGAAGGAGAAGGTGATAGAGAAGGAAAAATAGGAGAAAGAGAAGCAGAGGGAGAAAGACAAGGAGAACGAGAAAGAGAAGAAGAAGGTGAAGGAGAGGAAGAAGAAGAAGAAGAAGAAGAAGAGGAAGAAGAAAAGGATGAAGAAGGACAAGAAAAGAAGAAAAAGGAGAAAAAGAAGAAGAAAAAGAAGGAAAGAAATAGTAGAGGTGGATGAAGGAGAAGAAGATGAAGAAGAAGAAGAAGAACAAAAAGAAGAAGATAAAGAAGAAGCAAAAGAAGTAAAAAGAAGAAGAAAAAGAGGAAGAAGAAGAAGAATAAGAAGAAGATAAAGAAGAAGAAGAATAAGAAGAAGATGAAGACGAAAAAGAAGAAGAAGAAGAAGAAGAAAAGGAAGATAAGGAAGAAGACGATGAAGTAGAAGAAATTGAGGAGGAGGAAGAAGAAGAAGAGGAAGAAGAAGAGGAAGAAGAAGAAGAAGAAAAAGAGGAAGAAGTAGATGAAAAAGAAGAAGAGGAAAAGGAAGAAGAGATGGATTAGTGCTTATAGATTAGGAGTTAGGGATTAAGGATTATGGATTATAGATTAAGGAGGTAGGAATCAGAGATTAGGGATGCAGCATTTAAGATTAGGGATAAAGTTATAAGGATTTAAGAATAAAGGATTATGATTAGGATTAGAAAGGGGATTAAGGTTTATGGATTAGCAATTATGGATTAGGTATTAGGGATTAATGATTTTGAATTATTGATTATAGATTAGGGATTAGTTATTAGGGATGAAGGATTCCAGTTTAAGGATTAGAGTTTTGTAATTAGAGGCTAGGGAATAATGATTAGGGATTAAATATTAAAAATTAAGGGTTAAGGAGAAGGAAGAAGGAAGGAGAAAGAAAGAAGAAAGTAGGAAAAAGGAAGAAGAAAGAAGAAAGAGGAAAGTACAAAGAAGAAAGAAGAAAGAAGTGGGAAGGAAGAAGAAGAAGGAGAAGGAATAGTAGAGGGACGATGAGGAGAAGGACGAGGAGAAGGTGAAGGAGAAGGAGAAGGAGAAGAGGAAAGTGAAGAAGATGGTGAAGGAGAAAGAGAAGGAGAAGGGGAAGGAGTGCGAGACAGAGAAGGACAAGGAGAAGGAGAATGAGAAGGAGAAAGAGAAGGAGAAAGAGAAGGAGAAAAAGAAAGAGAATAAGAAGAAGAAGTAGTAGTACTAGAAGAAGAAGAAGAAGAAGAAGAAAAGAAATAGAAGAAGAAGAAGAAGAAGAATAAAAGGAAGAAGAAGAGGAAGAAGAAGAACAAGAAAAGAAGAAGGAGAAGAAGAAAAAGAAGAGTAGGAAGAAGAGTAGAAAGAAGAAGGAGAAGAAGAAGAAGAAGAAGAAGAAGAAAAAAAACAAGAACACAAAGAAGAACCAGAAAAGGAATAATAATAATAATAATAATAATAATAATAATAATAATAATAATAATAATAAGGGGATGATGGAGAAGAAGAAGAAACGAAAGAAGTAAAAGAAGAAGAGGAAGAGGAAGATAAGGAGGAAGAAGAATAAGAAGAAGAAAATAAAGAAGAAGAAGAATAGGAAGAAGAAGAATAAGATGAAGAAGAGGAGGAAGAAGAAGAAGAAGAAGAGGATGAAGAGATGGATTAGGGATTTGGGGTTAGGAATTAGGGATTATGGATTAAAGAGGGAGTGATTAGTGATTAAGGAATACAAATTACATATTAGGGAGGTAGGGATTAGGGATTAGAGAGGTATTAGCAATTAGTGATTAGGGTTTAGGGAGGAAGGGATTAGGTATTAGGCATTCAGGAATATGGATTAAGGATTAGTGTTTAGAAATTAAGAATTATGGATCCATGAGATGGCATTAGGGAATAAGTATAAGAATTAGGGATTAAGGATTAAATATCGGGGACTAAAGATTTGAGATGAAAGAATTAATGATGCATGATTAAGGATTAGGGATTAAGGATCGAGGGATAAATTATTAAAGATTAAGGATTTAAGAATAGGGATTATAGATTAAGGAATAAGAATAAGGGAGTTGAGATAAGTGATTAAGGATTTGAGATTCAGAATTAGGAATTATAGATTAAGGATCATGATTAAGATTAAGCATTAAGGATTTTAGATTATAGATTAAGGATTAAGGGTTAATAATTAGGTATTATGGATTAGGGTTTAAAGATTAAGGATTAAAGATTATGGATTAAGGATTAAAGATTAGATATTAAAGATTATAGATTATAGATTAGGGATTAAGGATTAGGAATTAGGTGTTAGGGATTGAGGTTTAGAGATTAGGGAATAGAGATTAGAAATTAAGGGTTAAGGATTAGAAATGAAGGATGGATTAGGGATTAAGCTTTAAGGATTAGCGATTGGGAAACATGGAGAAGGAAGAAGGAAGAAGAAAGAAGAAGGAAGAAAAAAGAAGGAAGAAGAAAGAAGAACGAAGTTAGAAGGAAGAAGAAGAACACGAGGAAGAAGAAGAGGTAAACTAAAGAAGAAACAAGAAGAAAGAAGGAAGAAGAAAGTGGAAGGAAGAAGTAAGAAGAAAGAAGGATGAAGAAAGAAGAAACAAGAAAGAAGAATGAAGAAGAAGTAGAAGAAAAAGAAGAAGGTGGAGGAGGAGAAGGAGAAGGAAAAGGAGAAGGAGATGGAGAAAGAGATGGAGAAGGAAAAGGAAAATGAGATGGAGGAGTAAGACAAGGAGGAGAAGGAGGAGAAGATGAAGGAGAGGAAGAAAAAGAAAAAGAAGAAGAAGAACAAGAAGAAGAAGAAGATGAAGAAGAACAAAAAAAGAAGAAGAAGAAAGGAAGAGGAAGAAGAGGTAGAAGAAGAAGTAGAAGAAGAAGAAGAGAAAGTTGAAAAAGAAGAACAAGAAGCAAAAGAAGAAGAAGAAGAAGAAGAAGAAGAAGAAGAGGAAGTAGAAGAAGAAGAAGAAGAAGAATAAGGACAAGAAGAAAAAGAAGTGAAAGATAAGGAAGAAGAGGAACTAGTTTAGGGATTATGGATTATGGATTAGTGATTAGAGATTAGAGATTAGAGATTATGGATTATGGATTAAGGATTAGGGATTAGGGATTAAGAATTAAATTTTAAGAATTAGAGATTAAGGATTAAAGATTATAGATTATGGATTGATTAGGGATTATGAATTAGGGGTTAAGGAATAAAGCTTAGGGATTAGTGATTAAAGATTACAAATTTATGGATAAAAGATTAGGGATGGAGGGATTAAGGAATAGGGATTATGGTATATGGATTAAGGATTATGAAGAAGTAGAAGTGGAAGAGGAAGAAGAAAAAGAAGAACAAGGAGGAGGAGGAGAACCAGGAGAAGAAGAAGAAGAGGAAGAAGAATACGAAAATGAGGATGAAGAAGAGGCAAAAGAAGAAGGAGAAGAAGAAGAAGAAGAAGAAGGAGAAAAAGAAGAAGGGGAGGGAGAAGAAGAAGTTGAAGAAAAAGAAGAGGAGGAAGAAGAAGAATGAGAAGGAGAAGAGTAAGAAGATGAAGAAGAAGAAGAACAAGGTGAAGAAGTTCAAGAAGAAGATAGGAAGATGAAGAAGAAAAAGAAGAAGAACAAAAAGAAGAGAGGAAGAGGAAGAAGAAGAAGAAGAAGAAAAAGAAGTTGAAGAAGATACAGAAGAAGAGGAAGAAGAAGAAGAAGAAGAAGAAGATGAAGGCGAAGAAGAAGTAGAAGAAGAAATAGAAGAAATAAAAGAGGAAGAAGAAGTTGATGAAAAAGGAGGAGGAGAAGAAGAAGAAGTACAAGAACAAGAGGAAGAAGAAGAAGAAGAAGAAGAGGAAGAAGAGGAAAAAGAGGAAGAGGAAGAAGAAGAGAAGTAAAAGAGGAAGAAGAGGAAGAAGAAAAAGAAAAGAAGAAGTGGAAAAGAAAGAAGAAGAAGAAGAAGAAGAGGAAGAGAATGAAGAAGAGGAGGACGAAGAAGAAGAGGAAGTAGAAAAAAAAGAAGTAGAAGAAGAAGTTGTGGTAGTGGAAGAAGAAGAGGAAAAGAGATAGATAAGTGATGAGGGGTTGAGGATTAAGAATTAAGATTTAGAGATTAAGGATTATGGAATGAAGGATTAAGGATTAGGCTTCATGGAATATGGATAAAAGATTAATGAGGGAGGTATTTGGAATTAAGAATTAAGAATTTATGTGTTAATAATTAGAGATTAAGGTTTAGAGATTCGGGATTAGCAGTTAGGGTTTAGGAATTAAAGGGGGAGAGATTTTGGGTTAAGGATTAGGGAATATGGAATACATATTAAGGAGGGGGATTGGGGATTAGAGATTAGGTATTAAGGATTATGGATTAGAGATTAGGGTGAGAGTGATTAGATATTAGGCATTATTTATTTGGGATTAGGGATTAATGATTAATGATTAAAGATTACAGATTATTAATTAGGGATGAGGGTTTAAGGATTAAGGATTATGGATTAAGGAGTAAGGATTAAGGATTAAGGATTAAGCAGAAGGGGAAGATGAAGTGGAAGAAAGACGAAGGAATAAGTAGAAGAAGAGGAAGAAGAAAAGGATTAACAGTTAAGAATTAGGGATTAAAAATTAAGGATAAAGGGATATAGGATTTAAGTGTTAGGGATTAAGGATTAGGAATTAGGGATTATGGATTTGGGATTAAAAAATAGTGATTAAGGATTATTAATAATGGATTAGGGATTAAGGTTTAGAGATTAAGGATTAGGAGTAGGGATTAAGAAATAAGTAATCAGAATAAGGGTTCAATGGCTGGGGATTAGGGATTAGGGATAAGGATTAGGGATGAAGGGATCAATGATTAGGGATTAGGGATTAAGAATAATGGATAAAGGCATTAAACTTTAAGGATTGGAGATTAGGTCTTAGGATTTGGGATTATAGATTAGGGAATAAGAATTAGGGATTCAAGTTTAAAGATTAATGATTATGGATTAAGGATTCAAGATTATGGATTAGAGAATAGGGATTAAAGATTAGAGATTAAGTTATTAGGATTAAGGTTTAGGATTAGGGATAAGGGATTAGGCCTTAAGGATTATGGATTCAGGATTAAGGATAATGGATTAGAGATTATGGATTAGGGAATATAGAATATAGATTTGGGATTAGAGATTAGGGATAAGGTATTAGGGATTAGGGTTTAAGGATTAGGGATTAGAGATTAGAAATTAGGAATTCAAGATTATGGATTATAGATTAAGGACTAGGGACAAAGTATTAGAGATTAGAGTTTAGGGTTTAGAGATTAAGGATTAGAGATTAGGAATTAAGGATTAGAGATTATGAATTGAGGATGGATTAGGGATCAGAGATTAGTGATTAGGGTTGAAGGATTTGGTAATAAGGATTAGATATTAGTGATTAAGGAGACATGAATTATGGATTACAAAGTTAGGGATAAGAGATTTGGCAAAAAGGGATTAAGGAGTAAGGATTAGGAAATAAGAATTAAAGATTATTAAGAAGGAGAAGAAGCAGAAGAGGAGGAAGAAGGAGAAGAAGTTGAACAAGGAGAAGAAGAAGAAGAAGAAGAAGAAGAACAAGAAGGCAATGAAGAAGAAGAAGAAGAAGAGGAAGAAGAAGAAGAAGAAGAAGAATAAGAAGAAGAAGAGGAAGATGAAGAAGAACTGGAAGAAGAAAATAAAAAAAGAGAAGAAGAAGAAGAAGAAGAAGAAAAAGAAGAAGAAAAGGAGTGAGAAGAAGAAAAAGTGGAAGAAGAAGAAGAAGAAGAAGAAAAAGAAGAAGAAAAGGAGGGAGAAGAAGAAGAAGTGGAAGAAGAAGAAGAAGAAGAAGAAGAAGAATCGAAATGAGAAGAGTGAGAAGAGTAACAAGAAGAAGATGAAGAAGAAGTAAAAGAAGAAGAGGTGGAAAAATAAGAAGAACAAGAACAAGAAGAAGAAGAGGAAGAAGAAGAAGAAAAAAAAGATGATGAAGAAGAAGAATAAGAAGGAGAAGAGTAAAAGGAGAAAGAAGAAGAACAAGGTTATGATGTTGAACAAGAAGAAGAAGAATAGGAAGATGATGGGAAAAAGAAGAAGAAGAAGAAGAAGAAGAAGAGGAAGATGAAGAAGGAAAAGAAGAAGAAGAAGATGAAAAAGCTATGAAAAAGGTAAAAAAGAAGTAGAAAATGAGGAGGAAGAAGAAGAAATAAAAGTAGAAGAAGAAGAAGGAGAAGAAGAAGAAGGAGGAGGAGGAGGAGATGAAAAAGAAGAAGAAGAAGAAGAAGTAGAAGAAGACGAAATAAAAGAGGAAGGAGGAGGAGTAGAAGAAGAAGAAGAAGAAGCTGAAAAATGGAAAAAGAAGAGGAAGAAGAAGAACAAGAAAAGAAGAAGGAGAAAAAGAAGAAGGGGGAGAAGAAGAAGAAAAAGAGGTAGAAGAGGAAGAAGAAGAACAAGAAAAGAAGAAGGTGAAAAAGAAGAATGGGTGGAAGAAGAAGAAGAGGAAGAAAAAGAAGTAGAAGAACAAGAAGAAGAAGCAGAAGAAGAAGTAGAAGAAAAGGAAGAAGAAAAAGAGAAAGTAGAAAAAGAGGAAGAAGAGGAACAAGAAGAGGAAAAAGAAGAAGAAGAAGAGGAAGAAGTGAAAGTTTGGGGTTAGTGATTTAGGATTATGGATCATATATTAGTTATTAGGAATTTGAGATTAGATATTAGTGATTAGGATTATAGATTAAGTAATTATAATTAAGATTTGGGACTAGGGAGTAGGGATTAAGAAGGAAAGGTTTAGGAATTTTGGTATATGGATTATGGATTAGGGAGGGAGGCATTGAGGATTAGAGATTAGGTATTAAGTATTAAAGATTAGGGAGGGAGGGATTTGATATTAGGTATTAAGGATTAGAGATAAGAGATTAGAGATTAGGGATTAGCAATCAGGGGTTACGATTTATGGAATATGTGAAAAGGATTAGAGATTAAGGATAATGAATTAGGAACTAGGGATAAATGGATTATTGATCAGAGATTTGGGATTAAAGATTAAGGGATTAATAATTAAAGGTTAAGGATTTCAGATTACGGATTATGGATTAGGAAAAAAGAATTAGGGATTAGTGATTTGGGATTTCAAAATTAAGAGTAGGTATTAGAGATTAGGTATTAGGGATTACAGATAAGAGATTAGAGATTAGAGATTAGAGATTAGGGATTACGATTTAGGGATTAAGGATTACAAATTCAGGAGTATGGATTTTGGAATAAGTGAAAAGGATTAGGGATTAAGGATTACGAATTAAGAATTAGAGATGAAGGGATTAATGATTAGGGATTTGAGATTAAGGATTGAGGAATTAATTATTAAAGGTTAAGGATTTAGGATTTAGGATTAAGGATTATGTATTAGGAAAATGGAATTAAGGATTGAGGTTAAGGATTAAGGTTTAGGGATTAAGTTTAGGGATTAGTGATTTGGGATTTCAAATTAAGAATAGGTATTAGAGATTATGGATTAAGGATTAGAGATTAAGTGATTATGATTGGGAAAAGGGATTAAAGATTATGGAGAAGTAAAAGGAGAAGCAGAATCAGAAGTAGAAGGACAAGGAGAAAGACAAGGAGAAGGAGAAAGGGAAGAAGAAAGAGAAGGAGAAGAAGAAGAAGAAAGAAGAAGAAGAAGATGAAGTAGAAGAAGAAGAAATAAAAGAAGAAGAAATAAAAGAAGAAGAAAAGAAGATGTGGAAGACGAAGAGGAAGAAGAAGAACAAGAAAAGAAGAAGGAGAAAAAGAAAAAGAAGAAGGGGAAGAACATGAAGAGAAAGAAGTAGAAGATAAAGAAGAAGATGAAGAAGAAGAGGAAGATTAAGAAGAAAACGAAGAAGAAGAGGAAGAAGAAGAACAAAAAAAAGAAGAGGAAGATGAGGAAGAAGAGGAAGAAGAAGAAGACAATGAGGAAGAAGAAGAGGAAGAGGAAGAGGAAGAGGAAGAAGAAGAAGACAATGAGGAAGAAGAAGAGGAAGAGGAAGAGGAAGAAGAAGAAGAGGAAGAAGAAGAGGAAGAAGAAGAAGAAGAAGGGGAAGAAGCGATGGATTAGGGATTAAGGATTAGGGGTTAAGGATAAGAGATATGGTGTTAGGGATTAAGGGTTAGGAATTATAGATTGGAGATTATGGATTATGGATTACTAATTAAGGATTAAGGTCTAAGGATTATGGAAAAAGGATTATGGAGTAGGGATTAATGAAAAAGTAATCGAGATTAGGGATTAAGGATTAATGGATTAATGATTAAGGATTAGGCATTAAGGATTAAGGCATTAAGGCATTAATTACTAAGGATTATGAATTAGATATTAAGGGTTAGGGATTATTGATTAGAAAATAAAGATTAGGAATCAAGGATTAGAGATTAGTTATTTGAGATTTAGAATTCAAGATTTGGGATCAGAGATTAGGGATTATGGACTAAAGATTAAGCAATTATAATTAGGATTAACAATTATAAATTAGGAAATAAGGATTAGGGATTAGATATTAGGGATTGGATATTAAGGATTAGAGATTATGGATTATAGATTACGGATTATAGATTATGGATTGAAGATTAGAGAATGGGTATTAGGGATTAGGGTTTAGGGAATAGATATTAAGGATTAAGGATTAGGAATTACGGATTAAGGGTTGATTATAGATTAGAAAGGGATTGATTAAACATTATAGATTAAGGTTTAAGGATTAAAGATTAAGGAGGCAAAAATTAAGGAGTTAGGATTAGGGAAAAAGGATTAAGGATTACGAAGAATAACAAGAAGAAAAAGAAAGTGAAGAAGAAGAAGAAGAATAAGGAGAGGAATAAGGAGAAGTAGGAGAAGGAAAAGGAGGAGAGAAAGAAAGAGAATGAGAAGGAGAAATAGATGGTCAATGAGAAGGAGATGGAGAAGTGGAAGGTGAAGGACAAGGAGAAGGAGAAGGATAAGGAGAAAGATAAGGAGAAGAAGGAGAAGAGGAATGAGAAGGAGGATGAGAAGAAGAAGAAGAAGAAGAAAAAGAAGAAGAAGAAGAAGAAGAAGAAGAAAACGAAGAAGAAAAACAAGAAGAATAAGAAGAAGAAATAAAAGAAGAAGAAGGGGAAGAAGAAGAGGAAGAAGAACAGCAAGAAAAAAAAGGAGAGAAGAAGAAGATGAATGTGATGAAGAAGAAGAGGAAGAAGAAGAAGAAGAAGAAGAAGAAGAAGAAGAAGAAGACAAAACAAAGAAGAGGAAGATGAAGAAGAAGAAGAAGATGAAGAAGAACAGGATGAAGAAGATGAAGAAAAAGAACAAGAAGAGTTGGGAGAAGAAGAAGCAAAAGAAGTAATGGAAGATGAAAAGAAAAGGGAAGAAGAAGAAGAGGATGAGGAAGAAGAAGAAAAGGAGGAAGAAGAAGAAGAAGAAGAAGAAGAAGAGGAAGAAGAAGAAAAGGAAGATGGAGATGAGATGGATTAGGGATAAGCAATAAAGGGTTAGGGATTAGAGAGACAAAGAAGAAGAAGAGGAAGAGGAAGAAGAAGAATAAGTAGAAGAAGAAGTTGAAAAAGAAAAAGAAGAAGTGGAAGAAGAAGAGGAAGAAGAAGAAGAAGAAGAAGAGGAAGAAGAAGAGGGAGAAGAAGGAGTAGGAGAAGAAGAACAAGAAGAAGAAGGGGAAGGAGAGGAAGAAGAAGAAGAAGAAGAAGTAGAAGAAGGAGAAGAAGAAGAAGAAGAAGAAGAAGTAGAAGAAGAGGAAGAAGGTGAAGAGGAAAAAGTAGAAAAAAAGAAGAAGAAGAAAAGATAAAGAAGAGGTAGAAGAAGTAGCAAAAGAAGAAGAAGAAGAAGAAGAGGTAGAAGAACAAGAAGAGGAATAAGAAGAAAAAGAATAAGAGGAAGAAGAAGAAGAAGAAGAAGAAGTAGATGGAGAAGAAGAGGAAGATGATGAAGAAGAAGAAGTGGTAGAGGAGGAAGAAGAAGAAGAGGAAGATGAGGAAGAAGAAGAAGAAGAAGAAGAAAAATAAGAAGAAGAAGAGAAAGAAGAAGGGAAAGAAGAAGAAGAAGAAGGATACGAAAAGATGTATAAGGGATAAGGGCTATGGATTAGGTGTTAGGGATTAATGATTAGGGATTTGGGATTAAGGATTTGGGATTAGAGATTATGGATTAGCAATTAAGGATTAAGGTTTAAAGATTAAGGATAAGGGAATAAAGACCATGGATTAAGAAATTAATAGTAGGGATTAGGGATTAAGGATTAGGGATTTGGGATTATTAATTAAGAGATCAATTGCTAAGAATTGTAAATTAGGTATTAAGGATTAGGGATTACAAATTAGGTAATTGAGATTAAGGATTTAGGATTAGAGATTAGTGATTAGTGATTTAAGATTCAGGATTAGGAATTAAAGATTAAGTATTAAGGACAAGAGATTAATCAATTACAATTAGGATTAAGGATTAAGGATTAAGGATTATAGATTCAGGATTAAGTATTAAGGATTAGAGATTAGGGATTAGGGATTATTGACTATAGATTTTGGATTAAGAATTAGGGATTATGTATTAAGGATTAGGGTTTAGGGATTCGAGATTAAGGGTTATAGATTAGGGATTAAAAATTAGAAATTATTAATTAATGATGGACTTGTGATTAGGGTTTGGGGATCAAAAATTATGGATTTGGGAGGGATGGATTAGGCATTATAGAT
This sequence comes from Vanilla planifolia, assembly GCA_023846275.1. Classification (NCBI taxonomy): domain Eukaryota; kingdom Viridiplantae; phylum Streptophyta; class Magnoliopsida; order Asparagales; family Orchidaceae; genus Vanilla; species Vanilla planifolia. The sequence goes on from CM043865.1 coordinate 63,858,582, forward strand.
TAAGGATTAAGGAATAAGGATTATGGATTATGAAGAAGAAAGAGAAGAAGAAGAAGATTAAGAAGAAGAAGAAGAAGAAGTAGAAAAAGAAGAGAAAGAAGAAGAAGAAGATGGAAATGATGGAGAAGAAGAAGTAGTAGAAGAAGAAGGCGATGAAGAAGAATAAAAAGACGAATAAGAAGAAGAAGAAGAAGAAGTGGAAGAAGAAGAAGAAAAAGAAGAAGAATAAGAAGATGAAGAAGGAGAAGAAGAGGAAGAGGAAGAAGAAGATCAAGAAGAAGAAGAAGAGGAAGAAAAAAAGAAGAAGATGAGAAAGAAGAAGAAGAGGAGGGAGAAGAAGAAGATGAAGGGGAAGAAAAGATGGATTAGGGATTAAGGATTAGGTAGGGGATAGAGATTAGGGATTAGGTGTTAAGGATTAAGGAATAGGGATTAGGGATCAATGACAAGGGATTAGAGATTATGGATTAGCAATCAAGAATTAGGGTTGAAAGATTAAGAATAAGGGATTAAAGAGTAGGGATTAAGGAACAAGTAAAAGGGTTTATAGATTAAGGATTAGGGATTTTGGATTAAGAGATTAGTTATGGAGGATTGTAGGTTATTTATTAAGGATTATGGGTTAAAAATTAAGAAATTAAGATCAAGGGTTAAGGATTAGAGATTAGTGATTAGGGATTTGAGATTCAAGATTAGTAATTAGAGATAAAGATTAGGGATAGGAGGTTAAGTCATTATAATTAAGACAAAAGATTAGAGATTATAAATTTATGATTAATGATTAATGATTAGGGATTAAGGATTATGAATTATGGCTTATAGTTCAGGGATTAAGGATTAATGATTAAGTATTAGGGACTAGGGTTTATGGATTAGAGATTATCAATTAGAGATTAGGGATTAAGGATTAGGAATTATATGTTAAGAATGGATTAGGTATTAGGGTTTGATGATTAAGGAATAGGGAGGGATCGATTATGCAATATAGATTAGGGATTAAAGAATAAGGATTAAGGATTACGAAGAAGAAATGGAAGCAGCAGAAGATGAAGAAGCAGAAGAAGAAGAAGAAGAGGAAGGAAAGAAGAAGAAGAAGAAGAGGAAGATGACAAAGAAGAAGAAGAAGAAGAAGAAGAAGGAGAAGGAGAAGAAGAAGAAGAAGAAGAACAAAGAGAAGTAGAAGAAAAAGAAGAAGAAGAAGAAGAAGAAGAAGAAGAAGAAGAAGAAAAAGAAGAAAAATAAGAGGAACAACAAGAAGAGGAAGAACAAGAAATAGAACAAGAAGTTGAACAGGAGGAAGAAGAAGAGGAACAAGAAGAAGAAGAAGAAGAACAAGAGAAACAAGGAGAATAAGAAGAAGAAGAATAAGAAGAAGAAGATGAGAAAGGAGAAGAGGATGAAGGGGAAGCATAAGAAGAAGAAGAAGTATAAGAAAAGATGAATAAGAAGAATAAGAATTAAAAGAAGAAGTAGAAGAAGAAAAAAAAAGTAAAAGAAGAAGAAGAAGAAGAAGAAGAAAATCATGGAGAAGATTAAATAGAAGAAGAAGAGGAGGAGGAGGAGGAGGAGGAGGAGAAAGAAGAAGAAGAAGAAGACAAAGAAGAAGAAAAAGAAGAGAACAAGAAGAATAAGATGAAGAGGAAGAAGAAGAAGAAGAAGAAGAAGTGGAAGATGAAGAAGACGGAGAAGAAGAAGGTGAAGAAGAAGAAGATGATGAAGAAGAAGAAGAAAATGTAGAGGAAGAGAAAGAATAAGAAGAAGAAGAAGAAGACTAAAAAGAAGAATAGAAGAAGTAAAAGAAGAATAAGAAGATAGGAGAAGAAAATAAAGAAGTAGAAGAAGAAAAAGAAAAAGAAGAAGTAGTAGGACAAGGAGGACATGGAGAAGGTAGAGCAGGTGATGAAGAATTAAAAAGAGGAGGAGGAGAAGGACAAGGAGAAGGTGAGAGAGAAGTAGAAAGTTAAGGAGAAAGAGAAGGAGAAGGAGAAGGAGAAGAAGAAGTAGAAGAAGAAGAAGAAGAAAAATAAGAAGAAGAAGACATAGAAGAAGAAGAAGACGAAGAAGACGAAGACAAAGAAGAAGGAGAAGAAATAGAAGAAGAAGAAGAAGTTGATGATAAGGATGAAGATGAAAAAGAAGAAGAAGAAGTGGAAGGAGAAGGACAAGAACACTAGAAGAAGGAGAAAAAAAGTAGAAGAAAAGAATGTGAAAAAGAGGAAGGAGAAGAAGAAGAAGTAGTGGAAGATGTAGAAGGAGAGGAAGAAGAAGACCAAGGTGATGAGGAAGAAGAAGAAGAAGAAGAAAACGTGAAAGAAGAAGAAAAACATGAGGAGGAAGAAGAGATGGATTAGGGAGTAACGATAAGGCATCGGGATTTCGGAGAAGTAGAAGAATAACAAAAAGAACAAAGAGAACAAGTTCTAGAAGAAGAAGAATCAGAAGAAGAAGAGCAAGTAGAAGCAGAAGCAGAAGAAGAAGAAGAAGAAGAAGAAGAAGAAGAAGAAAAAAAGGGAGAAGTAAAAGAAGAAGGAGAAGAAGAAGAAGAAGAAGAAGAAGAAGAAGAAGGGAAAGAAGAAGAGATGATTAAGAAGAAGAAGAAGAAGACGTAGAAGCAGAGGAAGATGGAAAAGAGGAAAAGAAGAAGAAGAAGATGATGAAGGAGAAGAAAAATAAGAAGAATAAGAAGAATAAGAAGAATAGGAATAAGAAGAAGAAGGCAAAGGGGAAGAAGAAGAAGAGGAGGAGGAAGAAGAAGAAGAAGAAAAATAATTGGAAGAAGAAAGAGAAGAGAAAGAGGAGGTAGAAGAAGAAGAAGTAGAAGAAGAAGAAAAGGAGGAAGACGAAGAGGTAGAGGAAGAGGAAGAAAAGGAGCAAGAAGAAGAGGTGGAGGAAGAACAAGAAGAAGATGAAGAAGAAGGAGGAGAAGAAGAAGAAGAAGAAGAGGAAGAAAATTAAGAGGAATAACAAGAAGAAGAAGAAGAATAAAAAAATTAGAAGATGAAGAAGAGGGAAGAAGGGGAAGAAGAAGAAGAAGAAGAAGAAGAAAACGAAGAAGAGGAAGATGAAGAAGAGGAAAGAGAAGGAGAAGAAGTTGGAGAAGAAGGAGAAGAGAAAGAGGAGGAGGAAGAAGAAGAAGAAGATGTTGAAGAAGAAGAAGAAGAAGAGGAAGAAGAAGAGGAGGAGGAAAAGTAGAAGAAGAAGAAGAAGAAGATGAAGAAGAGGAATAAGAAGAAGATGAAAAGGAACAAGAAAAAGATGAAGAAGAGCAAGAAGAAGAAGCAAAAGAATAAGGGAAATATAAGGAAGAACATAAAGAAGAAGTTGAAGAAGATAGGGATGAAGGAGAAGAAGAAGAAGAATTAGAAGAAGAAGAGGAAGAAGGTAAACAAGAGGAAGAAGAAGAAGCAGAAAAAGCAAAAGAAATGGAAGAAGAAGAAAGAGAGGAAGAACAAGAAGAAAAGGAAGATGAATAAGAGGAAAAAAAACAAAATGAAGAAGAAGAGGAAGAAAAGAAGAAAAAAAGAGGAAGAAGAAGAAGAAGAAGTAAATCATTTAGAAGAAGATGAAAAGAAGAAGAAGAAGAAGGATAAAAGGAAGTAGTAGAAGAATTAGAAGAGGAAGTAGGAGAAGAAAAAGAATAAGATGATTAAGAAGAGGAAGGAAAGAAGAAGAAGAGGGAGAAGGGAAAGAGGAGGATGAAGAAGAAGAAGAACTAGTAAAAGAAGAAGAAGAACAAGAAGAACAAGAAGAGGAAGAAAAAGTAGTAAAAGAAGTAGAAGAAGAAGACGAAGAAGAAGAGAAAGAAGAAGAAGAAGAATACGAAAAAAAAGAAGAAGATGAGGAAGAAGAAGAGGAGGATGAAGGAGAACAAGAAGGATAGACAGGAGAAGAAGAAGAAGAAGAAGAATAGGAAAAAAAGAAGAAGAAGATGAGGAAGAAGAAGAGGAGGATGAAGGGGAACAAGAAGGATAGGCAGGAGAAGAAGAAGAAGAAGAAGAAGAAGAAGGAGAAGAAGAAAAAGTACATGAAGAGGAGGAACAAGAAGAAGAATAATAACAGAAGAAGATGAATAATTAGAAGAGAAAGAAGAGGGAGGAGAAGAAGAAGAAGATGACAAAGAACAAGAAGAAGAGAAGGAAGAAGAATAAGAAAAAAAAGAAGGGAATGAAGAGGAAGAGGAAGAAACAGAAGAAGAGGAGGAAGAAAAAGAAGGACATGAAGAAGAGGAGGAAGGAGAATAAGAAAAAGTGGGATAGGAAGAATCAATGAATAGTAAAAATTATAATAATAATAATAACAATATTAAAAATAATATTAATAATAAGTAATAGTCGTAGAAGAAAAGAACAAGAAGAGGATGATGAAGAAGATGAAGAAGAAGGAGAAGAATAAAAAGGAAAAGAAGAAGAAGAGGAAGAAGAAGAGGAAGAATAAAGAAGAAAGGAGAACAAAGAAAGAAGAAAGAAAAAGGGAAAAAGTGGAAGGAAGATGGTAGAAGGAAGGAGGAAGTAAGAACCAAGAAGGTTGAAGAAGAAAAAAGAAGAAGAAAGAAGAAGAGAGAAGAATAAGGCAAGTAGAAAGAAGAAAAAAGAAAGAAGGATAGGAAGAACGAGAAGGACAAGGAGAAGGAGGAGGACATGCAGAAGGACTGGGAGAAGGAGAAGGAGAACTATAACGAGAAGGAGGTGGAGAAGGAAAAAGATGAAGAAGGAGATGGAAAAGGAGTAGGAAAAGGAGAAAGACAAGAAGAAGGAGAAGGAGAAGGAGTAGGAGAAGAAGAAAAAGAAGAAGAAGTTTATGAAGAAGAAGAAACAGAAGAACAAGAAGAAGTAGAAGAAGAAGAAGAAGAAGAAGACAAAGAAGATGAAGAGGATGAAGAGGAATAGGAAAAGAAGAAAATGGAGAAAAATAAGAAGAAGAAGAAGAAAGGTAAGAAGAAGAAGTGGAAGAAGAAGTAGAAAGAGAAGCAGAAAAAGAAGAAGAAGAAGAGGTATAAGAAGAGGAAGATTTTAGAAGAGGAAAAAGAAGAAGAAGAAGATGAAGAAGTAGAAAAAGAAGAAGAAGAAGAAGAAGAAGAAGAAGAAGAAGAATAAGAAGAAAAAGAAGGACATAAAGGAAACAAGAAGAAAAAGAAGAAGAAGAAGAAAAATAATAGGAAGAAAAGGTAGAAGAGGAAAAAGTAGGAGAAGAGAAAGAAGAGGTGTAAGAAGAAGAAGAAGATGTAGAAGAAGAAGAAGAGGAAGAAGAAAAAGTAGAATAAGAGGGAGAAAAAGAGGAAGAAGAGGAGGAGGAGGAAGAAGAAGAAGAAGAAGAAGATGAAGAAGAAGAAAAAGAAGAAGAAGAAAATGAAGAGGAAGAAGAAGAAGAAGAAAAAGTTAGAAGATGAAGAAGAGGACGAAGAAGAAGAAGAAGGAGAAAAAGAAGAAGTAGAAGAAGATAAGGAAGTTGAAGAAGAGGAAGGAGACGAAGAAGAAGAGGGAGAAGAAGAAGGAGAAGAGAAAGTGACAGAGGAAGAAGAGGAAGAAGATGTTGAAGAAGAAGAAGAAGAAGAAGAAGAAGAGGAAGAAGAAGAAGAGGAGGAAGAAGTAGAAGAAGAAGAAAAAGAAGAAGAAGAAGAAGAGGAAGAGGAAGAAAGGGAAGAGGAAAAAAAGAAGTACTAGAAGAAGAAGAAAAAGAAGAGGATGAGGAATAAGAAGAAGAAGATGAAAATGAGCAAGAAAATGATGAAGAAGAAGAGGAAGAAGAAGAAGAAGAACAAGAGGAAGATGAGGAAGAAGAGGAAGAAGTTGAAGAAGATTGTGAAGAAGGAAAAGAAGAAGTGGAAGAAGAAAAAGAAGAAGAAGTGGAAGAAGAAGACATAGAATAAGTAGAAGCAGAGGTAGAAGAAGAAAAATAGGTAGAACAAGAAGAAAAGGAAGAAGTTAATAAGAGGAAGAAGAAGAAGAAGAAGAAGAATAGAAAAAAGAAAAAAAAAGAAAGAAGAAGAAGAAGAAGAAGTAGATCATTTAGAAGAAGAAGAAGATGGATAACAAGAAGGAAGGGAATAAGAAGAGGAAGTTAAAGAAGAAGAGGCAGGAGAAGAAAAAGAATAGGATGAAAGAAGGCGAAGGAGAAGAAGAATAAGAGGGAAATGGGAAAGAGGAGGATGATAAAGAAGAAGAAGAACTAGTAAAAGAAGAAGGAAAAGAAGAGGACAAGGATGAAGAAGAAGAAGAAGAAGAAGAAGAACAAGACAAAGAAGAAGAGAGAGAAGAAGAAGAAGAAGAAGATGAGAAAGAAGAAGAGAAGGTAGAAGGGGAACAAGAAGAAGAGACAGGAGAAGAAGAAAAAGAAGAAGTAGAAGGAGAAGAAGAAGAAGTACATGAAGAGGAAAAGAAGAAGAAAAATAGTAGAAGAAGATGAAGAACTAGAAGAGGAAGAAGTGGAAGGAGAAGAAGAAGAAGATGAGGAAGAACAAAAAGAAGAAGAGGAAGAAGAATAAGAAAAAGAAGAGGGAATGTAGAGGAAGAGGAAGAAATAGAAGAAGAGGAGGAAGACAACAAACAAGAACATGAAGAAGAGGAGGAGGAAGAAGAAGAAGAAAAACAAGGATCAGAAGAATCTAAGAATAGTAATAATAATAATAATAATAATAATAATAATAATAATGAGTAGTAGATGAAGAAGAAGAAGAAGAGAAAGATGAAGAAGATGAAGAAGAAGGAGAAGAAGAAGAAGAGGAAGAAGAAGAGGAATAATAAAGAAGAAAGAAGAACAAAGAAATAAGAAAGAAAAAGGATGAAAGTAGAAAGAAGAAGGTAGAAGGAAGGAGGAAGTAAGAACAAAGAAGGTAGAAAGAAGAAGAAAGAAGAAGAAAGAAGAAGAACGAAGAATAAGGAAAGTAGAAAGAAAAAAGAAGGAGAAGACGAACGAGAAGGAGAAGGAGGAGGACATGCAGAAGGAGTGGAAGAAGGAGAAGGAGAAGGAGATGGAGGACTTGAAAGAGAATGCGGTGGAGAAGGAAAAAAAGAACGAGAAGGAGATGGAAAAGGAGAAGGAGAGGGAGAAAGACAAGAAGAAGGAGAAGGAGAAGGAGTAGGAGAAGAAGAACAAGAAGAAGAAGAAGAAATAGAAGAAGAAGAAGACAAGGAAGTTGAAGAGGATGAAGAAGAACAACAAAAGAAGAAAATGGAAAAGAAGAAGTAGAAGAAAGGCAAGAAGAAGAATAGGAAGAAGAAGAAGTAGAAGAAGAATAAGAAGAGGAAGAAGAAGAAGAAGAAGAAGATGAAAAAGAAAATGAATAAGAAGAAGAGCAAGAAGAAGATGTGAAAGAAGAAAAAGAAGTAGAAGAAGAGGATGAAGAAGAAGAAGATGAAGAAGAAGAAGAAGAAGAAGAGGAAGAAGGAAAATAACAAGATGAAGTAGAGGAAGATGAGGAAGAAGAGGATGAAGAAGAAGGAGATGATGAGGTAGAGGAAGAAGAGGAAAAAGAGGAAGAAGAAGAGGAAGAAGTAGAGGAAGAAGAAGTAGAAGAAGACGAAAAAATGGATTAGGGATTAGGGGTTATGAATTAAGGATTAGGGATTAAGGAGGGAGGGGTTATGGATTAGCTTTTTTTGATTAAGGATTATAGATTGAGGATTATGGATTTTTTTTGAGAGATTAGGGATTATGGTTTAAGGATTAAGGATTAGTGATTAAATAGTAGGTAATAAGTAATAAGTAATAGAGATTAAGGAATAAGATTTAGGAATTAGTGATTAAGTGTGAAGAGATTATGAATTAAGGATTAAGGGATTAATTACTAACTATTGCAAAATAGGGATTTAGGATTTGGGATTATTGATTACAAAATAGAGAGTAGTGATTAAGAATTAGAGATTAATGATTAGGGATTTAGAATTTAGGATTAGAGGTTATAGTTTAAGGAGTAGGGATTACAGATTAAGTGATTATAATAAGGATTAGGGTTTAAGAATTAATGATTGAAGATTTGAGATTAGGGATTCAAGATTATGGATTATTGATTAGAGATTAAATATTAGGTATTAGGGATTAAGGTTGAAGGATTAGAGATTAGACCTTAGAGATTAGAGATTAGAGGTTAGGGATTAAGGATTAGAGATTATTGATTAAGGACATATTAGGAATTAGGGATTAGGGATTGGGGATTAGGGATGAGGGATTAGGCATTAGAGATTTGGAAGGGATGGATTTGGGATTACCAATTTAGAGATGAGGGAACAGGAAGGGAGGTATTAGGAAATATGAATTAAGGATTATGAAGAAGGAGAATAAGAAGGAGATGAAGAAGAAGAAGAATAAGAACGAGGAGAAGAAGAAGAAAATGAAAAGGAAGAAAAAGAATAAAACTAGTAGAGGATGAAGAAAAAAGAGAAGAAGAAGAAGAAGATGATGATGACGACGAACAGGAAGAAGAAGTAGAAAATGTGGAAGAAGAAAAAGAAGAAGAATAAGAAGAAGAAAAAGAAGAAGAAGAAGAAAAACAAGAAGAGTATGAAAAGTAAGAAGGAGAAGAAGAAGAAGAAGAAGAAGAAGAAGCAAAAGAAGAAGGAGAAGGAGAGGAGTTAGAAGAAGAAAAAGAAGAAGGTGAAAAAGTTTAAGAAGAAGAAGTTGATGAAGAATAAGAAGAAGAGGAAGATGAAGACAAAAATGAAAAAGAAGGAGAAGAAGTGAGAGATGATGAAGAAAAAGAAGAAGAACAAGAAGAAGAGAGGTTGAAAAGATCATGAAGAAGATGAAGAAGTAGAAGAAGAAGATGATGAAGAAGAAGAAGAAGATGAAAGAGGAAGAGGAGGAGGAAAAGAAGAAGAAGAAGAAGCAGAGGAAGAAGAAGAGGAAGAAGAAGAGGAAGAGGAAAAAGAAGAAGAGCATGAACAAGAAGAAAAGAAGAAGAAAAAGAAGAAGAGAAAAAGAAGAAGAGTAAGAAGAAGAAGAAGAAGAAATTAAGGATGAAAGGATTAATAATAAGGTATTAGAGATTAGGGATTAAGAATTAAAAGATTAATTATTAAAGATTAGGGATTAAAGATAAGAAATTAGGGATTAAAGATTAGAGGTTATGGATACATAATTTAGGATAAGAGGTTTGAGTTTAGGGATTTCAGATTAAGGAATTAAGATTAGTATTAGAGTTTAGGGATTAAAGATTAAGGATTAAAGATTATGGATTATGGATTAAGTATTAGACATTAGAGTTTTGGAACAAGAGATTAGGGATTAAAGATTAATGATAAGGGAAAGAAAAAAGAAGAAAAAAGACAAGTGAAAAAAGAAGCAGAAGAAGAAGAGGAAGAAGAAGAAGGGGAAGGAGATGGAGGAGGACATGGAGAAGGAGTAGGAGAAGGAGAAGGAGAAAGATAAGGAGAAGGAGATGAAGAAGGAAGACAAAGGAGAAAGAGAAAGAGAAGGAGAAGCAGAAGGAGAAAGAGAAGGAGAAGGAGAAAGATATGGAGGAGAAAGAGAAGTAGAAGGAGAAGGAGAACATGAAGAAGAAGAAGAAGAAGAAGAAGAAGAAGAAGTAAAAGAAGAAGAAGAAGAAGAAATAGAAGAAGATGAAGAACAAGAAAAAGAAGAAAAAGAGGAACAAGAAGAAGAAGAACAAGAAGAAGATGACGATGAAGAAGAACAAGAAGAAGGGGAAGAAGAAGAGGATGAAGAAGAACAAGAAAAGAAGAAAAAGGAGAAAAAGAAGATGAAGAAGGGGAAGATGAATA
>CM043865.1:63870797-63883297 GCA_023846275.1 Vanilla planifolia
AAGAAGAAGTGGGAGAAGAAGAATAAGAAAAGGAGAAAAAGAAGAAGAAGAAGAAAAGGAAGAAGAAGATGAGGAAGGTGAAGAAGAAGAAGATGAAGAAGAAGAAAAAGGAGATGAATAAGAAAAACAAGAAGAACAAGAAAAGAATAAGAAGAAGAAGAAGAAGAGGAAGAAGATTAGGAAGAAGTACAAGATGATGAAGAAGAAGAAGTAGATGAAAAACAAAAAGAATAAGTGGAAGATAAGGAAGAAGGGGAAGAAAAAGAAGAAGAAGAACAAGAACAATAGAAGGAAGAAGAAGAAGAAGAACAAGATGATGAAGGGAAAAAGAGATGTGTTAGGGATTCACGATTAGAGGTTAGGGATTAGGGAATAACAAGAAGAATAAGTTGAAGAAGAAGGAGAAGTTGAAGATGAAGGAGAAGAAGAGAAAGTAGAAGAAGAGGAGGAGGAAGAAGAAGAAGAAGAAAAGGAGGGAGAAGAAGAAGCAGTAGAAGAAGTAGAAGATGACGAAGAAGAATAAAAAGAGGAATAAGAAGAAGAAGAAGAAGAAGAAGAATAAGAAGAAGAAAAGGAAGAAGTAGTAGAAAAAGAAGAAGAGGAAGTAGAAGAACAAGAACAAGAAGAAGAAGAGGAAGATGAGAAAGAGGAAGAAAAAAAGAAGAAGATGATGAGAATGAAGAAGAAGAAGTGGAAGAAGGAGAGGAAGAAGAAGAAGAGGAAGAAAAGATGGATTAGGGATTAAGGGTTAGGGATTAGTGATTAGGTGTTAAGGATTAAGAATTAGGGATTCAGGATTAAGGACAAGGGGTTAGAGATTATGGAATAGCAATTAAGGATTAAGGTTTAGAGATTAAGGATAAGGGATTAAAGAGTAAGGATTGAGAAATAAGTAATTAGGATTAAGGATTAAAAATTAGGGATTAATCATTAGGGATTAGGAATTATGGATTAGAGGAATAGTTACTAAGGATTGTAGGTTATGTATTAAGGATTATGATTACAAATTAGGAAATTAAAATTAAGGATTAAGGATTAAAGATTAGTAATTAGGGATTTAGGATTCTAGATTATAAATAAGATATAAGAGACTAAGTGACTATAATTAAGATAAAATATTAGAGATTATAGATTAAGGATAAAGGATTGAAGATTAAAGATTACGGTTTTGGGATTAAGGTTAGGGATTATGGACTATAGATTAGAGATTAATGATTAGTTATTAAGTATTATGGATTAGGGTTAGGGATTAGAGATTACAAATTAGAGATTACGGATTAAGGATTAGGAATTATGGTTTAAGGATGGTTTAGGGATTAGGGTTTGAGCATTAGGACTTGGGAGGCATCGATTAGGCATTATAAGTTAGAGATTAGGGAATAAGGATTAAGGATTATGAGGAATAAAAGGAAGAAGAAGAAGATGAAGAAGAAGAAGAAGAAGAAGAGGAAGGAGAAGAAGAAGAAGATGGGGAAGAATAAGAAAAGGTAGAGGAACAAGAACAAGAAAAAGAAGAAGGGAATGAAGTGAAGGAGAAAGAAACAGAAGTAGAGGAGGAAGAAGAAAAACAATAAGAAGAAGAGGAGAAAGTAGAAGAAGAAAATGTGGGATAGGAAAAATAAGAATAATAATAATAATAAGCAGAAGAAGTAGAAGAAGAAGAAGACGAAGAAGAAGGTAAAAAGGAAGGAGAAGAAGAAGAGGAAAAAGAAGGAGAAGGACAAGGAGAAGCAAGACGAGGACAAAGAGGAGGAGAAAGAGAAGGAGAAAGACAACGAGAAAAGGAAGGAGAAGAAGAAAGAGAAGGAGAAGGAGAATGAGAAAGACAAAGGAAAGGAGAAGGAGAAGAAGAAGTCAAAGAATAAGAAGAAGAAAAAGTGGAGGAGGAGGAGGAAGAAGAAGAAGAAATAAAAGAAGAAGAAGAAGAAGAAGAACAAGTAGGAGTAGAAGAAGTGGATGAAGAAGAAGAGGAATAAGAACAAGAAAAGAAGATAGAGAAGAAGAAAAAGAAAAAGAGGAAGAAGAAGAAGTGGAAGAAGATGAAAAAGAAGATGTAGAAGAGGAGGAAGATGAAGAAGAAGAAAAAGACAAAGAGGAAGAGGAAGAAGAAGAAGAAAAAGAAGAATAAGGAGAAGAAGATGAAAAGATGAAGAAGAAGAAGAGGAAGATGACTAAGAAGAGGAAGAAAAAGAAGAAGAAGAAGAAGACGAAGAGGAAGAGGAAGAAGAAGAAGAGGAAGAGGAAGAGAAAAAAGAAGAAGTGGAAGAAGAGGAAGAAGAAGTCAAAAAAGAAGAGGAGGAAGAAGACGATGAAGAAAAAGAAGAAGTAGAAGAAAAAGAGAAGAAGAGGAAGTGGAAGAAGAAGAAGATGAACGAGAAGGAGAAAAAGAAAAAATAGAGGAAGAAGAAGGAGAAGGTGAAGAAGAAGAAGAAAAAGAAGAAGTGGAAGAAGAATAGGAGGGAAAGAATAAGAAGAAGAACAAGAAGAAGAGGAAAAAATCAGTGACAATAAGAAGAACAAAAGATGAAGTAGAGAATAAGAAAAAGGAAAAAATAATGGAGAAGAAGAAGAAGAAGACAAGGTTGAAGAGGAAAATGAAAGTGAAGAAGAGGAAGTGGAAAGAGTAAAGGAAAAAATTGAACAAGAAGAAGAAGAACAAAAAGAAGAAGAAGAAGAAGAAGATTCATAAAAAGAAGAAGAGAAGAAGTAGAAGAAGAAGAGGAAGAAGAAGGAGAAGAAGACAGAGTAGGAGAAGAAGAAAAGGAAAAAGAAGAAGAAGAGGATGGAGAAGGAGAGAGAGGACATGTAGAAGGAGGAGAAGAAGATGAAGAATTGGAAGGAGAAGGAGAAGGAGACAGATAAGGAGAAGGAGATAGAGAAGCAAAAGGAGAAAGAGAAAGAAAAGAACAAGGAGAAAGAGAAGGAGATGGAGAAGGAGAATAAGAAGAAGAAAAAGAAGAAGTAGTAGTACAAGAAGAAGAAGGTGAAGAAGAAGAAGAATTAGAAGAAGAAAAAGTAGAAGAAGAAGATGAGGATGAAGAAGTATAGGAAAAGAAGTAGTAAAAGAAGCAGAATAAAAAAATGAAGAAGTTGAGGAAGGAGGAGAAGAAGAAGAAGAAGAATAAGAAAATGGAGATGAAAAAAAAAACAAGAAGAAGAAGATGAAAAGAAGAAGAAGAAGAACAAGAGAAAGAAGAAGAAGAAGAAGAAGAAGAAGAAGAAGAAAAGGAGGAAGAAAAAAGAACAAAAAGAATAAGAGGAAGATGAGGAAGAAGAGGAAGAAGAAAAAGAAGTGGAGGAAGAAGAACAAGAAGAATAAGAGTAAGAAGAAGATGAAGATGAAGGGAAAGAAGATATTGAATAGTGATTTAAGATTAGGGGTTAGGGATTAGGGAGAAGAAGCACAAGAAGAAGAATAAGACAAAAAAGAAGATGTTGAAGAAGAAGAAGAGGAAGAAGAAGTAGTAGAAGAAGAGGAAGAAGATGAAGAAGAAGAGGAAGAAAAGGAAGGAGAAGAAGTAGAAGCAGTAGAAGAAGTAGAAGATGATGAAGAAGAATAAGAAGAGGAATAAGAAGAAGAAGAAGAGCAAGAATATGAATAAAAAGAAGAAGAAGAAGATGAAGAAGAAAAAGAACAAGAAAAAGAATAATAAGAACAAGAAGAACAAGAAGAAGAAGAGGAAGATGAGGAAGAGGAAAAAAGAAAGAAGAAGAAGATGAGAAAGTAGAAGTAGAAGAGGAAGAAGAAGAAGAAGAAGAGGAAGGGAAGATGGATTATGGAATAGGGGTTAGGGATTAAGGACTAGGTGTTAGGGATTAAGAATTAGGGATTTGGAATTAAGGATAAGAGATTAGAGATTTTGGATTAGCAATAAAGGATTAGGGTTTAGAGATTGAGGATAAGAGATTAAAGAGCAGGGATTATGGAATAAGTAATAGGGGTTAGGGATCAGGGATTAAGGATTATGGATTAATGATTAGGGATTAGGGATTAGGGATTATGGGATTAGTTTCTAAGGATTGCGAGTTAAGTGTTAAGGATTAAAGATTGCAAATTATGAAATTTTTATTTAAGATTAAGGATTAGTGATTTGGCATTTGTGATTCAAGATAAAGATAAGGACTAAGGACAAGAGATTAAGTGAATATAATTAGGATAAAAGATTAGAGATTATATATTAAGGATTAATGATTGAAGATTAGAGATTAGGGATTAAGGTTAAGAATTATGTATTATAGATCAGGTATTAAGGACTACTGTTTAAGTATTAGCGATTAGGGTTTAGGGACTAGAGATTATGGATTAAGGATTAGGAGTTATAGATTGAGGATGGATTTGGGATTAGGGAAGGATCAATTAGGCATTATAGAATTAGGGATTTGGGAATAAGGAATAAGGATTACGAAGAAGAATAGGAGGAAGAAGAAGATGAGGAAGAAGAAGAAGAAGAAGAAGAAGCAGAAGAAGAGGAAGAGGACGAAGAAGAAGAAGAAGAAGAAGGAGAAGAAGTAGGGGAAAAACGAGAAGAAGAAGAAGAAGAGGAAGAGGAAGAACAAGAAAAAGAAAACGAAAATGAACAAGAGGAAGAAGAAGAAGAAGAAGAAGAAGAGGAAGAACAAGAAAAAGAAAACAAAAATGAACAAGAGGAAGAAGAAGAAGAAGAAGAAGAAGAAGACGAAGAAGAAGAAGAAGAGAAAGAAGGAGAAGAGGATGAAGGAGAAGTAGAAGAAGAAGAAGAAGAAGAAGAAGAAGTAGAAGAAAAGATTAATCAGAAGGATAAGAAGAAGTAAAAGAAGAAGAAGATAACCATGAAGAAGATTATTATGATGAAGAAGAAGAAGTACACGAGGAGGAGAAAGAAGAAGAAGAAGATGATGATGATAAAGAAGAAGAACAAGAAGAATAATTACAAGAACAAGAAGAAAAAAAAGAATAAGAAGAAGAAGAAGTAGAAGAGGAAGTGAAAGAAGGAGAAGCAGAAGAAAGAGAGGAATAATAAGAATAAGAAGTTGAAGAAAAAGATGTGGAAGGAGATGAAGAAGAAGTGGCAGGAGAAGAACAAGAGAAGGAAGAAGAAGATGATGAAGTAGAAGAAGAAGAAGAAGAAGTGGAGGAAGAAGAAGAAGGAGATGTAGAAGGGAAAGAAGACACAAAAGAAGATGAAGAAGAAAAGGAAAAATAATGAGGAGAAGAAGAAGAGGAAGAAGAAGAAGAAGAAGAAGAAGAAGAAGTAGAAGAAAAAGAGGAAGAAGAAGAAAAAGAAGAGGGAGGAGGAGGAGAAGAAGAAGAAGAAGAATAATAAGAAGGAGGAGAAGAAGAAGAAGAAGTAGAAGAAGATGAAGAAGAACAAGATGAAGAGGAAAAACAAGAGGATGAAGGAGAAGAGAATAAAGAAGAAGAAGTAGAAGAAGAACAAGAATAATAAGAAGAGGTGCAAGAAGACAAGAAGAAGAGAAAGAAGAAGAAGAAGATGAAGAAGAAGAGGAGGAAGGAGAAATATAAGAACAAGAGGAAGATAAGGAAGAATAAGAAGAACATGAAGTAGATGAGGGAGAAGAAGAAGAGGAGGAAGAAGAACAAGTTGAAGAAGAAGAGGAAGAAGAGGAAGAAGAAGAAGTAGAAGAAGAGGAAGAAGAAAAAGAGGAGGAAGAAGAAGAAGAAGAAGAAGAAGAAGAAGAATAAGAATATGAAGAAGAAATTGAAGAAGAAGAAGAAGAAGAAGAAGAAGAAGAAAAAGAAGATGAAGAAGAATAAAAAGAACAAGAAGAAGAAGAGAAAGAAGACGAAGAAGAAGAAGAACAATTGAAAGAAAAAGAAGAAGAAGAAGTAGAAGAAGAAGAAGAAGAGGAAGATGAAGAAGAGGAAGGAGAAGATGAAGAAGAGGGAGAAGAAGAAAAAGAAGAAAGAGAAGAGAAAGAGGAGGAGGAAGAAGTAGAAAAAGATGTAGAAGAAGAAGAGGAAGAACAAGAAGAAGAGAGAGAAGAAGAAGAAGAAGAAGAAGGAGAAGAAGAGGAAGAAGAAGAAGAAGAAGAAGAAGAAGGAGAAGAGGAAAAAGTAGTTGAAGCAGAAGTAGAGGAGGAGGAGGAGGAAGAAAAAGAAAGAAGATTAACAAGAAGAAAAAGAAGAAGAAGAAGAAGAACAAGAAAAAGATGAAGAACAAGAGAAAGAAGATGAAGAAGACCAAAAGGAAAAAGAAGATGAAGATAAGGAAGGAGCAGAAGAAGTGCACGAAGAAGAAGAAAAAGGAATGGAAGAAGAAGAGGAAGATGACGAAGAAGAGGAAGAAGAAGAGAAGGAAGAAGCGAAATAAAAGGAAGAAGAAGAAAAGGAGAAAGAACAAGAGGAAAAGGAACAAGAAAAAGAAGAAGAAGAAGAAGAGGAAGATGAGGAAAATGAAGTAGAAATAGTGGAGGATGTGGAATAAAAAGAAGAAGATAAAGAAGTGTAAGAAGAAAAAGAAGAAGAAGATCATTTAGAAGAAGAAGAAGAAGAAGGGGAAGCAAAAGAGGAAGTAGAAGAAAAAGACGAAGGAGAAGAAAAAGAATAAGAAGATTGAGAAGAGGATGGAGAAGAAGAAGAAGAGGGAGAAGGCAAAGAGGAGGACTAAGAAGAAGAAGAAGCAATAAAAGAAGAACAAAAAGAAGAAGAAGAAGAAGAAGAAGAAGAAGAAGAAAAGAAGATGGAGAGGAAGAGAAAGAAGAAGAAGAAGAAGTAGAGGAAGAAGAAGAGGAAGAAGAAGAGGAAGAAGAAAAAGAGGAAGAAGAAAAAGAGGAAGAAGAGGAGGAACAAGAAGAAGAGAGCGGAGAAGAAGGAGAAGAAAAATAGGCAGATGAAGAAGAATAATAAGATGAGGAAGAAGAGGAAGGAAGAAGAAGAAGAAGATGAGGAAGAAGTAGAAGAAGAAGATGATAATGATGATGATGATGAGGAAGAATAATAAGAAGAGGAAGAAGAATAAGAAGAAGAAGAAGAAGGGAATGAAGCAAAAAATGAAGAAACAAAAAAAGTGGAGGAGGAAGAAGAAGAAGAAAAAGAAGAAGATGAACAAGAAGAAGAGGAGGAGAAAGAAGTAGAAGAAAAAAAAATGGGATAGGAAGAATAAGAATAGTAAAAATAATAATAATTATAATAATAATAATAAGTAGAAGAAGAAGATGAAGAAAAAGGGGAAGAAGAAGGAGAAGAATAAGAAGAGGAAGAGGAAGAGGAAGAATAAATATGAAAGAAGAAAAAAGAAAGAAGTAGGAGGAAAGAAAAGGAAGAAGGTCGATGGTAAAAGGAAGGATGTAGCAAGAAGGTAGAAAGATGATGAAAGAAGAAGAAAGAAGAATAAGGAAAGTAGAAAGAAGAAAGAAGAAGGAAGAAGAAGAAGAAGAAGAAGAAGGAGGAGGAGGAGGAGTAGGAGAAGGAGGATGTGGAGGAGTGGTAGAGGGAGAAGGAGAACGAGAAAGAGAAGGGATGGAGAAGGAAAAGAAGAAGGAGAAGGAGATGGTAAAGGAGAGGCAAAGGGAGAAAGATAAGGAGAAGGAGAAGGAGGAGTCAAAGAAGAAGAAAAAGAAGAAGAAGAAGAAATAGAAGAAGAAGAAGAAGAAGAAGATGATGGGGATATAGAAGAATTAGAAAAGAAGAAAAAGGAGAAAAAGAGGAAGAAGAAAAAAGGTAAGAAGAAGAAGAGCAAGAAGAAGATGTAGTAGAAGAAGAAGAAGAAGAAGAAGAAGAAGATGTTGATGATGATTATGATGGTGATGATGATGAAGATGATGATGATGAAAAAGAAGAAGAAGAGGAAGAAGAAAAATAACAAGATCAAGAATAGAAAGATAGGGAAGAAGAGGTTGAGGAAGAAGGAGAAGATAAGGAAGATGAAGAAGAGGAAGTAGAGGTAGAACAAGAAAAAGAAGAAGAAGAAGATGAAGAAGTAGAGGAAGAAGAATAAGAGGAGGAAGAAAAGATGGATTAAGGATTAGAGATTAAGGATTAGGGATTATGGATTAGCTTTTTGAGACGGATTAAGGATTAGGGACTTCGTATTGGAGATTAGAGATTAGGCTTTAAGGATGAAAGAGTAAGGATTAAGTGATAAGTAATAGGGATTAATGAATGAGGATTAGGATTTTGGGATTAAGTACGAAGGGATTAAGGATTAAGGATTAAGGGATTAATTACAAATGATTGCAAAATTAGGATTTAAGATTTGGGATTATGGATTACTAAATTAAGACTAGTGATTACGGATTATAGATTAATTATTTGGAATTTGGGATTTAGGATTATGGATTAAAGTTTAAAAAGCAAGGATTAGAGATTAAGTGATTAAAATTAGGAGAAGGGATTAAGGATTAAGGAAGATTAGGGATTCAAAAATATGGATTATAGATTAGGGATTAAGGACTAGATATTAAGGACTAAGGTTTAAGAATTAGAGATTGGAGATTAGAGATTAGCGATTAAGGATCAGGGATTATGGATTAAGGACATTAGGAATTAGGGATTTGAGGTTAGGGATAAGAGATTAGTGATTAGAGATATGGAAGGGATGGATTTGGGATTACATATTTAAGGATGAGGGAACAAGGAGGGAGGTATTATGAAGTAGGGATTACGAAATATGGATTAAAGATTATAAAAAAGAAAGAGAAGAAGAAGATGATGAAGAAGGATAAGATGAAGAACAACAAGAAGAAGAAGAACAAGGACAAGAAGAAGTAATGGATTAAAAGGAATAAGAACAAGAAAAGGATCAACAAAAAAGAGAAGAAGAAGAAGAAGAGGATGATGGCAAAGAAGAGGAGGAAGAAGAAGAAAATGAGGAAGAAGAAAAAGAAGGAGGAGGAGAAGAAGAAGAAGAAGAAAAAGAAGGAGGAGGAGGAGAAGAAGAAGAAGAAAAAGAAGTAGAAGAAGAAGGAGAGGGAGAAAAGTAAGAAAAAGAAGAAGAAGAAGGTGAAGAAGTTTAAGAATAAGAAGAAGATGATGATGGTGATGATGATGAAGAATAAGAAGAGGAAGTTGAAGAGGAAAAAGAAATAGAAGAAGAAGAAAAATTAGAAGATGAAGAAGAGAAAGAAGAAGAGTAAGAAGAAAAGAGGTTTAAAAAGATGAAGAAGTAGAAGAAGAAGAATAAGATGTAGATGAAGAAGAAATAGAAGAAGAAGATGATGATGATGAAGAAGATCAAGGAGGAAGAGGAGAAGAAGAAGAAGAATTATAAGAAGAATAAGCAGAGGAAGAAGAAGAAGAGGAAGAAGAACAAGAATAAGAACAAGAAGAAAAAGAAGAAGAAAAAGAAGAGAAAAAAGAATAAGAGTAAGAAGAACAAGAAGAAGGGTTTAGGGATGAAAGGATTAATAATTAGGTATTACAAATTAGGGATTAAGAATTAAAGGATTAATTATTGAAGGTTAGGGATTTAAGATTAGGAATTAAGAATTATGGTGTAAGGATTAGGAATTAGGGATTAGAGATTAGAGGTAACGGATATAGGATTCAGTATTAGAGATTAAAGATTAGAGATTTCAGATTAAGGAATTAAGATTAGCATTAGTAATAAAGGATTAAAGATTAAGGATTAGGGATTTATGATTAAGGATTAAGAATTAAGGATTATTTACTATAGATCATGGATTAAGGATTAAGTATTAGGTATTAGAGTTTTGGAACTAGAGATTAGGGATTAAAGATTAAAGATTAGGGAAGGAAGAAGGAAGAATAAAGAAGAAAGAAGAATGAAGAAGGTAGAAAGGAGAAAGAAGAAAGAAGAAGAAGAAGAAGGAGAAGGAGGAGACATGGAGCAGGAGTGGGACAATGAGATGGCAAAGGAGATGGAGAAAGAGAAGGAAAAGGAGATGGAGAAAAAAAAAAGAGAAAGAGAAGAAGAACGAGAAAGTTATGGAGAAGGAGAAGGAGAAGAAGAAGGACAAGGAGAACATGAAGAAGAAGAAGAAGAAGAATAAGAAGTTGTAATAGAAGAATAAGAAGAAATAAAAGAAGAAGAAGAAAAAGAAGTAGAAGAAGAAGAAGCCAAAGAAGAACAAGAAGAAGGGGAAGAAAAAGATGATGAAGAAGAACAAGAAAAAGAGAAAAAGGAGAAAAAGAAAAAAAAGAAGGGGAAGAAGTAGTAGTAAAAGAAGAAGAATAATAATAATAATAATAATAATAATAATAAGAAGAATAAGAAGAATAATAAGTAGCAAAAAAAAGGAAAAAAAGAAGTTGAAGAGGAAGAAGAAGAAGAAGAACAAGAATAAGAAGGATTGGAAGATAAAGAAGATGAGTAAGAAGAAGAAGAAGATGATGATGACGAAGATGAAGAAGAAGAAAAGGAAGGAAAGGAAGAGGAAAAAAAGAAAGAAGAGAAAAGAAGAAGAAGAAGAGGAAGAAGAGGTGAATTAGTGATTAGGGGTTAAGGATTATGGTAGAAGGGATTAGTGATTAAGTGTTAGGGATTAAAAATTAAGGATTATGGATTAGTAATTAAGTATTAAGGTATAGGGATTAATGATTAGGGATTAAAGAGTAGATATTAAGTAATAAGTGATAAGGATTAAGAAATATGGATTAGGGATTCGGGAATAAGGATGAAGGAATTAATGATTAGGGATTAGGGAAAGATTTAGGATTAAGAATTTATGATTAAAGATTAGTGAATAAAGATTCAAGATTAGGGATTAGAGAATAAGGATTGGGGATTGGAGATTAAGTGATTATAATTATAATTAGGGTTTAGGGATTAGGGATTTGAGATTCAAAATTATTGATTATAGATTAGGGATTAAGTGTTAAAGATTAAGATTTAGTGATTTGAGATTAAGGATTAGAGATTAGAGATTTAGAATTAGAGATTATCAATTAAGGATAGATTATGAATTAAGGATTAGGGATAAGGGACTAGGTAATTAAGATTAGGATGGGATGGATTAGGGATTACATATTTAGGGATAAGGGAAAAGGGAGGGAGGTATAATGGAGTAGGGATTACAAAATAGTGATTAAGGATTCTGATGAAGGAGAAGAAGAAGAAGATGAAGAAGACGAAGAAGAAGAACAAGGAGAAGAAGAAGAAGAAAAAGAAGAAGAAGAAGAAGAAGAAGAAGAAGAAGAAGAAGAAGAATAAAAGGAAGAAAAAGAATAAAAGGAAGAAAAAGAATAAGAAGAGGTTGAAGAAGAAGATGGAGGAGGACAAGAAGTAGAAGAGGAGATAGTGAAGAAGAGGATGAAGAAGAAGAAGAAAATGAGGAAAAAAGAAAAACAAGAAGAAGAAGAAGAAGAAGAAGTAGAAGAAGAAGGAGAAGATGAAGTCAAAGAGGAAGGAGAAGGAGAAGATTAAGAAGAAGAAAAAGAAAAAGGTGTCAAAGATTAAGAAGCAGGAGTAGAAGAAGGAGAAGAAGAAGATGATAATGAAGAAGAAGAAGAAGAAAGAGAAGAAGATGAAGCAAAAAAGAAAACAAAGAAGAAGAGGAAGATGAAGAACAAAATAAGAAGAACAAAAAGAAAAGAGGAAGAAATAGATGAAGAAGAAGAAGAAGAAGAAGAAGAAGAAGAAGATGATGATGATGATGATGATGATGAAATAAAAGAAGAAGAAGGAGGAGGAAGAGAATAAGAATAAGAATAAGAAGAAGAAATAGAAAAGAAAGAAGAATAAGAAGAAGAAGAAGAAGTAGATGAGCAAGTAGAGGAAGAAGAAGAGGAAGAAGAAAAAGAAGATGAACAAGAAGAAAAGGAAGAAAAAGAGGAAATGGAAGAAGAGTAAGAAGAAGAAGAAGAAGAAGAGATTAGGGACGAAGGGAGTAATGATTAAGGATAAGAGATTAGGGATTAAGAATTAAGGAATTAATTATTAAAGATCAAGGATTAGAGATTAAGGGTTTAACATTTGAAATTAGGGAATAGAGAGTAAGGATTAAGGATTAAAGAATAGAGATTATTGATACAAGATTCTAGATTTGAGATTAGGGATTATAGATTAAGTAATTAAGATTAGCATTAGAGATAAAGGATTAAAGATTAAGAATTAGGGATTAGTGATTAAGGATTAGAGATTAGTGACTAGAGATTTGAGATAAAGAATTAGGAACTATGGATTATAGATTAATGATTCAGGATATGGAATTAGGTGTTAGAGATTAGAGTTTAGTGATTAAAGATTAAGGAGTAATGACTAGGGATGGATTAGCAAATAAGGAATAAGGATTAGGCATTCAGGATTAGGGATTAGGAAGAAGGAGGAAGGAAGATGGAAGAAAGAAAAAATAAGAAGAAGATGACAAAGAAGAGGAAAAAGAAGAAGAATAAGAAGAAGAAGAAGAAGAGGAAGAGAAAGAAGAAGAACAAGAACAAAGAAGAAGGAAGAAGGAAGAAGAAAGATGGAAGAAGAAAGAATAAGGAGGAAAGAAGAAAGAAAAAAGTGGGAAGATCAAAGAAAAAGGGTAGTAAGAAGAAGAAGAAGGAGAAAGACGAGGAGAAGTAGGCTGAGGTGAATGAGAAGAAGGAGAAAGAGTAG
>CM043865.1:63890797-63893297 GCA_023846275.1 Vanilla planifolia
CTTCTTCTTCTTCTTCCTCTTCCTGTTCTTATTCTTCTACTTCTTCTACTTTTTCTTCTTCCTCCTCTTCCTCTTATTTTTCTTCTTCTTTTTTCTTCTCTTCTTCTTGTTCTTCTTCATGTTATTCTTGTTCTTTTCTTTTGCTTCTTCTTCTTCTTCATGTCCTTCTTCTTCAAGTTATTCCTACCCCTCTTCATTTTTTTCTACTTCTTCTTCTTCTACTACTTCTTCCACTTCTTATTCTTCTTCTTCTTCTTCTTTGACTTCTTCTTCTTCTTATTCTTCTTATACCTCTTCTTCTTCTGCTACTTCTCCTTCTACTTTTTCTTCTTCTTCTTCCTCCTCTCTTCTTTGACTTCTTTGACTTCTTCTTTCTTTTCCTCTTCTTCTTCTTCCCGTCCTACTTCCTCTTCTTCTTCTCCTTCTTCTTCTTCTTCTTCTTCTTCTTCTTCTTCTTCTTCTTCCTCCTCCTCTTCTTCTTCCTCTTTTTCCTCGTCTTCTTCTTCCTCATCTTCTTCTTCCTCGTCTTCTTCTTTTCTTCTTCTTCTTTTCTTCTTCTTCTTCTTCTTCTTCTTTGTCTTCTTCTTCTTCTTCTTCTTCTTCTTCTTCCTCCTCTTCTTCTTCTTTTTCTTCTTCTTCTTCTTTAATACATCCCTAAATCTTTTTTCTTAATTATTAATCCTTAAACTCTAACTCCTAATCACTAATACCTAACCATTAGTCCTTAAACTTTAATACGTAATCCTTAATCCTTAATCACTAATCTTTAATCCCTAATCCCTAATCACTAATCCCTTATCCTGAATTCTTAATAAAAAATTGATAATAGTTAACACCTTAATTCATAATCCCTAAATGCTAATCCTCAATCCATAATCCCTAATCCCTATTACTTAATTCTTAATGTTTTAATCATAATTCTTAATTCTTTAGCTCTGATCTTTAATCCCTAATCTATAACACTTAATCCATAATCCCTTAATTTATTATTCTGAATCCCTAATCCTTAATCTTTAATCATTAAACCTTATACCATAATCCTTAATTCTTAATCCTTACTCCCAAATAAAAATTTCTTAATCTCTAATCTCCAAACCTTAACCTTAATCTTATCTAGAATCCCTAATTACTAATTCTCAATCCCTAATCTATTGTCCCAAATCCCTCCTTCCCAATGCCTAGTCCATAATCCCTGAGACCTAATTCCTAATCCTTAAGTCATCACTCACTAATCCATAATCTTTCTTCTTCTTTCACTTCTTCTTCTTCTTCTTCTTCATCTTCTCCTTCCTCTTCATCTACTTCTTCTTCTTCTCTTTATACTACTACTTCTTCCTCTTCGTCTTCTTCTTCTCCTTCTTCTTGCTCTTCTTCTTCTTTGCTTTATTCTTCTTCTCCTTGTTCTTCTTCTTCTTCCAATTCTTTATTCTTCCTTGTTTCTTCTTCGTTAGTTTTTCTGTCATCTTCTTTCTTCCTTCTTCCTTCTTCTTCTTTCTTCTTCTTTCTTCTCCTTCTCCTTTTCTTTTCCTTCTTCCTCTTCTTATTCTTTCCCTTCTTATTATTCTTCTTCTTGGTCTTCCTCTTCTTTCATTTCTTCTTCTTCTTTTACTTCCCCTTCTTTTTCATGTTCTTCATCTTTTCTTCTTCTTCTTCTTCTTCTTCTTCTTCTTCGTCTTTTTTTCTTATTCTTCTTCTTCCTCTTCCTGTTCTTATTCTTCTACTTCTTCTACTTTTTCTTCTTCCTCCTCTTCCTCTTATTTTTCTTCTTCTTTTTTCTTCTCTTCTTCTTGTTCTTCTTCTTGTTATTCTTGTTCTTTTCTTTTGCTTCTTCTTCTTCTTCATGTCCTTCTTCTTCAAGTTCTTCCTACCCCTCTTCATTTTTTTCTGCTTCTTCTTCTTCTACTACTTCTTCCACTTCTTATTCTTCTTCTTCTTCTTATTATTCTAATACCTCTTCTTCTTCTGCTACTTCTCCTTCTACTTTTTCTTCTTCTTCTTCCTCCTCTCTTCTTTGACTTCTTTGACTTCTTCTTCTTTCTTTTCCTCTTCTTCTTCTTCCCCTCCTATTTCCTCTTCTTCTTCTTCTTCTTCTTCTTCTTCTTCTTCTTCTTCTTCTTCCTCTTCTTCTTCCTCTTCTTCTTCCTCTTCTTCCTCGTCTTCTTCTTCCTCATCTTCTTCTTCCTAGTCTTCTTCCTCGTCTTCTTCTTTTCTTCTTCTTCTTTTCTTCTTCTTCTTCTTCTTCTTCTTCTTTGTCTTCTTCTTCTTCTTCTTCTTCTTCTTCTTCCTCTTCTTCTTCTTCTTCTTCTTCTTCTTCTTTAATACATCCCTAAATCTTTTTTCTTAATTATTAATCCTTAAACTCTAACTCCTAATCACTAATACCTAACCATTAGTCCTTAAACTTTAATACGTAATCCTTAATCTCTAATTCTTAATCCTTAATCACTAATCTTTAATCCCTAATCCCTAATCTCTAATTCCTTATCCTGAATTCTTAATC
>CM043865.1:63898297-63963297 GCA_023846275.1 Vanilla planifolia
TTCTTCTTGTTCTCGTTCCTCTTTGTCTTCATCTAACTCTTCCTCTACTTCTTCTTCTTGCTCTTCCACTTCTTCGTCTTCTTC
This sequence comes from Vanilla planifolia, assembly GCA_023846275.1. NCBI lineage: Eukaryota > Viridiplantae > Streptophyta > Magnoliopsida > Asparagales > Orchidaceae > Vanilla > Vanilla planifolia. Next base: position 63,898,382 of record CM043865.1, read on the forward strand.
TTTTTCTTCTTCTTCTTCATCATCTTCTTCCTTCTTCCTTCTTCCTTCTCCCTTCTTCCATCTTCCTTATTCCTTCTTACTTTTTATTTCTTCTCCTTAGTTCTTCTTCTTACTTTTCCTTATTCCTTCTTCCTTCTTGTTTCTTCTTCCTTCCATCTTCTTTTTTCCATCTTCTTTTCTCTTTCTTCTTTCTTCTTTCTTCTTTCTTCTACCTACTACTTCTTCCTCGTTTTCTAATTCTTCTTCTTCTTCCTCCCGTTTTTATTCTTCTTCATCTTCTTCTTCTTTGTCTTCTTATTCTACTTCTTGTTCTTTTTCTTCCTTCATCATTTTCTTCATTTTCTTTTTCCTCTGCTTCTTTCTTCTTTCTTCTTTCATGTTTCTACTTTCTTCTTTCTTCTTTCTTCTTCCTTCTTCCTTTTCCTTCTTCTAACCTCGTTTCTTCCTCCTTCCTTCTTCTTCTTCTTCTTTCCTTCTTTCCCCTTCCTTCTTCTTTCTTCTTTCTTCTTCTTACTACTTCCTTTTTCCTTCTCCCTAATCCTTAATTCTTAAACACTAATACATCATGAGTCTCTAATCCCTAAACTTTAATCCCTAATCTCTAATCCATAATCTCTAATTTCTACTTTAGTTTCGAATACCTTATCTTTGATCCCTAATCCCTATTTATTAATCTCTAATCTATAATCCGTAATTCCTAATCTCTAATCCCTAAACCTTAATCCTTAATCACTAACTCCTAATCCTTAATCCCTAATCTTTAATGCTAATCTGGATCCCTTAACCACTAATCCCTAATCTCTAATCCCTAATCCCAAATCCAACATCCCTAATCTCTAATCTCTAATTCTTAAATCTATTTCCTAATTCTTAATCTAAAAACCCTAATCCTTAGTAATAAATCCCTTAATTCTTAATTCTCAATCTTTATTCTATGATTATTAATCCCTTCATCCTAATCCTTAATCTCTAATCCTTAATCCCTAATCCTAATTCGCTTTTACTTTCTCCCAAATCTCTACTCCCTAATACATAATCCCTAATCCCTAATTGCTAACTCCTTAATCCTTAATCCCTATTCCGTAATCTCTCCCTCCCCATTCTTTAATCATGATTTCTTTATAAACAATCCCTAATCCATCATTCATTATTCCCTAAACTCTAATCCCTAACCCTTTACCCCTGATCCCTAATTGCTTATCCATCTCTTCTTCCTCTTCTTCTTCTACTTCTTTATTTTCTTCCTCATCTTCTTCTTCTTCTTCTTCCACTTCTTCTTCCTCATCTTCACCTTCTTCTTCTTCCTCACCTTCTTTTTTTCTTCTTCTTCTTCCTCTTCTTCCCCATCTTCTTCTTCATCTTCCTTTTCTTCTTCTTCTTCTTTTTCCCCTTCTTCTTCCTTTTCTTTCTCCTCTTCTTGTTTTTCTTCTCCTTCTTCCTCTACTAGTTTTTCTTCTTTCTCTCTTCTTCTTCTTCTTCCTTCTTGTTCTTGTCCATCTTCATCTTATATATCTTTTTCTTCTTCTTCCTCTTCTTCTCCTTCTCCTTCTTTTTCTTCCTCTTCTTCTACTTCTTCTCCTTCTTCTTCTCCTTCTATTTCTTCTTCTTCTTCTTCTTCTTCTTCTTCTTCTTCTTTTGCTTCTTCTTCTTCCACTTCTTTTTGTTTTTCTCTTTTTCTTGTTCTTATTATTCTTCTTCTTCTTCATCCTCCTCTTCCTCTTCTTCGTCTTCTTCTTCTTGTTCGTCTTCATCATCATCATCTTCTTCGAATTCTTCTTCTTCTTCTTCTTCTTCTAGTTCTTCACCTTCTTTTTGTTCTTCTTCTTCTCTTACTCTTCTCCCTCTCCTTCTTCATTCTCCTTTTTTTCCTAATCTCTAATTCTTAATCCCTTTATCTCTAATTCCTAATCAATAATGTATAATCTTGAATCCGATATCCCTAATCTTGAATCTTTAATCCTTAATCCCTGATCCTTATTCTTTAATCCCTATTCCTTAATCCCTAATCCTTAATCCAAAATCCCTAATCTCAAAATCCTAATCCTTAATAATAAATGCCTTAGTTCTTAATCCTTGTTCACTAAACTTTAATAAGTAAGCTCTTCTTCATTAATCCCTAATACAATATGTTTAGTCCTTAACCCTTAACCCTTGATCCCTAATCCCTAATCCATCTCCCCTCCCTCTTCTTCTTTCGTCACTTCTCCCTCATCTTTTCCTTCTTCCCCATCCTTTTCATCCTCATCTTCCTCTCCCTCTTCTTCTTCTTTCTCCTCACCTTCTTCTTCTTACTTTTCTTCTTCCTCTTCTTCTTCCTCTTCTTCTTCTTTTTCCTCCACTTCAACTTCTTCTTCTTCTACGTCTTCTTCTTCTTCTTCTTCTTCTTCTTCTTCTTCTTCTTCTTCTTCTTCTTCCTCTACTTCGTCCTCTTCTTCTTCCTTAAATTGTTTTTCTTCTTTTTCTTATTATTATTATTATTATTATTATTATTATTATTATTATTATTATTCTCCTTCTTATTCTTTTTGTTTTCTATTTCTTTTTCATATTCTTCTTTAACATCTTCAACTTCTTTTTTTCTCTTCTTCTTATATTTCTTCTTCTTCTTCATCATCATCTTCTTTTTCTTCTTCTCTTCTTCTTATTCTTGTTCTTGTTGTTCCTCTTCATCTTCCTCTTCTTCTTCTTCTTCTTCTACTTCTACTTCTTTTTCTACTTCATCATTATCTTCTTCTTCTTCTTCTTCTTACACTTCTCTTTCTCCTTATTTCTTCTCCCTAATCTCTAATCCATAATCTTTAATCCCTTAATCTCTAATCCCTAATCTCTAATCTAAAATCTTACATCCCTAATCTCTAATCTTTATTCCTTAATACCCAATCTGTATTCTTAAATCTCTATACTTATTGCTAAATCCCTAATCTCAAAACCCTAATTCTTAATAATTAATTCAATAATTCTTAATCCCTAATCACTATTCCCTAGTCATTAATCCTTTGATCCTTAATCCCTTCTCTTAAATCCCTAACCCCTTATCTCTAGTCCTTAATCCCTAATCTCTAATCTCTAATCCTATTTATTTTTTCCTTAATCTTTACTCCCTAATCCCTAATCACTAATTACTAACTCAAAAATCATTAATTCCAAATCCTTAATCCCTCTCTCCATAATCTTTAAACGATATTCCCTTATACCTAACCCCTAATCCTTCATTTCTTAATCCCTCATCCCTAAACTCTAATCCCTAATCCCTAATTCATCTATTCTTCCTCTTCATCTTCTACTACTACTTCTTTCTCTTCCTCTTCTTCTTCTTCTTCTTCTTTCTCTTCTTCTTCATCTTCTTCCTCATCATTGTATTCCACTTCTTTCGCTTCTTACTTCACTGCCTCTTCTTCGTTTTCTTTTTCTTCTTCTTGTTCCTCCTCATACTCCTCTTCTTCTTCCTCTTCTACATCTTCATCTTCTTCCTCTTCTTTTTCCTCTTCTTCTTCTTCTAGTCTATATTCTTCATATTCTTCTTCTTCTTCCTACTTATCTCCTTCTTCTTCTTCTTCTTCATCTTCTTTTACTTCTTCTTCTTGTTCCTTTTCCTGTTTTTCCTCTTGTTCTTCTTCATCTCCTTTTTTCTCATCTTTTTCTTATTCTTCTGCTTCTCCTTCTTCTGTTCCTCCTTCTTGCTCTCCTCTTCCTCCATCTCCTCCTTCTCCTTCTCCTCCTCCTCCTCCTCCTCCTTCTTCTTCTTCTTCTTCTTCTTTCTTTCTTCTTTTTTCTTTCTTCTTTTTTCTTCTTTTTAATTTCTTCTTCCTTCTTTCTTCTTTTTAATTTCTTCTTCCTTCTTCCATCTTTCTTCCTTCTACTTTCTTTTTTCTTCTTTCTTCTTTCTTATTTCTTCTTTCTTCTTCTTCCTTCTCATTTCAGCATCTTTCTTTCTTCTTTCTTTCTTTCTTTCTCTATCTATTTTCTTCATTGTCTTCTTCTTCTTCTTCTTCTCTTTCTTCTTCTTCATCTCCTCCTTCTTGTTTATCCCAAAGCCATAATCCCTTATCTTTAATCAGTAATCCTTAATCCCTCCCTTTATAGTCCCTAATCCCTAATCACTGATACTTAATCCCCAAAGTCAAATCCCTAATCCATAATAACCACTCCCTAATATTAAATCTTTAATCCATTCCTATTCCCTTATTTTTAAACCCTAATCATAAATCCATATTGCCTAATAATTGATTACTAATCTGTAATACCTAATTCCTAATCTCTAATTCCTAATCACTTATCCTTAGTCTCTAATATCAAATCCCTTATGTTGAATTCCAAATAAAAAATCTCTAATCCTTAATTCATAATCCTTAAACCCTAATCCTTAATCCTTAATTCTTAATCCCTTAATCCCTTAATCCCTAATCCTTAATTAGAAATCCTTAATCCTTAAGCCCTAATCCAAAATTCCTAATTCATATTCCCAAATCGTCATTCCTTAATCCCTAATCCCTAAACCTTAACCCTAATTGCTAATCTTTAATACCAAAATTTTTAAATTCTTAATCTCAAATCCTTAATCTCTAATCCTTATTCCTTAATCCTTAGTCCCCAATCTGTATCCTAGAATCCCTCTCCTTAATGCCTAATTGCCATTCCCTAACACCTAATTCCTAATCCTTAAGTTGTCGCCAGCAAATCCATAATCTATTTTCTAGTTCTTCTTCTTCTTCCACTTCTTCTTCTTTCTCTTTGTCTTCTTTTTTATTTACTTCTTGCTTTATTCCAATTCTTTCACATCATCCTCTTCTTCTTCTTCCACTTCTTCTACTTCATTTTCTTTCTCTTCTTATCATTCTTCTTCTTTTTCTTCTTCTTCTTCCTCCTCCTCTTCCCCTTCTTGTTCTTCTTTTTCCCTTTCTTCTTCTTCTTCTTCTTCTTCCTCTTCTTTTTCTTCTCCTTATTCTTCTTCATCTTCTTCTTCTTCTTCTTCTTCTTCATCCTCTTCTTCTTCTTCATCTTCTTCTTCTCCTTCTTTTTCTTTTCTTCTTCTTCTCCTTCCTAAACTTCTTCATCTTCCACTTCTTCTTCTTCTTCTTCTTCCACTTCTTCTTCTTCTTCTTCTTCCTCCTTCTCCTCTTCTTCTTCTTCTTCTTTTGTTTCTTTTTGTTCTTTCCTCACTTCTTCTTCTTCTTCTTCTTCATCCTCATCTTCTTCTACCTCTTCATCATCTTCTTCTTCTTTATCTACTTCTTCCTCCTCTTCGTCTTTTTCTTCTTCTACTTCTTTGTCTTGTCCTTCTTCTTTTTCTTCTACTTCATCTTCTTCTTCTTCTACTTCTTCTTCTTTGTGTTCTTCTTCTTCTTCTTCTTCCTCTTCTTCTTCTTCTTCTTTTTCTTCTTCTTTCTCTTCTTATTCTTCTTTTCTCCTTGTCCTTTGACTTCTTCTTCTTGTTCTTCTTCTTTGGTTAGCTCCTCCCCCTCTTCTTCTTCTTCTTCTTCTTCATCATTGTCATCTACTTCTAGCTCTTCTTCCCTTCTTCTTCTTCCCCATCCTCCACTTCTTCTTCCACTTCTTCATCTTCTTTTTTTTCTTCTTCTTCTAATTCCTCTTCTTCATCATCTTTGTCTTCTTTTTCTTCTTCTTCTTCTCTTCTTCTTCGCCTACTTCTTCTTCTTCTTACCCTTCCTCTTTGTCTTCCTCTACCTCTTCCTCTTCCTCTTCCTCTTCCTCTTCTTTGTCTTCTCCTTCTTCATCTTCTTCTTCTCTTTCTCCTTCTACTTCTTTTTCTTCATCTTCTCCCTTCTTCCTTCTTCCTCCTTCCTTGTTCCTTGTTCCTTCTTTCTTCGTTCTTCTTCCTTCTTTTTTCAATGTTCTTCCATCTTCTTTCGCCATTTTCTTTCTTTTTCTTTCTTCTTCTTCTTCTCCTTTTCCATCCTCTTCTTCTCCTTCTTTTTCTCCTTCTTCGTTTTTCTTCTTCTACTTCTTCTTGCTCATCTTCTTTTTTTTCTTCTTCTTCATCATCATCATCTACTCTTTTTTTCCCCTTCTTCGTCTCCTGCTCCTCCTTTTTCTTCCTCTTCTTTTTCTTCTTCTTCCTCTTCTTATTCCTCTTCTTCATCTTCTTCTTTTTCTTCTTCTTCTTCTCGTTTTTCTTATTCTTGTACTTTTTCTTCTTCTTCTTCTTCTTCTTCATCTTCTTCTTGGTCTTTCTCTACTTATTCTTTTTCTTCTTCTTCTATTTCTTCTTCTTCTTCTTCTTCTTCTAGTTCTTCTTCTTTTTCTTCTTCCTCCTCTTCTTCTTTTTCTTCTACTTGTTTTTGCTTTTCTTCCTCTACTTCTTTTTCTATTTCCTCTTCTTCTTCTTCTTCTTCTTCTTCTTCTTTTTCTTCTTATTTCTTTTCTTCTTCTTCTTCTTCCCTTCTTCTTCTTTATCATCACCTTCTTCTTCTTTGTTGTCTTCTTCTTCCACTTTTTTCTTTTTCTTATTCTTTTTCTTCTTTTTCTTCTTCTACTTCTCCTCCTCCTTCTTCTTCTTCTTCTTCTACATGTTTTTCTTCTTCTTCTTTTTTATCATCATCATCATCTTCTTTTTCCTCTTCTTCTTCTTCTTCTTCTTCTCTTCTGCTTATTCTTCCTCTTCCTTTTCTTGTTCTTCTATTTCTACTTTTTCTTCTTCTTCTTCTTCTTCTTCTTCTTTTTCTTCTTCTTCTTCCTCCTCCTCCTCTTCTCCTTCTTCTTCTTCTTCTACTTATTCAGCTTCTTCTTATTCTTCTTCTTCTAATTTTTTTTCTTCATCTTCTCCTCCTTCTTCTTCATCTACTTCTTCTTCTTCCTCTTCTTCTTCTTCTTCTTCACTTCTTCTTCTTCTTCCTCTTCCTCTTCTTTTCCTACTTCTACTTCTTCAGCTTCTTCTTCTTTTTCTTCCTCTCTTCTTCTAATTCTTTGCCTTCTTTTTCTTTTTCTTCATCTTTTTTTTATTCTTCTTCTTCTTTCTATTCTTCTTCTTCTTCTTCTTCTTCTTTTGTTTATTCTTCTTCTTCTTCTTTGTCTTGTTCTTCTTAATCTTCTCTTCTTCTTCTTCCTTGTCTTTTTCTTCCTCACTTTCTTCTTCTTCTTCTTCTTCTTTTTAATCTTCTTCTTCTTCTTCTTCTTCTTCTTTCACTTCGTCTTCTTCTTCGTCATCATCTTCTTCTTCTTGTTCTTATTCTTAATCTTCTTCTCCAACTTCTTCTTATTCTTCTTCTTCTTATTCCCCTTTCTCTTCTTCTTCTTCTACCACTTTCTCATCCTTTTCCTCTTCTTCTTCATTATCATCATCATCTTCTTCTTCTTCATTATCATCTTCTTCCTTCTTCCTTCTTCCATCTTCCTTATTCTTTCTTATTTTCTCTTTCTTCCTTCTTTCTTTTCCTTATTCCTTCTTCCTTCTTGTTTCTTCTTTTTTCCAACTTTATTCTTTCTTCTTCTTTGCTATTTCTTCTTTCTTCTCTCTTCTTCTTTTTGCTTCTTCTTCATCTACTTCTTCTTCATCTTCTACTACTACTACTTGTTCTTCTTCTTCTTCTACTCCTCTTCATCATCTTTTTTCTCTTCTTTTCCTTCTTCATCTACTTCTTCTTCATCTTCTTCTTCTTCTTCCTCTCTTCTTCTAATTCTTTGCTTTCTTTTTCTTCTTCTTTTTATTCCTCTTCTTCTTCTTCTTCTATTTCTTCTTTGTCTTCTTCTTCTTCTTCTTTGTCTTCTTCTTCTTCTGCTTCTCTTCTTCTTCTTCTTCTACCTCTTTTTCTTCTTCTTCTTCTTCTTCTTCTTCTCCTGCTTCTTCTTCTTCTTCTTCTTCTTTCTCATCGTCTTCTTCTTTGTCATCATCTTCTTGTCCTTGTTCTTTTTCTTGTTCTTCTTCTCCAATTTCTTCTTCCTTTTCTTCCTCTTCTTCCCTTTCCTCTTCGTCTTCTTCCACCTCTTCCTCTTCCTCTTCCTCTTCTTCATCATCATCTTCTTCTTCTTCTTATTCTTTTTCATCTTCTTCCTTCTTCCTTCATCCGTCTTCTTTATTCCTTGTTTCTTCTTATTTCATGTTTCTTCCTTCTTACTTTTCTTTTTTCCTTCTTCCTCCTTGTTTCTTTTTTTTCCAACTTTATTCTTTCTTCTTCCTTCCTATTTCTTCTTTCTTCTCTCTTCTTCTTTCTACTTCTTCTCTTCTTCTTCTTCCACTTCTTCTTTTTCTTTTTCTTCTTCTAATTCATCTTCTTCTTCTTCCTATTCTTCTTCATCCTATTCTTCTTCTTCTTTTCTTCTTCTACTTCTTCTTCATCTTCTCCTTCTTCTTTTTTTCTTCTTCTTCTTCTTCCTCTTCTTCTTCCTATTCCTCTTCTTCTTCTTTCTCTTCTTATTATTCTTCTTCTTCATCATCATCATCATCTTTTTCTTCTTCTTCTTTTCATACTCCTTCCTTTTCTTCTTCTTTTTCCTCTTCTTCTTCCTTCTTTCTTCTTTCTTCTTTCGTCTTTCTTCTTTCTTCTTTCTATTTCCTTCTTCCTTCTTCCTTCTTCCTTCTTTCTTCTTTATTCTTTCTCTACATCTTCCTCTTCTTCTTTTTCTTTCTTCCTTCTTTCTTCTTCCATCTTCCAACTTCTTCTTCTTCTTTCTTCCTTCTTCCTTTTCCTTAATACTTAATCATTAATCTTTAATCTAGTACACCTAAAATCCCAAATCTCTCATTCCTAAACTTTAATTTGTAATACCTAATTCCTAATCTGTAATTCCATAATCGCTAATCTCTAATCTCTAATCCATAATCCCTGATCCCCAATACGTAATCACTAATCTTTAATCTTTAATCCCTAATCTCTAATACTAATGATAATCCCTTAAACTCTAATCCCTAATTTTTAACCCATAATCTTTAACTCTAATCTTGAATCTTACATACCTAATCTCTAATCATTAACTCTATTCCCTGATCTCTTATCCCTAATCCTAAATCCTTAATCTTTAATATTTAATCCTTATTTATAAAACCCTTAAATCTTAATACCTATTCTTTAATCCCTAATCAATAATCCCTTCATCCCTAACCTTTAATCTCTAATCCTTAATCTTTAATCCCAAATCTCTTTTACTTAATCCTAAATCCCTACTCCATAAATCCTAATCTATAAACTTGAAACCCTAAATATAACTCTCAAATCCACAATCCCTAATCTTTCCCTCCCAATTTTTAATCATTACTCCTTAATACATAATCCCTAACCCTTCATTCCCTAATCCCTAATTTCTACCCTTAACACCTGATCCTTAATCCCTATTCCATCTCTTATTCGTCTTCTTCTTCTTCTTCCTCTCCCTCTTCTTCTTCTACTTCTTCTTTCTTTTCTTCCTCATCATTGCCTTCTTCTTCCTCGACTCCTCTTCATCTTCTCCTTCTTCTTCTTCTTCTTCTTCTTCCTTTTCCCCATCTTCTTCTTCTTCCTCTTCTTCTTCTTCTTTTTCCTCTTCTTCTTCTTCTTCGTCTTCTTCTTCTAAGTCTTCTTCTTCTTCCTCTTCTTCTTTTTACTATTCTTTATCTTCCTCTTCTTTTTCCTCTTCTTCTTCTTCTTCCTCTTCCTCTCCCACTACTTGTTTTTCTCATTTTTTTCTTCTACTTCATCTTCTACTTCTTCTTCTTCTTCTCCTTCTTGTTCTTCTTCTTCTTCCTCTTCTCTTTCTTTTTCTTCTTCTCGATCTCCACCTTCTTTTTCTACTACTTTTTCTTCTTCTATTTCTTCTTCTTCTTCTTCTTCTTCTTCTTCTTATTCTTCTTCTTTTCTTATTCTTTTCTTCTTGTTCTTCTTGACCTTCCTCTTCTTCTTTTACTTCTTCTTTATCTTCTTCCTGTTTGTCTACTTCTTCTTTTTCTTCTACATCTTCCTCTTCTTATTCTTCTTCTTCTTCTTCATCATCTTCTTTTGTTTCCTCATCTACTTCTCTTCTTCTTCCTTTTCTTCTTGATTCACTTCTTATTCTTCCTCTTGTTCTTCTTTGGATTCCCCTTCTTCATCTGCTTCCTCTTCTTTTTCTTCTTCTTCTCCTTCTTCTTCTTCATCTTCTTCCTCCTTTCTTCTTTCTCCTTTCTCCTTTCTAATTTCTTCTTTCTTCTCCTTTCTTCCTTCCTCTTTCCTTCATCATTTTTCCTTCCTCCTTTCTACCATTCATCTTCCTTCTTCTCCCAATTCCTCTTCTTCCTCTTCCTCATCTTCTTCTTCTTCTTCTTCTTGCTCTTCTTCCTTATCTTCCTCTTCTTCTTCTTCTTCATCTTCCTTTTATTCTTCTTCTTCTTTTCCTTCTTTCTCTTCTTCTTCATCATCATCATTATCTTCTTCTTCTTCCTCTTCTTCTTTTTCTTCTTCTTCTTCCCCTTCTTCTTATTCTTCTTTCTCTTTTCCTTCATTTTCTTCTTCTCCTTCTACTTTTTGTACTTCTTCTTTTTCTTTTTTTCCTTCTCTTGTTTCTCTTCTTCCTCCTCTTCTTCATTCTCTTCTTCTTCTTCTACGCCTTCTTCTTCTTGCTCATCTTCTTCCTGTTCTTCTTCCTCTTTTTTCTCATCTATCTCTACTTGTTCTTCTTCTTCCTCCTATTTCTATTCTTCTTCTTCTTCCTCTTCTTCTTCTTCTTCCTCCTCTTCTTCTTCTTCTTCCTCGCCTTCTTCTTCTTTTTCTTCTTCGTATTCTTCTTCTTCATCATCTTCTTCTATTATTACTTCTACCACTTCTTCTTCTTCTTCTTCTTCTTCTTCTTCTACTTCTACTTCTTCTTCCTCTTCTTTTTCCTATTGTTCTTCTTCCTCTTCTTCTTTCTCTTCTCCTTCTTCTTGTTCTCATTCTCCTTCTCCTTCTTTTACACCTCTTTCTCATTCTCATTTTCCTTCGTTTCCTTCTCATTCTCCTTCTATTGCTTCTTCTTCTATTTTCTTTCTTCTTTTCCATTTCTTCTTCCTTCTTCCTTCTTTCTTCTTTCCTGCTTTCTTCTTCCTTCAACCTTTTTCCTTCTTGCTTCTTCTTTTTTCAATCTACCTTCTTGCTTCGTTCTTCTTCCTTCTTCCTTCTTCTTTCATCTTTCCCTTTCTTGTTTTCTTTCTTTTTTCTCTTTCCTTTTCCTTCTTTCTTCTTCCTTTATCTTCTTTCTTCTAATTCCTTCTTATTTCTTCTTCTTTCTTTCTTTTTATTTCTTTCTTCTTATTTCGTTCATTCTTCTTCTTCTTTTCTTCATCATCTTTGACATCTTCTTCGACTACTTCTTTTTCTTCTTTTTCTTCTCCTTCTTCTTTATCCTAAAACCATAATCCCTAATCCCGCTCTCCTTAATCACCAATCTATAATCTATAATCCCTATCTCTATAATCCCTAATCTTAGTATCTAATCCTTAATTCTTAATATTAATCCTTAATAACTAATCTTTAATATTTAATCTTTAATCCAACCATTATCTGTAATTCATAATCCATATTCTTTAGACCCTAATCCCTAATATTTAGTCCTTAATCTTTAATACATAAACCTTAATCTCTAATTTGTAAACCCTAATCAATAATCCTTAATCCCTAATCCCTAATCTCTAATCCCTTATCTTAAATTCCTAATCTAAAATCACTAATCTTTAAACCTTAATTCATAATCCCTAAACCCTAATCCTCCATCTTTAATCCATAATCCCTAATACTTAATACTTTAATCGATAATTCTTAATCCCTAATTCTTAACTTTTAATCCTTAATCTCTAATTCTTAATCCATAATCCTTAACATTTAATCCTTAATCCCTAATCCTTAATTCCTAATCTCTATTTTAAAATCCCTATTTCTTAATCACTAATCCCTAAACCATAACCCAAACCTTATTCAAAATCCATAAACTTTAATCCCTAATCCATAGTTCGGAATCCATCCTTCCCAAATGCTTAATCCCCAATCCTTAATACCTAATTCTTAATACTTAAGTAATCACCCACAAATCCATAATCTGTCTTCTTTCTCTTCTTCTTTTTCTTCTTCTTCATCTTTTTCTTCCTCTTCATCTACTTCTTCTTCTTCTTCATCTTCTCTTTCAACATCTTCTTCTTCTTCTTCTTCTTCTGCTTCTTCTTCCTCTTCGTCTTCTTCTTCTACTCCTTTTTCTTCTTCATCTTCTTCTTCTCCTTCTTCTTCTTCATCTTCTTCTTCTCCTTCTTCTTCTTCTTCTTCTTCTTCTTCTTCTTCTACTTCTTTGCCTTATTCTGCTTCTTCTTCTTCATCATCGCTTTCTACATCTTCTTTTCTTCTACTTCTACGACTTCTTCTTCTTCTTCTTCTTCTTTTTAATCGGTTTCCATTCTCCTTCTTAATATTCTCCTTCTTCTTCTTTATATTCTTCCTCTTCTTCTACCCTTCTTCTTCTTCTTCCGCTTCATCTTCCTCCACCTCCTCTTCTTCAACTTCAACTTCTTCTACTTCTTCTTCATTCCTTCTTCCTTCTTCCTTATTCCTTCATCTATTTTCTTTCTTCCTTCTTTTTTCTTCTTCTTGCTTCTTCTTCTTATTCTTCTTTTTCATCTTCCTCTTCTTCTTCTTCTTCTTCTTCTTCCCATTCTTCCTCTTCTTCTTGGTTTTCTTCTTCTTCTTCCATTTCTTCTTCTTCTTTTTCTTCCTCTTCTACTTATTCATCGTCTTCTTCTTCTCTTTTTCTTCTTTCTCTTCTTCTTCTGCTTCTTCTTCTTCATCTTCTTCTTCTTCTTCTTCTCCTTCCTCTTCTTCTTCTTATTCTTCTTCTTCTTCCACTTCTTCTTCTTCTCCCTCTTCTTCTTCTTCTTCTTCTTCTTCTTCTTCTCTTCTTTTCTTCTTGTTCTTTCTCTTCTTATTCTTGTACTTATTCTTTTGCTTCTTCTTTTTCTCCTACTTTTTCTTACTCTTCTTCTTTTTCTACCTCCTCTTCTTCTTTTTCTTCTTCTTTTACTTCACTATTAAGTCTTCTTCTTCTTCTTCTTTGATTTCTTCATCTTCTTCTTCTTCTACTTCTTCTACTACTTCTACTTCTTGTTCTTCTTATTCTCCTTCTTGTTCTTTTACTTCTTCTTCATCTTATTCTTGTTCTTCTACTCTTCTTCTACTTCTCCACCTTTTTCCTCTTCTTATTCTTCTTCCACTTCCTTTTCTTCTTGTTCTCCTTCAGTTTCTTCTTCTTCTCCTTCTTCTTCTTCTTCTTCTTCTTCTTCTTCTTCTTCTTCTTCTTCTACTACTTCTTCTTCTTCTTCATCCTCTTTGTATACTTGTTGTTCTTCTTCTCATCTTCTTCATCTTCTTATTCTTTTTCTTCCTTGTTTTCTTCTTCCACTTCTTCTTCATGTCCTTCATCTTATTCCTTTTCTTGCTCTTTTTCTTCTTCTTCTTCTTCTTCTTTATTTTCTTCTTCTTCTTCCTTATCATCTTATTCTTTTTCTTCAACTTCTTCTTCTTCTTCCATCACTTCGACTTCTTTTTCTTCCACTATGTCTTCTTTTACCTCTTAATCTTCCTCTTCCTCTTACACTTCTTTGTCTTCTTCTTCTTCATCTTGCTTCTTACAACATCCATCTTCCTTATTCCTTCTTCCTTCTTCCTTTCCTTATTCCTTCTTCCTTCTTCCTTTTTCTAATTCCTTCTTTCTTCTAGTTTCTTCCTCACCCCATCTTTTTTCTTCCTTCCTCTTTGCTTTTTCTTCTTTCTTCTACTTTCTACTTCTTCTTCTTCTTCCCTAATCCATAATCATTAATCCCTAATCCTCAATATTTAATGCTAATCGTGATCTCCTATTCTATAATTTCTAATCCCTAATCTGTAATCCTTAATCTTACATCCTTTATCCTTCCCCTTCTTCTCCTTCTTCTACTTTTTCTTCATCTTCTTCATCTTCTTTTTCTTCCTGTTCTTCTTCTTCTTCTTCTTCCACTTATTCTTCTTCTTCTTCTTCTTCTTTACAACTTTTCGTTTACTTCCTCTTCTTCTTTTTGCTTTTCTTTTTCCTCTTCTTTTACTTCTTCTTTTTCTTCTTCTTCTTCTTCTTCTTGTTCCTCTTCTTCTTACTCTTCAACTTCCTCTACTATTTTTCTTCTTTTTCTTCTTCTTCTTCTTCTTCCTATTCCTCCTCCTCTTCTTCTTCTTCTCCTTCTTGTTCTTATTCTTCTTCCTTTTTTTATTTCTTTTTCTTCTTCTTTTGCAATTATTCTTCTCTTTCTTTTTTATTTACTTCTTTTTCTTCTTTTATTTCTTCTTCTTCTTCTTTTTCTTCTTCCTCTTCTTCTTCTTCATCTCTTTCTTTTTCTTATTCTCTTCTTCTTGTTCTTCTTTTTCTTGTACTTCTTCATTTTGCTCCCCTTTTTTTTCTTCCTCTTCATCTTCCACTTCTTCTTCTTCTACTTCTTCACCTTCTTCTTCTTCTTCTTCTTCTTCTTACTCTCCTTCTTCTTTTTCTCTAATACTTAATAAATAATCTCTAATCCTTTAATCTATAGTACTTAATCATTAATCTCTAATCTTGAATCTTGTATTCCTAATCTCTTATCTTTAGTCCTTAATCTCTTATCCTTGTTACCTAATCCCTATTCCTTAATCCCAAATCCTTAATCTTAAATTCCAAATCTCTAAAGCCGAATACTTGACTAATTCCTTAATTTTATATCCCTAATTTCTAATCCCTAATCATTAATCCCTTCATTCTTAATCCTTAATCCTATATCCCTAACCCATAATACCAAATCACTAACCCGAAATCCATAATCCCTAATCCATCAATTCTTCCTCTTTTTCTTCTTCTTCTTCATCCGTATCTTTGGCTTTTACTTCTTCCACTTCTTCCTCTCTTCCTCTTCTTTTTCTTCTACTTTCTCATCATCATCATCTTCTTGTTCTTCTATTTCTTTTTCTTCTTCTTATTCATCATCCTTTTCCTCTTCTTCTTCTTCTTTTATGTCGTCTTCTTCTTCCTCTTCTTTTTCCTCTTCCTCTTCTCCTTCTTCTTTTCTTTCTTCTTATTCTTTTTTCTCTTCAATTTCTTTTTCTTTTACTTCTCCTTCTACTTCTTTTTTTCTCCTTCTTCTTCTTCTTTTTCTTTTGTTTCTTCTCCTTCTTCTTCTTCTTCTTCTTCTTGCTCTTCTTCTTCTTTTTCTTCTTCTCTTCTTCATCTTTCTCTTCATTTTCTTCTTCTTCCTCTTCTCCTTCCTTTTCATCATCCTCTTCTTCTTCTTCTTCTTCCTCCACTTCTTCACTTCTTTTTCTTCTTACTGATCTCCTTTTTCTTCCTTCCCCTATATCCTTAATTGCTAATCCATAATCTCTTAATCTCAAACCCTTAATCCCTAATTTCTAATTCTGAATCTTATATCCCTTATCTCTGATCTTTAATCCCAAATCTTTGTTCGCTAATCACTATTCCGTAATCCCTGATCCTTAATCATAAATCCTTAATCCTATATCTTAATCCTTAATAATTAACCCTTAATCTCTATTCCTTAGTCAGTAATCCCATCATCGTTTATCCCAAACCCTATACCCCTAATATCTAATCCCTAATCCAAATTATTTTTTCCCTAATCCTTACTCCCTAATCCTTTTTTGCTAACTTCTAAATTCCTAATCCCTTCCTTCTTAATCTTTAATTCATATTCTATTATACCTAATTCCTTAATCCTTAATCACTAAACCCTATTCCCTAAACCTTGATCTTAAATCTCCAATTCATCTCTTCTTCTTCTACTACTACTTCTTCTTCTTCTTCTTCTTCTTCTTCCTCATCTTTGTATTCTATTTCTTCTACTTCTTCTTTATCTTCCTCTTCTTCTTTTATTTTTATTCTTTTATCTCTACTTCTTCTTCTTCTTCTTCTTTTTCTTCTCCTTCTTATTTTTTTCTTCTACATCTTGTTTTTCTTCTTCCATGCATTCTTTTTCCTCTTCTTCGTCATTTTCCTCCTCTTCTTCTTTTTCTTCTTCTTCCTCTTTTTCTTCATCTTCTTCTTCTACTTCATTTTCTTCTTCTTCTTCCTCTTCTTCTTCCTCATCTTCTTCCTCTACTCCTTCTTCTTCTTTCTCTTTTATTTCTTCTTCTTTTTCTTTTTCTTCCCCTTTTACTTATTCTTCTTCCTCATCTCCATTTATTTCTTCTTCTTCTTGTTCTTCTTTATCAACTTTTCTTCTTCTCTTCTTCTTTCTCTTTTACTTTTTCTTCATCTTCTCCTCCTCCTCCTTCCTCTTCAACTACCTCTTCTTCTTCTTCAACTTCTTTATCTTGTTCATCCTCATCTTCTTCTTAATCATCTTCTTCTTTCTCCTCTTCTCCTTCTTCTCTCTCTTTTACTTCTTCTCCTTCTTATTCTTCTTCTTCTGTTTCTTCTTATTCTTCCACTTCTTCTTCTTCTTCTTCTTCTTCTTATACTTCTTCTTCTTCTTCCTCCTCAGTTTCCTCATCTTCCCCTTTTTCTTTTTCTTCTTCTTCTTCTTCTTTTTCTTCTTCTTCTTCTTTTCTTCTTCTTCGTCTTCTTCTTCTTCTTCTTTGTCTTCTTCTTATTCTTATTCTTTTTCTTCCTCTTTCTTCTTTCTTCTTCTTTCTTCTTCCTTCTTTTTTCATTTTTCTTCCTACCTCTTTTCTTCTTCCTTGTTTCATCCTCCTTTCTTCTATATTCTTCCTCTTATACTTCCTCTTCTACTTCTTCTTTCTTCCTTCTTCTTTGTCTTTCTTCCTTCTTTTTCTTCTTCCTTCTTTCTTCTTATCCCTAATTCTTAATCTTTAATCTCTAATCTATCTTAAATTTCTAATCCCTAAACTCTAATCTCTAATACCTAATCCCCAATCCTTAATCTTTAACCTACAATCAATAATCTTTTATAACTAATCCCTAATCCTTAATCCTTAATCACTAAAGCTAATCTTGAATCCTTAATCCATAATCTCTAAAGCTAATCTTAATCTTCTAATCTCTAATCTTTAGTCCTTAATCCTATTTCCCTAATATCTAGTCTCTATTCTTTAACCCTATTCTCCAATCCCTAATCCTTAATCTACAATCCCTAATCTCTAATCCCTTGTCCTTAGTATAAATCTCTCTATTCTTAATCCCTAATCATAAATCCCTTCATTCCTAATCCCTAGTCCCAAACACCTAATCCTTATTCCTTAATTCGAAATCCCTATTACTTATTCCCTAATCCCTACAACTTAATCCCTAATCTCTAATCCATAAACCCTAATATGTAATTCCTAACTCGTAAATCTTTAATCCCTTATCCCTAATCTCTTCCTCCTCAATCTTCAATCTCTATTCTCTGATGCATAATTGATAATCCTTCATTCAATAATCCCTAGTCCTTAATCCTTAATCCCTAACCCTTAATCCCCAATCCTCAATTCGACCTCTTCTACCTCTTCTTCTTTTACTTCTTCCTCTTCTTCTTCTTCTTCTTCTTCTTCCTTTTCTTCTTCATCCTCCTCCTCATCTTTGCCTTCTTCTTCTTCCACTTCTTCCTTATCTTCCTCTTCTTCTTCTTCTTCTTATTTTTCTTCCTTATCTGGTTCTTTTTTTTTCTTCTTCCTTTTCTTCTTCTTCTTCTTCTTTTTCATCTTCTTCTTTTTCTTCTTCTTCTTCTTCTTCTTCTTCTTTTTCTATATGTTCTTCTTCTTTCTCTTCTTCTTTTTCCTCTTCTTCTTCTTATTATTATTATTCTTCTTCTCCTTCTTGTTCTTATTCTTCTTTCTCTTCTATTTCTTTTTCATCTTCTTCTACTTCATTTTCTTCTTCTCTTCTTCTACCCTTTCTTCTTCTTCTTCTACTCTTTCCCTTCATCCTTAATCTCTAATCTCTAATCCTCAATTCCAATTATTTATTCCATAATTTATACTACCAAATGCCTAATCCCAAATTACTACTTTCCAAGTCTTGAGTCCCTAATCCCAAATTACTAACTGCCAAATCCTTAATTCGTTCCGCTTTAATCTTTAATCCATATTCCCTTATAACTAATTTCTAATCATTCATTCCTTAATTCCTAATCCTTAAACCCTAATCCATAACCCCAAATCTCTAATCCTTAATTCGTTTCTTTTTCCTCTTCCACTTCTACTTCTTCTTCCTCTTCTTCATATTCCTCTACTACTTCTTCTTCTTCTTCTTCCTCATCATTGTCTTCTACTTCTTCCTCCTCTTCCCAATCTTACTCCTCTTCTTCTTTCCCATCTTCTTCTTTTTCTTCCTCTTCTTCTTCTTCTTCTTTATCTTTTTCCTCTTCTTCTTCTTTTACATCTTGTACTTCTTCTTCTTCTTTTCCTCTTCCTCTTCTTCTTCTTCTTCTTCTTCTTCTTCTTTTTCTTCTTCTTATTTTTATTCATCCTCTTCTTTTTCCTCTACTTTTTTTTCTTCTTTTTCTTCTTTTTTTTTCTTATTCTTCCTCTTCTTCTCCTTGTTCTAATTCTTCTTCGTTTTCAAGTTCTTTTTATTTTACTTCTCCTTCATCTTCTCCTTGGCGTCAGGTGGTTGATATTATACCTGCCGGTCGAGTGGCTTTCAAGTGAGTGAAGTTAGCTGAGGGGGTCCGACTTGCATGTGTTAAGCATGCCGCCAGCGTCTTGTTCTTGTTTTTCTTCTTCTTCTCTTTCTTCTCTTTCTTCTTCTTCTTCTTCTACATTGCTTCTTCTCGCTCTTCTTCTTCTTCTTCTTTCTCTTCTCCTTCTTTTTCGTCTTCCTTTTCTTCTTCTTCCTCTTACTCATCTCCTTCTTTTTCTTATTTCCTCCAAATCCTTAACTACTAATCTCTTAATCTCTAACCCCTAATCCCTAATCTCTAATTTTAAATCCTTTTTCCCAAATCTCTCATCTTTAATCCTTAATCCCAAATCCTTATTCTCTAATTGCTATTCCTTAATCCCTAATCCTTAATCTTAATCCTTAATCTCGAAACACTAATCCTTAATAATTAAACCATTAATTTTTTATCACTAATCCCTAGTTAGTAATCTTGTCATCCATTATCCTTAACCCCATATCACGAATCCTTAATCTACAATCTCTAATCCAATTTATTTTTTCCCTAATTCTAACTCTCTAATCCTTAATCCCTTATTAATAACTCACAAATCCTTAATCCCTTCCTTCCTAATCATTAGGTCATATTCCCTTGTACTTAATCCCTAATCATTCATTCATTAAACCTTAATCCCTAAACCCTGATTAAAAATCCCTAATGCATCTCCTCTTCCTCTCCTTTTACTTCTTCCTCTTCTTCTTCTTCTTATTCTTCCTCTTTTTCTTCTTCTTCTTCTTCCTCATCTTTGTATTCTACTTCTTTATCTTCCACTTCTTTTTTTTTATTTTTCTTCCTCATTCTCTTCTTCTTCTTCTTCTTCCTCTTCTTCTTCTTCTTCTTTTTCTTTTTTTCTTCTTTTTTTCTTCTTCTTTGTCTTTTCTTCTTCCTATTCTTCTTGACCTCTTCTTCTTCTTTTTTTTCTTCTTCATCAACTTCTTCTTCTTCTTCATCATCATCTTCTTCTTCTTCTACTTCTTCTTCTACTTCTTCTTCCTCTTTTTCTTCCACATCTTCTTCCTCTACTACTTCTTCATCTTCTTCTTCTTCTTCTTCTTCTTCTTCTTTCTCTTTTATTTCTTCTTCTTCTTCCCCCTTTTCTTCTTCTTCTTCCTCTTCTCCATTTATTTCTTCTTCTTCTTCCTCATCATCATTTTCTTTTTGTCTTCTTCTTTTTCTTCTTCATCTTCTCCTTCTTCATCATCTTCTTCTTCTTCTTCCTCTTTATCTACCTCTTCTTCTTCTTCTTCTTCATCTTCTTCCTCTTCTTCAACTTCTTCACCTTCTTCTTCCTCTTCTTCTTCTGACTCTTTTCCTTCTCCTCCTTCCCCTTCTTCTTCTTCCTCTTCTACTTCTTTATCTAATTCTTCGTCTTATTTTTCTTTTCTTCGTCTTCTTCTTCTTCTACTTTTACTTCTACTTCTTCTTCTTCTTCTTCTTCTTCTTCCTCTTCTTCCTCATTTTTTTCTTCATCTTGTCCTTTCTATTCTTCCTCATCCTCCCTTTTTTCTCCTTCTTCTTCTTCTTCTCCTTGTTCTACTTGTTCTTCTTCTCCTTCTTCATAATCATTAATCTCTATTCCTTATCTTTACCCCTAAACCCTTCCTCCCTCACCTCTTTTTTTAAAATCTGTAATGCTCAATCCATTCCTCTTTAAGTCCTTATCCCTAATTTCTAATCCATCCTTAATCTATAATCCTTAGTCTCCAACCCTCAATCTCTAATCCCTAATCTCTAATCCCTAATCCCAAATCCCTAATTCCTAATCCCTAATCCTTACTCCTTATCCCTATACCTAAATCCCTAATACCTATTGTTAATCCTTAATCCCTTATTTCAAGTAACCTTAATCCCTAAACTCTAATCCTTAATCTTTAATCCCTAACCTCTACCTAAATCTCTAATCCTTATATTTGATTCCCTAATACATAACCCCTAATCCCTAATCTATATTCCATAATCCATAATCCTTATTCCTTCATCTCTAATCTTTAACCTTTAACACCAAATCCCTAATCCCTAATGCTTATCCTAATTCCTTAATCTCTAATCCTAAAACTTGTATCCCTAATCTCTACAATCTAATCCTTCATTCCTAATCTCTATTCTATAATCCCAAATCTTAAATTCCTAATCTCTAATCCCTAATTATTAATAATTAATCCCTTAATTTTTAATAGTTACTCTCTAATCTATAATCATTAATTCATTCATCATTAATCATAAATCCTTAATAGCTAATCCCTAATCCCTAATCCCTAATCCCAATGACTTATTCACTAATCCTTATTCCATAATCCCTAAATCCTAATTTCTAATTGCTAACCCCCAAATCAACCATCCCTAATCCCTCCCTCCATAACCTTTAACTTCTATTCCCTGATACCTAATACCTAATCATTCATTCCTTAATCTTTGGTCCCTAATCCCCTACCTGTAATCCCTAATCTATCACTTCTTTTCTTCTTATACTTCTTTTTCTTTGTTCTCTTTGTCATCTTCTTCCTCTTCCTCTTCTTCGACTTCTTCCTCATCTTCGTCTTCTTCTTCTTCTTCTTCCTCATCTTCCTCTTCTTCTTCTTCTTAATCTTGTTCCTCCTCCTCCTTTTCTACTTCTTCCACTTCTTCTTCTTCTTCCTCATCCTCTTCTTCTTCTTCTTCTTCTTTCTCTTCTTCTTCTTCTTCTGCTTCTTATACTACTTCTTCTTCTATGTCTTCTTTTACTTTCTCTTCTTCTTTTTCCTCTTCTTATTCTTCTGTTCTTCTTCTTCCTCCTCATCTTCTTGTTCTTCCTCTCATTTTTCCTCTTCTCCTAACTCTTCTTCTTTCCTCTACTTGTTCAACTTCTAATTCCTCTTCTTCTTTTTCTTCTACTCCTTCTACTTCTCCTCCTTCTTCTTCCACCTCTTTTATTTCTTTATGATCATCATCTTCTTCTTCTTCTACTTCTTTATTTTCCTTTTCTTCTTCTTCCTCTTCTTCTTTTATTTCTTCATCTTTTTCTTCTTCTTCTTCTTCATCATCTTTTTCTTCTTCTCTTCTTCTGGTTGTTCTTCTTTTTCTTCTTCGTCTTGCTCTTCTTTTTCTTTTACTTCTTGGTCTTCTTCTTCTTCTTCTTTCTCCTCCTCCACTTCTTCTTGTATTTCCTCTTCTTCTTCTTCTTCTTCTTCTTTCTCTTCTTCTTCTTTTTCTTTTTCTTCTTCTTCCTAGTCTTCTTCATCCACTTCTCCTTTTTATTCTTCTTCTTCTTCTTCTTCTTCTTCTTCTTTTTCTTCTTCTTCCTCCTCATCATCATCGTCATCTTCTTCTCTTCTTCTTCACCATCACCTTTGTCCTCTTCCTCTTCTTCTTTCGCTTGTTCTTTGTCTTCTTTTATATATTCCTCTTCCTTTTCTTTGACTTCTTCTTCATTATCTACTTCCTTCTTCCTTCTTCCATCCTCCCTATTCCTTCCTCCTTCTTATTTCAACCTTCTTCCAACTTCTTTCTTCCTTCTCCTTATTCCTTCTTCCTTATTGCTTCTTTCTTCTTTGATCTTCTATCTTCCTTCTTCTTTCTTCCTCTTCCCCTTATTATTATTCTTCTTCTTCTTCAACTTCTTCTTTTTCTTCTTCTTATTCCTTTTCTTCTTCTTCCTATTCTTCTTCTTCTTTTTCTTCTTGTTCTTCCTCCTCTTCTTATCCTTCTTCTTCTGTTCATCGTCGTCTTCTTCTTCTTCCTCTTCCCATTCTTCTTCTTCTTCTTTATCATCATCTTCTTTGTTTTCTTCATCTTCTTCTTCTGCTTTTCCTTCTTCTTCTTCTTCTTCTTCTACTTTATCATCATCTTCTTCTTTTTCTACATCTCTTACTTCTCCTTTTCCTTCTTGTTCTTCTTCTTCTTCTTTTTCCTCTTCTTCTTGTTTCTTTCTTCTTTCTTCTTTATACTTTCTTCCTTCTTCTTTCTTCTTTCTTCTTTCTTCATTCTTCTTCCTGCCTCCTTCTTTCTTCCATCCTCCTTCTTTCTTCTTTATTCTTCCTCTTCTTCTTCCTCTTCTGCATCTTCTTTCTTCCTTCTTCCTTCTTCTTTCTTCTTCTTCTTCCTTCTTTCTTCTCCCAAATCCTTAATCTTTAATCTTTAATCCATCTTAAATCTCTAATCCCTAAACTATAATCATAAACTCTAATCTCCAATCTCTAATCCCTAAACTTTAACCTCTAATACCTAATCCCTAATCCATAACCAATAATCAATAATCCTTAATCATTAATCCCTAATCTTTAATCCTTAACCCTTAATCCCTAATTATGAATCCTTAATCCCAAATCTCTAATGCTAATCTTAATCTCCTAATCTCTATCCCTTAATCTCCAATTTCTAATCCTAAATCCTATATTCCTAATTCTAATCTCGAATACATAAACTTATTCCCTAATCCTTAATCCCTAATCTTAAATCCCTTGTCCTTAGTAATAAATCTCTTAATTCTTAATTCCTAATCATTAATCCTTTCATTCCTAATTCTTATTCCTAAATACCAAATCTTTAATCCTTAATCCTTAATCCAAAATCCCTATTACTTATTCCCTAATCCCTACTTTCTAATACCAAATCCTGAATCTATACACCCTAATATCTAATTCCTAACTCCTAAATCTTTAATCTCTTATCCCTAATCTCTCCCTCTTTTATCTTTAATCCATATTCTCTGATACATAATCCTTAACCCCTAACCCCTACCCTTAATCTCCAATCCCTAATCCACCTCTTCTTCTTCTTTTACTTCTTCTTCTTCCTCTTCTTCTTCTTCTTATTCCCCTTCTTCTTCGTCTTCCTCCTAAACTTTGCCTTCTTGTTATTCCACTTCTTCCGCACCATCATCTTCTTCTTCTTCTTCTTTTACTTCTACCTCATCATCTTCATCTTTTTCTTCCTCTTCTTCGTCACCATACACTTCCTCTTCTTTTTCTTCTTCGTCCTCCTCTTCTTCTTCTTCTTCTTCTTCTTCTTCTTCCTCTTCTTCATCTTCTTTTTCCTCTTCTTCTTCTTCTTCTTCTTTGTCTTCCTCATCTTGTTCTTCTTTTATTCTTCTCCTTCCACTTCTTCTTCTTCTTCTTCTTCTTCTTCCTATTCTTCTTCTTCTTCCTCTTCTTCTTTTTCCTTTTCTTCATCTTCTTCTTCTTCTTCTTCTTCTTCTTTTTCTTACTCATCTTCTTCTTCTTCTTCTTCCTCAATTCATTTTTCTTCTTTTTCTTTTTCTTCCTCTAGTTCTTCTCCTTCTTGTCCTTATTCTTCTTCCACCACTATTTTTTTTTCTTTTTCTTCTTCTTCTTCTTCTTCTTCATCTTCTACTTCTTCCACTTCTACTTTTTCTTCTTCTTCTCTTCTTCCTGCACTTCTTCTTCTTTGTCTTCGTCTTCCACTTCTTCTTCTTCTTCTTCTTCTTCTTCCTCTTCATCTTCCTCTTCTTTTTCTTCTTCTTCTTCTTCTTTTACTTCTTCCCTTTCTTCTTCTTCTTCTCCTTCTCCTTCTTCCTTCTCTCTAATCCCTAAACCCTAATCTCTTAATCTCTATTCCTTAATCGCTTAATCTCTAATCTTGAATCCTATAACCCTAATCTGTAATCTTAAATCCTTAATCCATAATATTTAATCCTTAATATCTAATTCTTAATCATTAATCCCTTCATCCTTCATCCTAAATCCTTAATCCCATATCCTTAATCCTTAATCCCTAATCTTTACTCCTTAATCCCAATATTTAATCCCTAATCCTTACTCCCTAGTCTCCAATCTCTAATCCTAAATAACTAACTCCCAAAATCTCGAATCCCTAATCCCTAATTATTAACTCCTAACTCCTCAATCCTTCCGTCCCTAAAATTTAATCGATATTCCCCTATACCTAATCCCTAATCATTCATTCCTTAGTCACTAATCCTTGAACCCTAATCCATAGCCCTTAATCTTTAATCTCTAATTCGTCTCTTTTCCTCTTCTTCTTCTACTTCTTCTTCTTCCTCTTCTTCTTTCGCATCTTCTTCTTCATCTTTGTCTTCTACTTCTTCCTATTCTTCCTAATCTTCCTCTTCTTCTTTTGCTTCTTCTACTTCTTCCTCTTCCTCTTCTTCTTCTTCCACTTCTTCTGATTCTTTTACTTCTTCTTCCTATTTTCTACTTCTTTTTCTTCGTCTACCTTTCCTTCTTCTTCCAAAACTTCTTTTTCCTCTTCTTCTTCTTCTTCTTTTTCTTCTTACTCTTCTTCTTCTTTTACGTCTTCTTCTTCCTCCTCTCCTTCTCCTTCTTCTTCTCTTTCTTCTTCTACTTGTCCATCTTCCATATCTTTTCTTCTTCTACCCCTTCTTCTTCTTCTTCTTCTTCTTCTTCTATTTCTTCTTTTTTTTCCTTCTTCTTCTCCTTCCACTTCTTCTTCACCTTTTTCTTCTTCTCTTCTTCTTGTTCTTCTTCTTTTTCTTCTTCATTTTCTTCTTCTTCTTCTTCTTCTCGTTTTTCTACTTCTACTTCTTCTTCTTCTTCTTCTACTACTATTACTTGTTCTTCTTCTTCACCTTCTTCTACTTCTTCTTCTTACTCTTCTACTTCTTCTTCTTCTTCTTCTTCTTCTTCTTCTTCCTCTTGTTCTTCTTCTTCTTCTTCTTCCTCTTCTTCTTCTTCTTGTTTTCTTCTTCTTCTTCTTCTTCACCTTCTTCTTCTTATTTTTTCCTCTTCAACCTCCTCTTCCTCTTCTTCTTCTTCTCTTTTTCTTCTTGTTATTCTTTTTATTCATTTTCTTCTTCTTCTTCTTCTTCTAATACTACTTCTTCCTCTCCGTTCTTTTTCTTCTTCTTCTCCTTCTTCGTAATCGTTAATCTTTATTCTCAAATACTTACTTCTTAATCCCTCCTTCCGTAATTTCTCATCCTTAAATCTATAAAGCCTAGTTTACCCTTTTCTAATCCCTAGTCCCTAATCCATAATAATTAATCTTTAATCCATAATCTATAACCTCTAATCCCTAATCCTTAATTCTGATTTCCTAATCCCTAATCCTTAATCCCTAATGCCAAATCCCTAGTTCCTAATGCCTAATACTTAATACCTAGCCCCTAATTGCTAATCTGTAATCCGTAATCCTTAATTTCCAATCCTTAATCTTTAAACATTTACCTCTAATTCCAAACCTCTAATCCTTAAACTCTAATCACTAATACCTAATCCTTAAACCCTTTTCTATAATCCATAACCTCTATCCCTAATCTCTAATCCTTAATCATTAATTTTTAATCCCTAATACTAATCCAAATCCCTTAATCTCTAATCACTAATCCTAAATCTTAAATCCCTAAACTTTCATCTCCAATCCATAATTCTTAATCCTAATTCTCTAATCCATAAACCTTAATCCTAAATTCCTAATCCTTAATAATTAATTCCTTAATTTTTAATCCCTAATCATTAATCTATTCATCTTTTTCCTAATCCTTAATCCCCATTACTTATTCCCTAATCCCTACTCCCTAATCCCTGATTCCAAATCGCTAATCCCAAATTGCTAACTTCGAAATCCCTAACCCGTATTCCTTGATTCCTAATGCCTAATCATCCATTCCTTAATCCCTAATCCCTAACCTTGAATCACAAACCCCTGATCCTTAATCCCAAATCCATCCCCAATTTCTCTTCTTGCTATACTTCTTTTTCTTCTTCTTCTTCTTCCTCTTTTGCTTATACTTCTCCCTCCTCTTCTTCTACTTCTTCTTCCTCATCTAGTTCTTCTTCTGCTTCCTTTTCTTCCTCACCTTCTTCTTCTTCTTCTTCTTTCTCTTCTTCTTCATCCTCTTCATCTTCTTCTTCTTCCTTATCTTCTTCCTCTTTTTTTCTTCTTCTATGTCTTGTTCTTCTTCCCCTTCATCATTTTCCTCTTCTTCTTCTTCTTCATCTTCTTCTTCCTCTTCTACTTTCTCTTCTTATTCCCCTTCTTATTATTCCTCTTCTTCCACTTCTTCTTCTTCTTCTTCTATTACTACTACTACTTCTTCTACCTCTTTTATTTCTTCTTCTTCTTCTTCTTTTATTTCTTCTTCTTCTTCCTCCTCTTTTTCTTCTT
The DNA here is from genome assembly GCA_023846275.1 of Vanilla planifolia. Taxonomy (NCBI): domain Eukaryota; kingdom Viridiplantae; phylum Streptophyta; class Magnoliopsida; order Asparagales; family Orchidaceae; genus Vanilla; species Vanilla planifolia. Next base: position 63,925,002 of record CM043865.1, read on the forward strand.
CTTCTTCTTCTTCTTCTACTTTCTACTCCTCATCTTCCTCTACTTCTTCTTCTTCTTCTTCAACTACTTCACCTTCATCTTATACTTTTTCATTTTCTTACTCTTCTCCTTCTTCTTCATTATCTTCTTCTTCCTCTTCTTCTTCTTCATCATCATCCTCTTCTTTTGTTTTTCTTCTTCTTCTTCTTCTAGCTTATTTTCTTCTTCATCTACTTTCTCCTCTTCCTCTTCTTTTTTTTCTTCTTGTTCTTCTTTTTCTTCGTCTTCTTCTTATTACTATACTTTTTCTTTCTTTTCTTCTTCTTCTTCTTCATCATCTTCTTCTACTTATTCTTATTGTTTTTCTTCTTATTCCTTTTCATCTTCTTCTTCTTCTCCATCTTCTTCGTAATCCTCAATCCCTATTCCCCAATCTCTACTCCTTAATCACTTATACTAAAATCTGTAATGCCTTATCCATCCTTCCCAAATCCCTAATCTATAAACATTAATCCCCAATCTATAATCCTTAATTCCTAATCCATAATCTATTCTTAATCCATAATCTTTAATCCTTAATCCTTAATCTCTAATTCCTAATCTTTAATCCATAATCTCTAATTCCTAATATGTAATCTCTTATCCCTTATTTTTTACTAATACCTAATTCTTAATCCTTAATCCCTAATCTTTAATCCATAATCCTAAATCCCTAACACAAAACCTCTAATCCCTCTCTCCCTAATCCCTAATCCCTAATCCATCACTTGATCCTCTTCTTCTTCTTCTTCCATTTCTTCTTCCACTTCTTCTTCTTCACTTTATTCCTCTTCTTCTTCTTCTTCTTCCTTATTTTCTTCTTCTTCTTCTTCTTCCTTATTTTCTTCTTCTTCTTCTTCTTCTTCCCCTTCTTCCTTATCTTTCTCTTCTTTTTCTTCTTCATCTTCTTCTTCCTCTTCTTCTTCTTTTTCTTCTTCTTCTTCCTTCTTCGTCTTCATCTTCTTCTTCTTCCTTTTCTTCTTCTTCCTCTTCTTCTCTTCTTCTCCTCCTTCTTCTTCTTTTCTTGTTCTTCCTCTTCTTATTCTTCTTCTTCTTCTTCGTCTTCTTCTTTCACTTTTCCTTCTTCTTTTTCTCCTCCTTCTCCTTCTTCTACTTCTGCTCCTTCTCCTGGTCATTCTTCTTACCCTTCTCTTCTCTTTATCCTACTCATTCTCCTTCTCCTTTTTCTCCTTCTCCATCTCTATCACCTTCTCCTTCCCTCTCCTTCTCTTGCTCCTCATTCTTCTCCTCATCCTCCTTTTCCTTTTCTCTCTCCTTCATCTTCTTCTTCTTCTATCTTCTTTCTTCTTTGTTCTTTATTCTTTCTTCTTTCTACTTTCTTCTATCTTCTTTCTTCTTCCTTCTTCCTTATTCTAACCTCCTTCCTCTTTCCTTCTTGCATCTTTCTTCTTCTTTCTGCTTTCTTCTTTATTCTTCATCTTATTCTTCCTCTTCTTCTTCTATCTTCCATCTTTCTTTTTTTTCTTCCATCTTCCTTCTTCCTCTTCTTCTTTCTTCTTTCTTCTTTCTTCTTCCTATTCCTTATTCCTTAATCTCTAATCCAATAGTAATCTATAATCCTTATTCTTTAGTCCCTAACCTCTAATCCCTAATCCCTAATCTAGAATCAATAATCCCTAATCTCTAATCCTTATCTCTACTCCCTAATCCTTAATCACTAATCTTTAATCCCCAAACCATAATCCCTAATCTTTAATCCTAATCATAATCCTTTAATGTCTAATCCATAATCTTAAATCTCTAATCCTAAAGTCTACTTCCCTAATCTCTAATCCCTAAGCCTTAATATCTATTTCTTAATCCCTAATCACTAATCTTAAATCCATAATCTTTAATCCCTAATTTATAATAATTAATCCCTTAATTCTTAATCTTTAATCTCTAATCTCTAATCATTACTCCCTTAATCACCAATCCCTAATCCATAATCCCTAATCATTAATCCTTAATCCTAAATATCTTTTACTTATTCCCTAATCCCTACTCCTTAATCCCTAATCCTTAATCTCTAATTGCTCACCCATAAACCCTAAACTCTAATTACTATCTCTCAAATCCCTTATTCCTAATCTCTAATACCTAATGTCTAATCCTTTCCTCCCAAATCTTTAATCCATACTCCTTTATTTCTAATCTCTAACATTTCGTTCTTTAATCCAGAATCCTTCCTTCTTTAATCCTTAATTTGTAATCCCTAACCCATAATCCATAATCCTTAATCCAACTCTTCTATCTCTTCTTCCTATCTTCCACTTCTTCTTATTCTTCTTTCTCTTCTTTTTCTTCTTTTTGTTCTTCTTTCTCATCTTCTTCTACTTCTTCTTATTCCCTTTCTCCTTCTTCTCCCCCTTCCTCTTCGTCTTCTTCAACCTCTTCCTCTTTCTCTTTCTCTTCTTTTTCCTCTTTCTCTTTTTCTTCTTCTTCTTCTTCTTCTTCTTCCTTCTTCCTTCTTCTATCTTCCATCTTCCTTATTCCTTCTTCCTTCTTCTTTCTTCCTTCTTCCTTCTTTTTCCTTCTTCCTTCTTCGTTGTCTTTCTGCCTTCTCCCATCTTCTTTCTTCCTTCTCCTTTCTTCTTTCATCTTTCTTGTTTCTTCTTCTTTCTACTTTTTTCTTCTTTTTCTTCTTCTTCCTCATCTTCCACTTCTTCTTCTTCTTCTTCTTCTTCTTCTTCTTCTTCTTCTTCTTCTTCTCTTTCTCTTCTTCTTCTTCTTCTTCTTCTTCTTCTTTTACTACATCTTCTTTTTCCACTTCCTCTTCATTTCCTTCTTCTTCTTCTTCTTCTTCATCTTCATCTTCTTCTTGTTCTTCTTCTTATTATTCTTATTTATCATCTTCTTCCTTTTCTTCTTTTTCTTATTCCTCTTAGTGCTCTTCTACCTCTTTCTCATCCTCTTCCTCTTCCTCTTCCTCTTCTTCGTCTTCTTCCTCTTCCTCTTCTTCTTCTTCTTCTTCTTTTTCTTCTTCATCTTTTTCTTCTTCATCTTCTTCCTTCTTCCTTTTTCCTTCTTCCTTCTTCCATCTTCTCAATTACTTCTTTTTCTCTTTCCTTACTCTTCTGCTTTCTTTTTCTTCTCCTTCTTCTTCTTCTTCTTATTCTTCTTCTTTCTTTTTTTCATCATTTTCTTCTTGCTCCTCTTCTTCTTCCTTTTCTTCTTTTTCTTTTTCTAATCCTTCTTCTTCTTCTTCTTCTTCGCCTTTTCCTTCTCTTATTTTTTTTCTTCTTCTCTTCTTCTTTTTCTTCTTCCACTTCTTCTTCTTCTTCTTCTTCCTCTACTTCTTCTACCTCTTCTTCTTCTTCTTCTTCTTCTTCTTTTCTTCTTCATGTTCTTCATTTTCTTTCTCTTCTTCATCTTCTATTTCTTCTTCTTCTTCTTCTTCTTCTTCTTCTTGTACTTCTTCTTCATCATGTTCTTCTTCCACGTCTATTTCTTCTTCTTCTACTACTACTTATTTTTCGTAATCTACTTTTCTTCTTATTCTTCTTCCACTTCTTCCTCTTCTTTTTCTTCTTCTTCTTCTTCTTCTATCTTCTACTTCCTCTTCATCAACAACTTCTTCATCTCCTTCTTCTTCTGCTTTTTCCTCTTATCTTCTACTTCTTCATCTTCTTCTACTTTGTCCTCTTCTTGTTCTTCATGTTCTTCTTCTGTTTCTTCTTTATCATCTTCATCATCTTCATCTTCTTCTTCTTCTTCTTTGACTTCTTTTTATTCCTATTTCCTTCTACTTCTTTCTCTAATTTTTTCTTTTTTCCTTCTTCTTCTTCTTCTTCTTCTTCGTCTTCCACTTAATCATCATCTTCTTCTTCTCCTCTTCTTCTTCTTCTCCTTCGTCTTCTTCATCTTCTTGTTCCTCTACTCCTTCTTCCTGTTCCTCTTCATTTTCTTCTAGCTCTTCCTCTTCATCTTCCTTTTCCTCTTCCTCTTCTTCTTCTTCTTCCTTCATCTATCTTCCATGTTCCTTATTCCTTCTTCCTTCTTATTTCTTCATTGTTCTTTCTTCCATCTTCCTCTTCCTTCTTCCTTCTTCCTTCTTCTTTCTTCCTTTGTGAATCTTCTTTGTTCCTTCTTCTTTCTCCTTTCTTCTTTCTTCTTCTTCTTCTTCTTCTTCATCTTCCTCTTCCTCTTCCACTTCTTCTTTTTCTTCTTCTTTTTCCTATTATTATTATTATTGTTATTATTATTGTTCTTCTTCTTCTTCTTCTTCTTCCTCGTCTTCTTTTTCATCTTCTTCTTCTTCTTCTTCTTCTTCTTTTACTTCTTCTTCTTGGTCCTCCTCTTCTCTTCTTCTTCTTCCTTTTTTTCCTATTCTTCTTCTTCTTCTGCTTCCTCTACTTGTTTTTCTTCTTTTTATTCTCCTTCTTCTTCTTCTCCTCCTCCTCCTCCACCTCCTCCTCCTTATTCTAATTCTTATTCCTCTTCTAATTTTTTTCCTCTATTTCTTCTTCTTCATCTCCTCCTTCGTTTTCTTTTTCTTCTTTTTCTTCTTCTTCCATTTCTACTTCTACTTCTTCTTCTTCTTCTTGTCCTCCCCCATCTTCTTCTTATTCTTCTTCTTCTTCTACTTCTACATCTTCTTCTTCTCTTCTTCCATTATTCTTCTTCATCATCAACTTCCTCTTCTTCTTCTTCTTCTTCTTCTTTTTCCTCTTCATCTTTCTATTCTTCTTTCTCTTCTTCTTCTTCTACTACTTTTTCACCTTCTATTTCTTCTTCTTCTTCTTACTCTTGTCCTTCTCCTTCATCTTTCTCTCTAATCCTTAACCCCTAATCCATAATGCTTAATATTTAAAACCTAATACCTAATCTGTAATTCTTAATCCCTAATCCTTAATCCATAGTTTCTAATCCCTTGTTTCTAATCTTGAGTCCTTATCTTTAATTCCTAATCTTAATATCTAATCTCCCATCCCTAATTCATAATCCCTAAACCCTAACAATAATTCTTAATACTTAATCCAGAATCCCAAATCCCTAAACCTGATCCCCATTCCTTAATCCCTAATCCATAAATCCGAATCCCCCTCCCTGACGCTTAATGCTCAAACCCTAATACTTAATTCCTAACCATTAAGTCGTTGCTCACTACTCTATAATTTGTCTTCTTCTTCTTCATCTTCTTCTTATTCATCTTCTTCTTCTTCTTCTTCTTCTTCATGTTCTCCTTCTCTCTCCACTTCTTTTTTCTTCATTTTCCTTATCTTGTTCTTCTTCCAATTCTTCCTCATCTTCCCCTTCTTCTTCTTCTTCTTATTATTATTATTCTTATTCTTCTTCTTCATCCACCTCCTCTCACTCTTCTTATTCTTCTTCTCCTTCATCCTTAACCTCTTCTTCATCTTCTACTTCTTCTTTCTCTTCTTCTTCTTCTTCACCTTTTTATTCTTCTTCTTCTTCTTCTTCTTCTTCTTCTTCTTCTCCTTCTTCCTCTTCTTCTTCCCCTTCTTCTTCTTCTTCTTCTTCTTCTTCTTCTCCTTCTTATTCTTCTTCTTACACTTCTTGTTGTTCTTCTTCTTCTTCCTCTTCCTCCTCTTCTTCTTGTTCTTCTATTTCTTTGTCATTTTCTTTCTCTTCTTCCACTTGTTGTTCTTGTTCTTTTACTTTATCATCTTCTTCTTCCTCTTCTTCTCCTTCTTCTTCTTCTGCTTCTTCCTCTTCTTCCACTTCTTTTTCTTCTTCTTCCACTCCTAATTCTTTTTCTTCTCTTTTCCATCTTTTTCTTTGTCTCCTCCTTCTTTTTGTACTTCTTCTTCTTTTTCCTCTTCTTATTCCTCATCTTGCTCTTCTTCTTCTTTTCCTTCATCATCTCCTTCTTATTCTTCTTCCGCTTTTTTCCTCATCTTCCTCTCCTTCTTATTCTTCTTCTTCTTCTTCTTCCTCTTCTTCTTCCTCATCTTTCTCTTCTTCTTATTGTTCTTCTTCTACTACTTCCTTTTCTCATTTCTCTTTTTTCTTCTTCTTCTTCTTCTTCTTCTTCTTCTTCTTCTTCTTGTTCTTCTTGTTCTTCTTCTTCTTCTGCTTCTGAAGTGTTTCATGCTAAGGAAATCCCACAAGAGGGGGGTGTGTGAATTGTGTATTTAAAATTTTATGAATTTTGAAATTAAACTTAAAAACCTTTAAGCAAGAGTAAAGAGAGTTGAACACACAAATTTTTAAGTGGTTCGACTCAAAACCGAGTCTACGTCCCACCCCCAACCGGTGTTGGGAAAAATCCACTAAATGCACCTATTACAAGTGAGGTTTTTCATACGGTTCACCTCAAACCTACTTGGGATTTTTAGTACGGCTAATCCCAAACCTAGTTGAGTTTTTACCGGACTCAACTCAAACCTGGGGCTTTAGCACTACTGCCGGGATACCTTGCCCCAAAACGAAAAGTACAACGATTGGCAAAAAAACTTAAGAGAAATAGGAGAAAAAGAGGAGGCACACACAATCGACAAATTAGTGGGATAGAAATTGAGAAATAATTGAAAAACCTCTAATTCCAATAGCCTTCTTGCCGCTTTGCTTTTTGAGCTTGGATGCACCATTTTTGCTTGAGTGCTCGAATTTTGAGATCTGAAATCTTTGAAAAATTTAGCAAAGGTTAAACTGAAAAATACATCAATTTTTTCTATTTATAGAGCTCAAATTTGAGCTCTAAAAACACCCCCAACGGCTCCAAAAATTAATTAGCCGTTTGGGCAATGGACGGAAAGCAGCCACCGTCCGATCCAGGCCAAAAAAACGAACGACGCAGATTGATTTACGCATTTTTACCATTCGGGGTTAATCCAGTGCATTGGATCTGGGCGTGTAATCGAACGGCATGGATTAAATCTCACGATTACCGTTTACGCGATTTAATCCCGTGCATAGGATCCGGGCGCAAAGATGAACGACACAGATTTTTCCTTACGGGATGAATCCTGTGCGTTGGATCTGGGCGGGATTGATCTAAGCCATTGGATCCGGCGAATGCTGAAACTGGGATTTTTAGTCTCACATTGCGTATGTGGAAGTATTGGAGTGTTATATAAGAAATCCACCCTGTTTACATTGCGAGCCTCTTTGGGGTTGGCTCCCCCCTTCCTTGACCAGGACTTGATCACCTGGTTCGGGTTGACTTAGCCAAGCATTGTTCATTGACTGTTGACCGTGCTGCAGTTTTGACCTAGCCGAGTTCCTCTCGGTGGGCTTTGGGTGGGCTTGGCTTAGCCAGGCACTTTTGATTTGACCAGTTGACCAGCGCGAGCTGAGCTCCTCTCGGCGGGCTTTGGGCAGGGTAGGCTCGGCCTTCTCGAGTCAACCAAATTTTTATTTTTAAATTAAATTTTTTAATTTCTAAAAGACCTGGACGGGTTTGTTTTCGCGCCGGGTCGACCCGCCCATTGCTACAATGCATTTTCCCGAGACTTCAGTTGTTTTAGGGTATTTTTTGACGAATTTTTGTGCCAAAAATTTGAATATAAGTGTATAAAGATAATTTTATATTCTTATAGTATTATAAGTTATTTAAATAGCTATGAAAAGAAATTCATGAAAAATAATTCCAAAGCAATATTAAAAAATAAAATACCAATGTCTATACATTTTGTTAAATATTCTTAGCCCAAAATTCAAAATTCAGTATTAAATAACTTTATAATATTTTTAAATGTTAATACTAATAGTGTGCCTCATAATCTCAAAGTTTGGACATATCAAATTCAAGAGAAATAAAAATAAATTCAATTATAAAAAATCTTGTGCATGTCTCAAATTTCCTTGAAGTATGCCATGACCTCAAGGCCCTTACAGACCATTATTTTAGACATCTAAAATACAAGGCTTGATTTAATTAATTAGTGGCAATTTTACTTAAAATCAAGCCCAAATAAAATATACACATTTATGCTTGGCTCATCAAACATAAGGGTGTAACAATCTCCCCCTTTTGATGATGGCTAGATATAAATATTTTAAATAAAAATAAGTATTTAAAATACAATTCATAGGGAGAAAAAATATGCTCCCCTATCTTGATGCTCCCCCTATCTTGATGCATATTTTGATGCTCCCCCTCACTTCTAACTATTCTCCCCCTTTGACACCATGAAAAGGGAGTGAACCCTAAGCAATGTCTAAAATTCCTAATTGTTCTCTCAATGTTTGAAATTGCTCCGATGGTAAGGGTTTGGTAAAAATGTCAGCCAATTCAAGCTTAGTAGGAACATACTCTAATTCTACTAATCTTTTGGCCACTTGGTCTCTAATAAAGTGATATCTAACATCTATGTGCTTAGTCCTAGAATGATGAACTTGATTCTTAGCTAATGCTAATGCACTAGTATTGTCAATTCTAATAGGTATATGTGTGACTTCTAAACCATAGTCTTGAAGTTGTTGTCTTAACCATAGTACTTGAGCAACACAACTTCCAGCTGCAACGTATTCAGCTTCTGTTTTTGACAAGACTATACAATTTTGTTTTTTGCTTGACAATGAAACAAGATAATGTCCTAAAAATTGACATGTTCCTGATGTGCTCTTCCTATCCACTCTAGATCCTCCAAAATCTGAATCTATATAGCCAATGAGCTCACAAGAGAGTTCATTTCTAGGATACCATAATCCTAGTGTTATGTTTCCCTTCAAATATTTGAAAATTGCTTTAACAGCTTTCAAATGACTTTCCTTTGGGTTTGCTTGGAACCTAGCACATAATCCAACTCTAAATAGAATGTCAGGTCTACTAGCTATAAGGTACAATAAAGATCCTATAAGTCCTCTATAAAATTTTTGATCTATTGTTTTCCCTTGTTTATCTAGATCTAAATGAATGGACTGATTCATGAGAATTTTCCTAATTTTCATATTCTCATAGCCATATTTTTTAAATATTTCTTTCAAGTATTTTGTTTGAGAAATGAAAATACCATCTTTTAGTTGTTTTATTTGTAGCCCTAAGAAGAAATTTAGCTCACCCATCATACTCATTTCAAATTCCTTAGTCATAAGATTTCTAAATTCTCTACACATTTCTTCTTTTGTGCTACCAAAAATAATATCATCAACATAAATTTGAACAATTAATAAATCATCTCCTAATGACTTTAGAAATAATGTAGTATCTGATTTACCTTTTCTAAATCCACTATCTACTAGATAGTTACTCAACCTATGGTACCATGCACGTGGAGCTTGCTTAAGGCCGTAAAGAGCTTTCTTAAGCTTATAAACATAATTATTTTGTGCATGATCCTCAAAACCTGGGTGTTGTTCTACAAACACATCTTCTTCTATTATCCCATTCAAGAAAGCACTCTTTACATCCATTTGAAGCAACCTAAAGTTTTTATAACATGAATATGCTAGAAGTAATCTAATTGCTTCTAACCTAGCTAGGGGTGCAAATGAATCCTCAAAATCATTACCTTCTATTTGGCTATATCCCTTAGCAACAAGTCTAGCCTTATTCCTAATTATTACACCATTTTCATCTAATTTATTTTTATCGACCCATCTAGTACCAATTACTTGTTGATCACTAGGTCTTGGTACTAATTCCCAAACTTGATTTCTTTCAAATTAGTCTAACTCTTCATTCATAGCTTGAACCCAATAATCATTTGCAAGGGCTTTTTCTATAGAACTGGGTTCAAAAAATGACACAAAGGCACTATAATCTATATCTCTAATTGAAGCTCTAGTCTTCACTCCTTGGTTCACATCTCCTATAATCAAATCCTTTGGATGTGAGGTTACAAATTTCCATCATTTAGATAAATTATTTTCTTTTTCTCTTTCTATTTCTTGATTTTCTATTTTTTCTTTATCTAAATCTAGATTCTTTACTAATTCTATTTCATTTTCTAAATGTTTTTCACTAACTAGTTGAATTGTCTCATCAAACACAACATGCATTGTTTCCTCTATTTTATGTGATTCTTGATTAAAAACTCTATATGCTTTTCTAATTGATGAATACCTTAAAAAGATTCCTACACTTGCCTTCTCATCAAACTTTCCTAAGTTTGCTCTCTCATTTTTAAGAATAGTGCACTTACAACCAAAAACATAAAAATAACTAAGATTTGGTTTCTTCTTCCTTAGCAATTCATAAGGAGTTTTCTTCAACTTTGGTCTCAAATTAACCCTATTTATGATGTAACACGCCGTGCTAATAGCTTTGGCCCAAAAATATTTTCGTAAGTTATATTCGGCTAACATGGTTCTACCTATCTCGACTAATGTTCTATTCTTTCTTTCTATAAGGCCATTCTGTTGTGGTGTATATGGGCATGTGAATTGATGTTTGATTCCTTTCTCTTTCCAAAACTCACTAAAATATTCATTCTTAAATTCACTCCCATTATCACTTTGCATACAAATTAAATTTAGACTATGTTGTCTTTCTAACTCTCTAATCAAATCTTCAAAGTTCTCAAAGGCTTCATTATTATGTCTAAGAAAAATCACCCAAGTATATCTTGAAAAATCATCAACTATGACAAATCCATATTGTTTTCCTCCTAAACTCAAAGGTTGTATTGGTCCAAAAAGATCTAAGTAGATTTTTTCTAAAGGTCTACTAGTTGTTAATTCATTTTGAGATTTGAAAGAAGATTTAACTTGTTTTCGCTTTTGGCAAGATTCACACAACTCCTAATTTGACTTTCTTGGTTTTGGAAGGCCTCTAACTACATCTAATTTTATAATCTTCTTCAAGGTGGAGTATCCCACATGGCCTAATCTTCTATGCCATAATGAATTCTCATTAGATTGGGTCACTAGGCATTCCAAACCACTAGCTTCTAGTTGCTCAAAACTAATTACATATGTATCACATTTTCTTTTACCTATAAGTAGTTCAACATTATTTTTCATGATTTTGCAAGCTTTTGTATTAAAAAAATATCAAATCCATTATCACAAAGTTGACTAATACTAATCAAATTAAATTCTAAGGCTTCTACTAAAAATACATTTGAAAGGGTAAAGTTTGTCGTACCTACATCTCCAATTCCAATTATTCTTTTCTTTGTGTTGTCTCCTAGGGTCACCTTCCTATTTGGACCCGATCTCAATGATTTGAATTTACTTTTGTCTCCAGTCATGTGTCTTGAGCATCCACTATCCAATACCCAAGATGTGGATTTCAATTTTCTCCTTGGTTTTGACTATATAAGGTGTAAAACTTAAATTAGAAAGTATACCACTAAATGAAATCATCAATTTGAGTTTTCTAAATATCCTAGACCTATCCTAGAATGTCTCCAAATATTTTGGAGACATTTTCTTCTAGTCTTCTAAGTCATGCTCTTAGGAACCTAAGAAAACTTGGGTTCAACCCTAAATGGTACTTGCATGTTCTCCTTTTTAACAATCCATCTAACATTTTGTGTTTGTGTATACATATTTCTTCTAAAGAAGCAATCTTTCATAGTATGTCCAGGTTTACAACAATAAAAACAAACAATGTTTGATGGCCTAGGCATGCTCAAATGTTATACCCAGTAAAATATTATATGTTTAATCTTCAATAATTCAATGGTGGCTTGGATGATTTCAGATCGACAGTAGGATGAGCCAGGAGCTCAATTGGAGGCTATTGGAATTTCTGAAATTTTCTGGGGATTTTTCGGAGCACCGAGATTTTTTTTAAAACCGGAATTTGGTTTTTTTTTACGCACGTGAACCGGACCGGAGCGGTTCAGCGAAGGTGGGGCGGTTCGCCGAGGTACGTTTGCACGTGCGTTTAGATAAGCCGCAGATAAGCGGATCGGACGGGCGAGATCAGCTGTGGAGATTAACCGGTTGATCGGGTGTTAAGCGGCGTTTTTGGAAGGTCAACCGGCGCTTAATGGGTCTTAACGGGTTATTACCGGTTTAAGCCGGGTACTTAACCTAAACTGTTCGGCTGTTAGGGTTTCAAACGGCGGCTAGAGGCGAGGTGTTTGCGGCGAACGGCGGTAATTTTCGACAGCCTTCCAAGGGGCTTTTGGTAACCGGAGGTTCGCGGGACAGAGGCGAGCATTTTGGTACCGGTTTCGTTCGGCGAGGAGCTGCGGTTGATTGCGTGCGAGCTTCACCGTCGCCGGCGAGCAAGGTAGGAAATTCAGAGTAAATTAGTTATTTAGTAGAAATTAAAAGCATGGAATATTTTGCTTAATGAACACAAGCATGTGGGTGAAAAATTGAACTTAGTTGAATGCTAATTTGCGTCTTTTACAAATTTTGGATTTTCTGGAAAATTGCCCATTTCGCCGAAAAATTTAGTTAATGATTGAAACATTAGGATAGTACGAACATCGGATTTTGTTTCTCCTTGTTCGCGTTCGCCAGAAATCGACGGAAGGATTTGGATTGGTCGGCGATTGCGTCGGTTAGGGTTCGCGGGCGTCGGACCGAGGAAGGAGAAGGGTTTATATTAATTACAAATTTATTTAAGTAATTAATGGTATTTATATAATATTTATTAGTAATTATATTATTTAAGCATCGACCGATTAACGGATTATTAAGGAAATTGGTTCGGTGGTGTCGCGGTTCAGCGCGAGGTTTTCGAACCGGCAGCAAAAACCGGTTCAGCGGGACTCGGCGCGGACGAACGGCGTGGAGGAAAATTTAATTCGGAAATTAATCCGAATTTTCTGAAAAAGGATATATGTGGAATTTAAATTTTATTCGGAAATTTATTCCGAATTTCGAGAAATGGATAAAGGGCGGAAATTGAATTTTTTTTGAATTTAAAAATTTCCTGAAGTGAGAAAAAGGTGATTTTTAGAAATCACGTAGCCAAGTTGAAATTGACTGTTGGAAATTACCCATAAATTCAGTGTAGCTGGATTAGTTGGAAGGAAGTGTGACACTTGGGTGTTACCAGAATAGTCAGAATTTTGGTACAGTTTGTGTTGCTTGGATGACAATAACATGGATTGAGTCAGTTTACTCAGTGTTGGCATATTTCATGGATTGGCATATTGGACCGGACTACTATAGGCCCTATATGATGTTTTAGGGTAGTTGTGGTAGGTAACTGTGCAGTACAGACTTAGCTTCCACAGTATACATGTGGACTGGTATGCGCCTTGTTGTATCTGAACACATGTTGCCGAATCTTGGAGTTAGAGCTTGGCAATGACTGTAGGGGCGTGGCTTCTATGGAAATTGTTGGGAGAGGACTTCTTGGAACGGTGGCTGAGTCGATCTCTTCTGGTCCATGAGTGTAGGCCTGCGCGCCTGAGAGTGGCAGTGGCAGGGGTGACTCGTCGTGGCTAGCCAAGTGTGTAGGCCTGCGTGCCTGAGGGTGGCAGGGGTGTCTCACATTGGCTAGAGATCTATGTGACTGGTTCTGTCTATAGTCTCTAGAAGATTGATTGACGAGAGACGCTGTGGTGTCGGGTGCTAGGCGTTGTGATGCGTGCGCAGAGATGGGTGTGTCCCGCTGGCATGCTGCCTAGGAGCACAGAGGAGAGCTACTCTGGTGTGACTGGGGGTGACTGTGGTTGGTCAGAGTCTGGGACTGGGAGTGTCTTTCCACCCTACATTGTTATGCTGTATTTCTATACTATTGCTATTATCCTTCTCTTGCATGAGAGTTTTTTTTTACTAGCTGTCTTTCCTACTGGGCGTAGCTCATTCCTTTATTATCCATATTTTTCCAGTGGCTCGACAGACTTGACGTCACCCAGCGTTAGGTGGGATCGTGATCAGTAGGCTAGTGGAGGAGATTTGATCTGTGATTTTCTGAGACATTCTGGTTAGTTGATGGTTGCTGTTGGATGTATTCAGTGAGACTGTTATTCTTATGTCTTGTATTATGTGAGGGTGATTCTGACTCATGTACTCGTATGGATGATGTGGTATTTTATGGACTGTGATTTTTCATATGAGTTACATTTTTTTTTACACTATCTTATTTTCTACCTTGACGGTATGGTGTGTGGAGCGCCATTTCATATCGGTGGATGTTATATATTTTTTTTGTTGATGGTGAGCTCATTACATGACTATGGAACTTAACCTTGGGGGTTCATACTTCTATTAGATTGGTTCTCCTACAGGTATGGGTTAGGAGTATTGGGTCTAGTAGGAGTAACATTGCGCGAGTTCATCAGTTAATTCAGGAGTCATGAACCTGATTTGACGGTGTACCCGGGAGATGGGATCCACATAGTTAAGGAAAGTAGGTGTGTAATGATGTGTTATATCCTATGTTTTTCGTAGGCTACTCAGATTGGTATGGGACGATCTGAGCTGTTTATATGTAAAAAAAAAAAAATTCCTTTTAAAAAAAAATTGGGGTGTAACATCAAATATCTAGGTTTCTTGAAATTGAAAGCATGTGAATGATAATAAGCATTTGAAACATGTGTACTTTTATTTACTCTAGCATACTCAAAAGATTGTATTTTTTCTTTTAAGACTGAAATATCATGCTTCAAAGAAGTATTTTCAATAATAAGAGATGCCTTTTCATCAAGTATATGTTGATTTTCTAATCTTTTCTTTTCATCTTCTTTCATGACAAAATCAAGCAATTCAACCTTTTCTTTGTAACTCTTTTTTAATTTTTTATGTGCACTCATTAAGGAAGTTAATGCATTCATAATTTCAATGTAATTATTTTCAAGAGTATCTCTTGTCCAAGAGCTTACCTCATTTTCTTCTTCTTCATCACTGGAAGATGTTGAGGATGCCTCGTTTGCCATAAAGCAAATCATTCCTTTTGCTCCTCTACTTGAGCTTGAAATGTCTGAATCTTCGAAGGCACTCCATGTAGCTTGAAATGCTTTCTTTTTCTTCAAACTCTTCTTCTTCTTTTCTTCCTCCTTCATATGCTTGTCTTTGAGTTTTGGACATTCCGATTTAATATGATCGGTTTGACTACACTCAAAACAAGTTGGTGGCCTCTTCCTCTCTTTATTACTTTTCTTCTTCCATTTCCTATTAAGAAAGCTCTTTGCCAAATTTTTAGCTAAACCATCAACATGGAAGCTTACCTCATCTTCTAAATCTGTGGAGGAGGTGGAAGTGGAATCCGAATTGCTTTTGGTGGCTTTGAAAGCCATTGGTTCTTTCTTTCTTCTTTCATACTTTAACTTGCTTGTAGACGTCTCTTCTGTAAGTCTCCTTGACATTTTCTATTTCAGTGGTAAGAAGTTCTCCAAGGAGTTCATCCAATGAAAGTTTGCTAAGATCTTTAGCGGCTTTAATAGCTGTTGCAAGTGGATCAAATTCCTTTGGAAGGATTCTCAAAATTTTCCTCACAAGGACACCATTTGAGAATGCCCTCCCAAGGTTTGCCAATCCATTTGTAATATCATTAAATCTCAAAAACATACTCTTAATACTTTCATTAGGATTCATTCTAAAGAGTTCATAATCATGGGTGAGGATGTTAATTTTTGTCTCTTTCACTTGTGAGGTGCCCTCATAAGTTACTTCAAGTTTCTTCCACACCTCAAATGCCGTATATAAATTCATAATTTGTGTAAACTCACTAGGTGAAATTCCACAATGAAGAAAATTCAATGCCCTAGCATTTAATTGAGCCAATCTTTTATGCTCAACATTAAGCTCACTAAAGGCCTTATCTTCATTAGTAGAATAATTTCTAGGAAGTTCACAAGGCATAGTCATAACTTCCCATAATTCTAAATCAATAGATTGAATGAAAATTCTAAAAAGATTTTTCCAATATAAGTAAAATTCTCCTTTAAATAATGGAGGCCGATTTGAAGAAAAACCTTCACATAAAGTTGCATTCATTTCGATCAAAGAGGAAGCCATACAAAATCACAAACAAAAAAATAAGAATTGTGAGAAAGCCTTCACTTAGCACAAGAGGATCTCCCACGTGATGTTACTCACGTAATTTGGGGTTCCTTTCTCTGATACCAATTGAAGTGTTTCGTGCTAAGGAAATCCCACAAGAGGGGGGTGAATTGTGTATTTAAAATTTTATGAATTTTGAAATTAAACTTAAAAACCTTTAAGCAAGAGTAAAGAGAGTTGAACACACAAATTTTTAAGTGGTTCGATTCAAAACCGAGTCTACGTCCACCCCCAACCAGTGTTGGGAAAAATCCACTAAATGCACCTATTACAAGTGAGGTTTTTCGTACGGTTCACCTCAAACCTACTTGGGATTTTTACTACTGCTAATCCCAAACTTAGTTGAGTTTTTACCGGGCTCAACTCAAACCCAGGGCTTTAGCACTACTACCAGGATGCCCTTGCCCCAAAACGAAAAGTACAACGATTGGCAAAAAAACTTAAGAGAAATAGAAAGAGGAGGCACACACAATCGACAAATTAGTGGGATAGAAATTAAGAAATAATTGAAAAACCTCTAATTCCAATAGCCTTCTTACCGCTTTGCTTTTTGAGCTTGGATGCACCATTTTTGCTTGAGTGCTCGAATTTTGAGATCTGAAATCTTTGAAAAATTTAGCAAATGTTCAACTGAAAAATACATCAATTTTCCCTATTTATAGAGCTCAAATTTGAGCTCTAAAAAAACCCCTAACGGCTCCAAAAATTAATTAGCCGTTTGGGCAATGGACGGAAAGCAGTCACCGTCCGATCCAGGCCAAAAAACGAACGGTGCAGATTGATTTACACATTTTACCTTTCGGGCTTAATCCAATGCGTTGGATCCGGGCGCGTAATCGAACCGCACGGATTAAATCTCGCGATTACCGTTTACGCGATTTAATCCCGTGCGTAGGATCCGGGCGCAAAGATGAACGGCACAGATTTTTCCTTACGGGATGAATCCTGTGCATTGGATCCGGGCGGGATTGATCTGAGCCATTCGATCCCGCGATGGCTGAAACTGGGATTTTTAGTCCCACATTGCGTATGCGGAAGTATTGGAGCGCTATATAAGAAATCCACCCTGTTTACATTGCGAGCCTCTTTGGGGTTGGCTCCCCCCTTCCTTGACCAGGAGTTGATCACCTGGTTCGGGTTGACTTAGCCAAGCATTGTTCATTGACTGTTGATCGCGCTGCAGTTTGACCTAGCCGAGCTCCTCTCAGCGGGCTTTGGGCGGGCTTGGCTTAGCCAGGCACTGTTGATTTGACCGTTGACCAGTGCGTGCCGAGCTCCTCTCTGCGGGCTTTGGGCAGGCAGGCTCGGCCTTCTCTGGTCAACCAAATTTTTATTTTTAAATTAAATTTTTTAATTTCTAAAAGACCTGGACGGGCTGTTTTCGCGACGGGTCGAGCCGCCCATTGCTACAGTGCATTTTCGCGAGACTTCAGCTGTTTTAGGGTATTTTTGACGAATTTTTGTGCCAAAAATTTGAATATAAGTATATAAAGATAATTTTATATTCTTATATTATTATAAGTATTTAAATAGCTATGAAAAGAAATTCATGAAAAATAATTCCAAAACAATATTAAAAAATCAAATACCAATGTCTATACATTTTATCAAATATGCTTAGCCCAAAAGTCAAAATTCGTATTAAATAAATTTGTAATATTTTTAAATGTTAATACTACTAGTGTGCCTCATAATCTCAAAGTTTGGACATATCAAATTAAAGAGAAATAAAAAGAAATTCAATTATAAAAAATCTTGTGCATGTCTCAAATTTCCTTGAAGTATGCCATTACCTCAAGGCCCTTAGAGACTATTATTTTAGACATCTAAAATACAAGACTTGATTTAATTAATTAGTGACAATTTTACTTAAAATCAAGCCCAAATAAAATATACACATTCATGCTTGACTCATCAAACACAAGGGTGTAACAGCTTCTTCTTCCCCTTCTTCTTCTTGTACTTCTTGTCCTTTTCTTCTTCTTATTCTTATTTTTCCCCTTCTTATTCTTCTTCTTCTTCTTCTTCTTCCTCTTCTTCTTCTTTTATAACTTCTTATTCTTCTTCTTCTTCCTCTTATTCTTCATCTTCTACTTCTTCTTCTTCTTCCGCTTGTTCTTCTTCTCCTCCTTCTTTCTCATCATCTTCTTCTTCTTTTCTTTGTTCTCCTCCTTCTGCTACACCTTATTCTTCTCTTCCATATTTTTCTTCTACTTCTTCTTCTCTTTCTTCTTCTTCTTCTTCTTCATCATCTTTCTTCTTTCTTCTTTCTTCATTTTTTCTTGTTCATTCTTCTTTCTTCTTTCTTCTTCTATCTTTTCCTACCTCTTCTTCTTCTGATTCTTCTTCCTCTTACGTTTCTTCATCTTCTTCTTCTTCTTCTTGCTCTTCTTCTTCTTGTTCTTGCTCTTCTTCTTCGATATCTTTATCCTTTTCTTCTTCTGTTTTCCTTCTTCTTCTTCTTCCACTTTCACTTCTTCTTCTTATTCTTCTTCTTCTTCATGATCATCTTCATCAACATCATCATCATCATCTTCTTCTTCTTCTTATTCTTCTTCTTCTTCATGTTCATCTTCATCATCATCTTCATCTTCTTCTTCTTCTCCCACTTCTTATTTTTCTTCTTCTTCTTTTACTTCTACTTCTTCTTCTTCTTCTTCTTCTTCTTCTTCTTATTCTTCCTCTTCTCTTCTTCATGTTCTTCCTCTTCATATTCTTCTTCTCTTTCTTTTGCTTCTTCTTCTTCTCCTCCTTCTTCTTGTTCTTCGTCCTCCTTTTCTTTTTCTTCTTCTTCTTCTTCTTCTTCTACTTCTACTTTTTCTTTTTCTTCTTATTCTCCTTCTTCTTCTTCTTCTTCTTCTTCTTCTCCTTCTTCGTCTTCTTCTTCATCATCATCTTCTTCTTCTTCTACTTCTTCTTCTTCGTGTTCTTCTTCTTCAACTTGTTCTTCTTCTTCTTTGACTTCCTCTTTTTCTTCTACTTCTTCTTCTTCATCGTCTTCTTCTTGTTCTTTCTCTCTTTTTCAACTTCTTCGTCTTGTTCTTATTCTTCCTCTTCTTCTTCATCCACTTCTTCTTTTTCTTCGTCTTCTATTCTTTTCTCTTCTTCTTCTTCTTCTTCTTCTTTCTTTTTCCTCTTCTCTTGTTCTTCTTTTCCTTCTTCGTCTTCAATGTCGTCTTTTTCGACTTATTCAACTTCTTCTTCTTATTCTTATTTCTCTTCTTCTTCTCCTCCTTTTTCTTCTACTACTTCTTTTTCATCAACTTCTTCTTCTTCTTCTTTTTCTCTTCTTCGTCTTCTTCATCTTCTTCATCTTCTTCTTCATCTTCTCCTTCTTCTTTCTTTTCCTCTTCATCTTCTTCTACTTGTTCTTCTTCCTTAACTTCTTCTTTTTCTTCTTCTTCCTCTTCTTCTTCTTCCTCTTCTTCTTCTTCATCGTCTTCATCTTCATCCTTCTTCCTTCTTCCAACTTCCTTATTCATTCGTCCTTCTTATTTCTTTCTTCTTCCTTCTTCCATCTTCCATTTACTTCTTCCATCTTCCTTCTTCTTTCTTCATCCATCCATCTTATTTCTTCCAATTAATTTCCTCTTTCTTCTTTCCTCTTTCTTTTTCTTTCCACTTCTTGGATTTATTCCACTTCTTTCTCAACTTCCCCTTCTTCTTCATCTTCCTCTTCTGCTTCCACATCTTCTTCTTCTGCTTGTTCTTCTTCTTCTTCTTCCTCTTTTTTTTGTTTTTCTTCTTCTTCCTCTTCTGCTTCTTCTTCTTCTTGCTCTTCTTCTTTTGCCTCTTCTTCTTTTTCTTCTCTTCTTCTTTTTGTTCTTCCTCTACTTGTTCCTAATCCTCTTCCTTTCTTCTTCCTCCACTTGTTTTTTTTTCTTCTTATTCTTCTTCCTCTTCTATTTCTTTTTCTTCTTCTTGTCCAACTTCTTTTACTTCATCTTCTTCTTACTCTACTTATTATTATTATTATTATTATTATTATTATTATTATTATTATTATTATTATTGTTATTATTTTTCTTTTTCTTCTTCTCTTCTTTTTATTCTTGTCCTTCTTCTTCTTCATCTTCCTCTTCTTCTTCTTCTTCTTTTCCTCTTCATCTTCCCCGTCTTCTTCTTTATTCTTCATATTCTTCTTCCACTTCTTCACCTCCCCCTTCTTCGTTGTCTTACTCTTCTCCTTCTCCTTCTTCTTGCTTCCTAATCCTTAATCACTATTCCCTTTATCTCTAATGTCCAATTCCTAATCTCTATCCTAAATCCTACATCTTTTATTTCTAATCTTTAATTGCTCTCCCTAATCGCTATTCTCTAGTCTCTAATACTTAGTCTTAAATCCCTAATCTTTAATCACTAATCCTTAATAATTAATCCCTTTATTCTTAATCCTTAATCATTAATCCTTTAATCATTAATTTCTAATCCCTAATCCTTCAAACCTTAATCCCTAATTCCAAATCCCAATCCCACAATCCATAATCCTTATGTTGTCTCTTCTTCCTCTTCCTCTTTTACTTCTCCTTGTTCTTCTTCTTCTTCCTTTTTCTCTTTCCTTCTTCTTTGTTTTATTTTCCTTCTTCCCTATCTTTGTCATCTACTTCTTCCTCTTCTTCCTCATTTTCCTCTTCTTCTTTTTCTTCTACTAATTATTACTCTTCTTCTTCTTCTTTCTCTTCTTCTTCTTCTTTTCTTCTTCTTCTTCCCCCTCTTCTTCTGCTTCTTCTTCTTCTTCTTCTTCTTCTACGTCACCTTCTTCTTGCTCTTCTTTTTTTCCTCTTTTTCTTCTTTTTCTTTTTCTTCTTGTTTTCTTCTTCCTCTACCTTTTTTTCTTATTCTTCTTCTTCTCCTTCTTCTTATCCTTCTTCTTCTTTTCTTCTTCATGTTCTACTTCTTCTTCTTCTTCCTTTTCTTCTTGTTCTTCTACTTCTTCTTCTTTTTCTTCATCTTCTTCCTCCTCTTTTTCTTTTTCTTTCTCTTCTTCTTTTTCTTCTTATTCTTCTTCCTCTTCTTCTCCTTCTTTTTCTTCTTCTTCCTCTACATCTACTTGTATTTCTTCTTCTTCTGCATCTTCTTCATCTTCTTCTTCCTCTACTTCTTCTTCTTGTTCTTCTTTTTCGTCTTCTTCTTCTCCTTCTTCATCATTTTCTTCTTCTCTTTTTCTTATTCTTCTTTTCTTCTTCATCTTTCTCTTCTTCTTTATCCTCTTGATCTTCCTCTTCTTCTTCTCCATCAATTTTTTCACTTTCTAATTCTTCTTCTTCTTACTCTTCTCCTTCTTGTTCTTCTTCTTCTTCTTCTTCCTTTTCATCTTCTTCTTCTTGTTCCTCTTCTTCTTCCACTTCTTCATCTTTTTCTTCTTCCTGTTCTACTTCTTCTTCTTCTTCTACTACCTCTACTTCTTCTTCTTCTTCTTCCTCATTTTCTCTTCTTCTTCATCTTCTTCCTCTTCTTTGTCATCTTCCACTTCTTATTCTTGTTATTCTTCTTCTACTTATTCTTTTTCTTTTTTTTCTTCAACATCATCTTCTTCTTCATCATCTTCTTCTTCTTCTCCTTGTTCTTCTTTTTTTTTGTCTTCTTCATCTTCTCCTTCTACTTCATAATTGTTAATCTTTATTCCCTAATCATTATCCTTAATCCCTCCCTCCTTAATCTCTCATCTCTAATCTATAATTCCTAAGCCATTCCTCACGAATCCCTAATCTCTAATCCCTAATCCATCATAAATCCATAATCCCTAATCCATAATCCATAATCTACAATCCCTAACCCTTAAACCCAAATCCCTAACCCTTAATTCTCAATCCCTAATCCACAAACCATAATTCTTAATCTCTAATACCTCATCCTTAATTGCTAATCCTTAATCCATAATCTCTATTCTCTAATACTAAATCTCAAATCCTTAAACTCTATTCCTTAATACATAATCCCTAAGTCCTAATCTATCATCCATATTCATCATCCCAAATCTTTAATACATAATCCCTAACCTTAATCGCTAATCCTTAATCCTTAATCCTTAATCTTATTCTGTGATGCTAATCTTATTCCTTTAATCTCTAATCCCTAATCTCTAATCCATAATCTTATATCTTAAATCATTAATCTCTAACCTCTAATCTATAAACCCTAATCCCTATTATCTAATCCCCAACCCTTAATCCTAAATTCTTAATTTTCTTCTCCTTCGTCTTCTTCTTCCTCTACCATTTCTTCTTCTTCTTCTTCTCTTTTTTCTTCTTCTCCTTCATCGTCTTCTTCTAATACTTCTTGTTCTATTTCTTCTTCTTCTACTACTTCTTCTTCTTCTTCCTCCTCTTCTTCTTCTTCTTCATCTTTTTCTTCTTATCTTCTTTTTGTTCTTCTTTTTCTTGTTCATCCTCATCATCTTCTTCTTCTTCATTTTTCTCTTCATCTTTCTCTACTTCTTCTTCTTCAACTTATTCATCCTCTTCTTCTTCTTCATCATCTTACTCTTCTCCTTCTTCATCTTCTTCTTCTTCTCCTTCTTCCTCCTCTTCTTCTTCTTCTTCCTCTTCTTCTTCTTCTTCTTCTTCTTCTTATTCCTTATCTTCCTCTTGTTTTTCTATTACTTCTTCTTTGTCTTCTTCTTGTTCTTATTCTTGTTAATCCTTTTCTTGTTTTTGTTATTATTTTTCTTCTTCTTCCTATTCTCCTTGTTCTTCTTCTTCTTCGTCTTCATCTCCTATTTCTTCTTCTTCTCCTTCATAACCTATAGTCCCCATTCCCTAATCTTTACTCCTTATTCCTAAATCCCTAATCCCTAATCCATCTCTTCATCCTCTTCTTCTTCTATTGCTATTTCTTCTCCCTCTTCTTTTTCTTCTTCTTCTTCTTCTTCCTTTTATTCCCTTACTCTTGTTCTTCTTCGACTTCCTCTTCTTCTTTTCCTTCTTCTTCTTATTCAATTTCTTCTTATTCTTCTTCTTCTACTACTTCTTCTTCTCCTTCTCCTTCTTCTTCTCCTTCTTCTTCTTCATCAAATTCTTCTTCTTCTTCTTCTTCTTCTTCTTCTTCCACTTCTTCTAATTCTTCTTCTTTTCTTATTCTTCTTCTTTTTCTTCTTCCTCTTCTTCTTCTTCTTCTTGTTCCTCTTCTTATTCTTATTCTTCTTCTTCTTCTTCTCCCTCTTCATCTTCTTATTCTTCTTCTCCTTCTTCTTCTTCTACTTCTTCTTGCTCTTCACCTTCTTCTCTTTCTTCTCCTTCTTATTCTTCTCCTTCTTCTTTTTCTTCTTCTTCTTCTCCTCCTCCTCCTCCTCCTCCTCCTTGTTCTTTTTACTCTTCCTCTTCTTCTTCTCCTTCTTCCTCTTCCTCACCATCTTCTTCTTCTTTTTCTTCTTCTTATTCTTCTTCTTCTTCTTCTTTTACCATTTCTTTCTCTTTCTTCCTCTTCTTCTTCTTCTTCTTCTTCTTCCTCATCTTCTTGTTCTTCTTCTTCTTCTTCGACTTCTTTGTCTTTCTCTTCTTACACTTCTTCTTCTTTCTCTTCTTCTTCTTCCTCTTTTTTATTTTCTTGTTCTTGCTCTTCTACTTCTTATACTTCTTCTTCTTCTTCTTCTTCTCTTTCTTTTTCTTCTTCTTCTTTTTTCTTTTCTTCTTCTTCTTCTTCCTTTTCCTCTTCTTTTTCTTCATCATTTTCTTTTTCCTCTTTTTCCCTCTTCTTCGCTAACATCTTCTTCTTCTCTCTCATCTTCTTCTTTAACTTCTTCTTCATCTTCTTCGTCTTCTCCTTCCTTTTTTTCTTATTTTTCTTCTTCACCTCCTTCGTTTTCCTTTTGTTATTTTTATTCTTCTTCTTTTTCTATTATTTTTTCATCTTTTGCTTCTTTTTTTTCTTCTTCTTTCACTACTTCTTCCTCTTCTTCTTTCCAGATCCCCAATCCATCCTAATCCCTAATATTTAATCCCTTATCTCTAATTCTTAATCTTATCCCTAATCCTTAAACCCTAATCAATAATCCCTAATCTCTAATCCTTAATTCCTGATCTCTATTCTTTTATTTCTAATGCTTAATCCCAATCCCTCCCTTTCTAAGCTCTAATTCCTAATCCCACATCCTTAATTTTTAATCCTTAAACCCTTATCTTAATTATAACCATTTAATCTCTGATCATTAATCTGTAATCTCTAATCACTAATCTCTAATCCTTGATAATCAAAAATCCCTATTCCTTAATCCCTAATTCTAAATTCCTAATCCATAATCTTTAGTAATTAACCT
The DNA here is from genome assembly GCA_023846275.1 of Vanilla planifolia. Taxonomy (NCBI): domain Eukaryota; kingdom Viridiplantae; phylum Streptophyta; class Magnoliopsida; order Asparagales; family Orchidaceae; genus Vanilla; species Vanilla planifolia. The sequence goes on from CM043865.1 coordinate 63,949,099, forward strand.
TTTAATCCTAAATCTCTAATTCCTAATCATTAATCACTTTATCCCTAATCTCTCCTTCCAAATCCTTAATCTCTAATCCCATTTTACTTATTCCTTAGTCTTAACTCTTTAATCCTTAATCCTTAATCCCTAAACCTTAATACCTAATTTCTAATCCATAATCCCTAGTCCCTGATCATTAATCCCAAAATTATAATCCCTAATATCTAATCCCTAATCCCTTCCTCCTTAATCCCTAATAACTAGTAACCCCTGATACCTAATCCATCACTTCATCCTCCTCTACTTATTCTACTGCTTTCTACTCCTCTTCTCCTTCTTCTTCATCCTCTTCTTCTTCATCATCTACCTCATTTTCTTCCTCTTCATTTTCTTCCCCTTCTTTCTCATTTTCTTCTTCCTCTTTTTCTTCTTCCTCTTCTTCTTCTTCTTCTCCATCTTTTTTCTTCTTCTGTCTTTACTTCTTCTTCTTCTTCTTCTCCTCCTCCTCCTTCTCATTCTTCTTCTTCTTCCTTCTTTGTTCATTCTTATTTTTTCTTTCTTCTTCCTACTTCCTTCCTCCTTCCTTCTTTCCTCTTGCCTTCTTCTTATTTTGTTTCTTCTTCTTTCTTCTTTTTCTTCTTCCTCTTTTCTTCTTCTTCCTCCTCTTCTACTTCTTCTTTCTCCATTCTTCATTTGTCCTTCTTCCTTGTCCCTAATCCTTAATCCTTAATCCATAATCTCTAATCCATGATTAATCTCTAACCCTTAATATTTAATTCCTTTCTAAACTTTAATACTTAATACCTAATCACTAATCCTTAATCTATAATCTGTAATCCCTAATCCCTAATCTCTAATCCATAATTCCTAATCCTTAATCACAAATCTCTAATCCTTAATCCCTAATCTCTAATGTTAATACTAATCCATTAATCTCTACTCCCTAATCTCTAATATCAAATCCTAAATCCTACATCCCTAATCACTAATCTCTAATTTTTAACCCTAATCTGTATTCGTTGATCCCTAATCCCAAATCTTGAATTCTAAATCCCTAATCCTTAATAATTAATCCCTTAATTCTTAATCTCTAATCATTAATCCCTAGTCTTTAATTGCTAATCCTTAATTTTGAATCCCTTGTCAATAATCTCTAATCTCTATTCCCTTATCCATAATCCCTAATCCTAAATCCCCAGTCTTTAATAGTTAATTCCTTTAATCTTAATCCAAAATTTATAATCTTTAGTCATTAATCCCTTCGTTCTAAATATCTAATCCTTAATCCCTATTCTTATTAATTATTCCATAATCCCTACTCTCTAATGCTTAATCCTTAACACTTAAGCCCTAATCCCTAATTGCTAATCCATAATTTATTGTCCTTAATCCCTAATCCGTATTGCTTAATACCTAATCCCTCTCTTTAATCCCAAATCCCTAATCCTTAATCCCTAACACCTAATCTCTAATCCCTAATCCATCCCTCCCTAATCTGTAATCCGTATTCCCCAATCTAGATTCCTTAATCTATCCCCTTTTAATTCGTAATCCCTAATCCATCTCATCTTTATGTTCCTCTTATTTTTCTCTCTTCTTCTTCCACTTCTTTTTCTCCCTCCTCCCCTTCTTATTCTTCTTCCATATTTTCTTCTTCTTGCTCTTCTTCATCCTTTTCTTCCTCAACTTTCTCTTCTTATTCTTCTTCTTACGCCTTTTTTTCTTCTTCTTCTTCCTCCTCTTCCTCTTCTTCTTCTTCCTCTACTTTTTCTTTTTCTTCTCTTTCTCCTTCTCTTCTTGTTCTTCTTGGTCCTCTTTTTCTTTTTCTTCTGCTCCTCCTCCTCCTCCTTCTATTTCCTATTCTTCTTCTTCTTCTTTAGTTTCCTTTTTTTCTACTCCATCTCCTTCTCTTTCTCTTTCTCCTTCTTCTTCTCTTTCTCCTTCTCTATCTCCTTCTTTTACTCCTTCACTTTCTCGTTCTCCATCTCCTTCTCCTTCTCTTTCTTCTTCCTTTTCCTCCTTCTTCTCCTCATCCTTCTCCTTCTCTTTCTCCTTGTTCTTCTTCTTCTCCTTCTCCTTCTCTTTCTCTTTCTCCTTCCCCTCCTCCTTTTCCTCCTTCTCATCTTGCTTCTCCTTCTCTTTCTCCTTGTTCTTCTTCTTCTATCCTTTTCCCCTTTTTTCTTCTTCCATCTTTCTTCTTTCTTCTTCCTTCCTCCTTCCTCCTTCCTTCTTTCTTCCTTCTTCCTTCTTCCTTATTTATTCTTCCTCTTCTTCTTCCTTTTCTTTTTCTTCTTCTTCTTTTTGCTCCTCCTCTTCTTCTTTTGTCTTTCTTCTTTCTTCCTTCTTCCTTCTTCCATCTCCCAACTCCCTAATTGCTAATCCTTAATCCCTAATTGCAAATCCATCCCTAATCTCTAATTCTTCTTCTTTAATCCTATACCTCCAATCCTTAATCTCTATTGCCTAAACTTTAATCAATTATACTTAATCCTTAATCACTAATCTCTAATCTCTTATCCATAATCCTTAATCTCCAATTCTTAAACCTTAATCCTTAATCTTTAATCATAAATTGTTACTCCTTATTCTCTAATCCCTAATCTCTAACACTAATCTTAATCAATTAATCTCTAATCTCTAAACTCTAATATCTAATCCTAAATCATACATCCGTAATCACTAATATCTAATCCTTAATCTATAGTCCCTGTACCCTCATCCCTAATCCCTTATCCTTAGTCCTTAACCTCTAATCATTAATCTCTAATCCATCACCTCTTCAACTTGTTTGTCTTCTTCTTCATCTTCTTCTTCCTCTTCCTCTTCTTCTTTTTCCTCCTTATTTTCTTCTTCTTCTTCTTCCTTCTCTTCTTCTACTTCTTCCTTACCTTCTTCTTCTTCTACTTCTTCTTCTTCTTCTTCCTTCTCTTCTTCCACTTCTTCCTTACCTACTTCTTCCTCTTCTTCCTCTTCTTCTTCTTCTTCTTCTTCCTATTCTTCACTTTTTACTTCTTCTTCTTCTTCTTTGACTACCTCTTCTTCTTCTTCTTCTTTATCTTCTTCATCCTCTTCTTCCTTTTCTTCTTCTCCTTCTTCTTCTATTCTTATTCTTCTTATTCCTCATCTTCCTTTTCTTCTTCTTCTTTTTCTTCTTCTTTTATTTCTTCTTTTTCTTTTCTTCTTCTTCTTCTTCTTCTTCTTCTCCATCTCTTTCTTCTTCTCCTTCACTTCTATTTGTCTTTCTCCTTCTCCTTCTTCTTCTTCTATTCCTCTTTCTCCTTCTCCTTCTCCTTCAACATATTCTTCTTAATCTCCACCTCTTTCTTGTTGTCCACCACCTACTTCTCCTTCTCCTCATCTTTCTCCTTATCCACCTTCTCCTTCTCCTTTTCCTTCCTCTTCATTTTTATCTTCTTCTTCTTTTTCCATCTTTCTTCTTTCTTCTTTCTTCTTCCTTCTTCCTTCATCCTTCCTTCCATCTTCCTTACTTCTTCCTCCCTCCTTCTTTATTCTTCTTATTCTTCTTCCTTTTCTTCATCTTCTTCTTCCTCTTCTTCTTCCTCCACTTCTTCTTCTTTCTTCCTTCATCTTTCTTCTTTCTTCTTTCTTTCTTCTCCCTTCTTCCTTCTCCCTAAGTACTTTTCCCTAATCCCTATTGCCTAATCTTTAATGCTTAATCATTTATCTATCATTAATCTTGAATCCTTAATCTCAAATCCCTAATCTCTAATTCTAAAAAACTAATCCTTAATACTGAATCCTTAATCACTAATCCCTTATGCTTAATACCTAATCTATGATCTGTAAACCCTACAATTTAATCCCTAATCCCAAATCTCTAAACCCAAATTTCTAATTGATAACTCCCAAATCCCTAATCCCTAATCCTTTCCTCAATCTTTAATCTATATTGTAAGATACCTAATCCCTAATCCTTCATTCCTAAATGACTAATGCATAAATCTTGAACCCTAATCCTTAATTCGCCATTTCTTCCTCTTCATTATCTACTTCTTCTAACTCTTCCTCTTCTTCTTCTTTTGCTTTTTTGTCTTCTTCTTCTTCCAGTTCTTCCATATCTTCCTCATCTTCCTTTTCTTCTTCTTCTTCTTCGTCTTCTTCCTCTTCTTCTTCTTTTTCTTCTTCTTCTTCTTCCTCTTCATCTTCTTCAAATTCTTGTTCTTCTTCTTTTACTACATCTTCCTTTTTCTCTTTTTCTTCTATATTATTTTCTTCTTGCTCTTCTTCTTCTTCTTCTTCTCCTTCCTCTTCTTCTTCCTCTACTTGTTTTTCTTCTTTCTCTTCTTTTTCTTCTTCTTATTCTCATTCATCTTCTTCTTCTTGTCCCTTTTCCATTTTTCCTTCTTTTACTACTTATTTTTCTTCTCCTTCTTTATCTCTTTCTTCTTCTTCTTCTTTTTCTTCCTCTTTCTCTTCTTCTTCATCTTCTTCTTTTTCTTCTGCTCTTCTTCTTCTTCTTCCTCCTTCTCCTCTTCTTCTTCTTCTTCTTCTTCCTCTTCTTCTTCTTCTTCTTCTTCTTCTTCTACTTCTTCTTCTTCTTCTTCTTCTTCTCCTTCTCCTTCTTCTATTTCTTCACCGTCTTCTTCTTCTTCTTCTTCGAACTCTTTTATTTCTCTTTCTTCTTCTTCTTCTTTCTCTTATTCTTATTATTCTTCTTCTTCTTCGTCGTCTTCTTCTTTTTCTCTTCTTCTTCTTCTTCTTCTTCTTCTCCTTCTCCTTCTTCTTCATCTTCTTCATCTTCTTCTCCTCCTTCTCCTCTGATTCTTCTTCTTCTCCTTCTTCTTCTTCTTTTACTACTACTTCTTTTTCATCTTCTTCATCTTCTTCTCCCTCTTCTTCTTCTTCTTTTTCTTCTTGTTCTTCTTGTTCTTTTTTGTTCTTCTAGTTATACTACATCTTCTTCTTCTTCTACTTCTTTTTTTCCTCTATTTCTTCTTCCTCTTTACATTCTACTTTTTTTCATCTTCTTCTTCCTCCTCCTCTTCTTCTTCCTTTAGTTGTTTTCCTTCTTCTCCTTCTTCCTCTTCCATTTCTTCGTATTCTTTTTCTTTTTCTTCTTCTTCTTCTCCTCCTTCTTCTTCTTCTTCTTCTATTTCTTACTCTTCTTCTTCTTCTTCTTCGTCATCTTCGTCTTGTTCTTCTTTTTCTTCAGCTCTTCTTTATTTTCTTCTTCTTCTTCATCATCATCATCTTCCTCTTCTTTTTCTTCGTCTTCTTCTTCTTCTTCTTCTTCCTATTTGTCAACCTATTCTTCTTCTTCTTATTCTTCATGTTTTATTTATTCACCTTCTACTTCTTTTATTTGTTCACCTTCCTTTTCTTCTTCTTCTTCTTCTTCCTAATCTTCCTCTTCTCCTCCTCCTCCTCCTCCTCCTCCTTCTTCTTCTTCTTCTTCATCTTCTTCTTCTTCTTCCTCTTATTCTTCTTCTTCATTTTCTTCTTCTTCTTCTTCTTCTTCTTCTTCTTCTTCTTCTTCTTCTCCTTCTCCTTCTTCTTCTTCATCTTCTTCTCCTCCTTTTTCTTCTCCTTCTCCTTCATCTTCTTCTTCTTGCTCCTTTTCCATTTCTCCTTCTTTTACTACTTATTTTTCTTCTCCTTCTTTATCTCTTTCTTCTTCTTCTTCTATTTCTTCCTCTTTTTCTTCTTCTTCATCTTCTTCTTTTTCTTCTGCTCTTCTTCTTCTTCTTCCTCCTCTTCTTCTTCTTCTTCTTCTTCCTCTTCTTCTTCTTCTTCTTCTTCTACTTCTTCTTCTTCTTCTTCTTCTTCTTCTTCTTCTTCTTCTTCTTCTCCTTCTTCTTCTTCTATTTCTTCACCGTCTTCTTCTTCTTCTTCTTCGAACTCTTTTATTTCTCTTTCTTCATCTTCTTCTTCTTCTTTCTCTTATTCTTATTATTCTTCTTCTTCTTCGTCGTCTTCTTCTTTTTCTCTTTTTCTTCTTCTTCTTCTTCTTCTTCTCCTTCTCCTTCTTCTTCATCTTCTTCATCTTCTTCTCCTCCTTCTTCTCCTCTGATTCTTCTTCTTCTCTTTCTTCTTCTTCTTTTACTACTACTTCTTTTTCATCTTCTTGATCTTCTTGTCCCTCTTCTTCTTCTTCTTCTTCTTATTCTTCTTGTTCTTCTTGGTTCTTCTAGTTATACTACATCTTCTTCTTCTTCTACTTCTTTTTTTCCTCTATTTCTTCTTCCTCTTTACTTTCTACTTTTTTTTCATCTTCTTCTTCCTCCTCTTCTTCTTCCTCTAATTGTTTTCCTTCTTCTCCTACTTCCTCTTCCATTTCTTCTTATTCTTTTTCTTTTTTTTCTTCTTCTTCTCCTTCTTCTTCTTCTTCTTCTATTTCTTACTCTTCTTCTTCTTCTTCTTCTACGTCATCTTCGTCTTGTTCTTCTTTTTCTTCAGCTCTTCTTTATGTTCTTCTTCTTCTTCATCATCATCATCATCTTCCTCTTCTTTTTCTTCATCTTCTTCTTCTTCTTCTTCCTTTTTGTCTATCTCTTCTTCTTCTTCTTATTCTTCTTGTTTTATTTCTTCACCTTCTACTTCTTTATTTGTTCACCTTCCTTTTCTTCTTCTTCTTCTTCTTCCTACTCTTCCTCTTCTCCTCCTCCTCCTCCTCCTCCTCCTCCTTCTTCTTCTTCTTCTTCATCTTCTTCTTCTTCTTCCTCTTATTCTTCTCCTTCATTTTCTTCCTCTTCTTCTAATTCTTCTTCTTCTTCTTCTTCTCCTTCTCCTTCTTCTTCTTCGTCTTCTTCTCCTTCTTCTTTTTCTTCTTCTTCTTCTTCTCATCTCCTTCTTCTTCTACATTTTTTCTTCTTCTTCTTCTTCTTCCTCTTCTTCTATGTCTTCTTCTTTTTCTTCTTCTTCTTCTTCTTCTTCTTCTTCTTCTTCTCCTTGTACTTATTGTTATTCTTCTTCTTCACCATCTTCTTCTTCATAATCCTTAATCCCTACTCCTCAATCCCACCTTACTTTATCTGTAATTCATAATCGCTAATCTGTAATCGTTGATCAATCCCTCCTTAATCCCTAATCCTTAATCCTCAATCCATAATCTGTAATCCTTAATCCCGAGTCCTTAATGCCTAATCCATCCATAATCCTTAATCCCTAACCATTAATCCATATCTCAAATCCCTAATCTCTAATTCTAAAAAACTAATCCTTAATACTGAATCCTTAATCCCTAATCCCTTATGCTTAATACCTAATCTATGATCTCTAATACATACAATTTAATCCCTAATCCCAAATCTCTAAACCCAAATTTCTAATTGATAACTTCCAAATCCCTAATCCCTAATCCTTTCCTCAATCTTTAATCTATATTGCAAAATACCTAATCCCTAATCCTTCATTCCTAAATCACTAATGCATAAACTTTGAACCCTAATCCTTAATTCGCCATTTCTTCCTCTTCATTATCTACTTCTTCTAACTCTTCCTCTTCTTCTTCATTTGCTTGTTAGTCTTCTTCTTCTTCCAGTTCTTCCTCATCTTCCTCATCTTCCTTTTCTTCTTCTTCTTCTACTTCGTCTTCTTCCTCTTCTTCTTCTTTTTCTTCTTCTTCTTCTTCTTCCTCTTCATCTTCTTCTAATTCTTGTTCTTCATCTTTTACTACATCTTCTTTTTTCTCTTTTTCTTCTACTTTATTTTCTTCTTGCTCTTCTTCTTCTTCTTCTTCTCCTTCCTCTTCTTCTTCCTCTACTTGTTTTTCTTCTTCCTCTTCTTTTTCTTCTTCTTATTCTCCTTCATCTTCTTCTTCTTGTTCCTTTTCCATTTCTCCTTCTTTTACTACTTATTTTTCTTCTCCTTCTTTATCTCTTTCTTCTTCTTCTTCTATTTCTTTCTCTTTTTCTTCTTCTTCATCTTCTTCTTTTTCTTCTACTCTTGTTCTTCTTCTTCCTCCTTCTTCTCTTCTTCTTCTTCTTCTTCTTCCTCTTCTTCTTCTTCTTCTTCTTCTACTTCTTCTTCTTCTTCTTGTTCTTCTTCTTCTCCTTCTTCTTCTTCTATTTCTTCACCGTCTTCTTCTTCTTCTTCTTCGAACTCTTTTATTTCTCTTTCTTCTTCTTCTTCTTCTTTCTCTTATTCTTATTATTCTTCTTCTTCTTCGTCGTCTTCTTCTTTTTCTCTTCTTCTTCTTCTTCTTCTTCTTCTTCTCCTTCTCCTTCTTCTTCATCTTCTTCATCTTCTTCTCCTCCTTCTTCTTCTCCTCTGATTCTTCTTCTTCTCCTTCTTCTTCTTCTTTTACTACTACTTCTTTTTCATCTTCTTCATCTTCTTCTCCCTCTTCTTCTTTTTCTTCTTTTCTTCTTTTTCTTCTTGTTCTTCTTGTTCTTCTTGGTTCTTCTAGTTATACTACATCTTCTTCTCCTTCTACTTCTTTTTTTCCTCTAATTCTTCTTCCTCTTTACTTTTTACTTTTTTTTCATCTTCTTCTTCCTCCTCTTCTTCTTCTTCCTCTAGTTGTTTTCCTTTTTCTCCTTCTTCCTCTTCCATTTCTTCTTATTCTTTTTCTTTTTCTTCTTCTTCTTCTTCTCCTTCTTCTTCTTCTTCTATTTCTTACTCTTCTTCTTCTTCTTCTTCTTCTTCGTAATCTTCATCTTGTTCTTCTTTTTCTTCAGCTCTTCTTTATGTTCTTCTTCTTCTTCATCATCATCATCTTCCTCTTCTTTTTCTTCGTCTTTTTCTTCTTCTTCTTCTTCCTATTTGTCTACCTCTTCTTCTTCTTCTTATTCTTCTTGTTTTATTTCTTCACCTTCTGCTTCTTTTATTTGTTCACCTTCCTTTTCTTCTTCTTCTTCTTCTTCCTACTCTTCCTCTTCTCCTCCTCCTCCTCCTCCTTCTTCTCCTTCTTCATCTTCTTCTTCTTCCTCTTATTCTTCTCCTTCATTTTCTTCCTCTTCTTCTGTTTCTTCTTCTTTTTCTTTTTCTTCTTCTTCTTCTTCTTCTCCTTCTCCTTCTTCTTCTTCGTCTTCTTCTCCTTCTTCTTTTTCTTCTTCTTCTTCTTCTCATCTCCTTCTTCTTCTACATTTTTTCTTCTTCTTCTTCTTCTTCTTCTTCTTCTTCTTTGTTTTCTTATTTTTCTTCTTCTTCTTCTTCTTCTTCTTCTTCTTCTCCTTGTACTTATTGTTATTCTTCTTCTTCATCATCTTCTTCTTCATAATCCTTAATCCCTACACCTCAATCCCACCTTACCTTATCTATAATTCATAATCGCTAATCTGTAATCATTGATCAATCCCTCCTTAATCCCTAATCCTTAATCCTCAATCCATAATCTGTAATCCTTAATCTCGAGTCCTTAATGCCTAATCCATCCATAATCCTCAATCCCTAACCATTAATCCATATCTCAAATCCCTAATCTCTAATTCTAAAAAACTAATCCTTAATACTGAATCCTTAATCCCTAATCCCTTATGCTTAATACCTAATCTATGATCTCTAATCCCTACAATTTAATCCCTAATCCCAAATCTCTAAACCCAAATTTCTAATTGATAACTTCCAAATCCCTAATCCCTAATCCTTTCCTCAATCTTTAATCTATATTGCAAGATACCTAATCCCTAATCCTTCATTCCTAAATGACTAATGCATAAATCTTGAACCCTAATCCTTAATTTGCCATTTCTTCCTCTTCATTATCTACTTCTTCTAACTCTTCCTCTTCTTCTTCTTTTGCTTTTTTGTCTTCTTCTTCTTCCAGTTCTTCCTCATCTTCCTCATCTTCCTTTTCTTCTTCTTCTTCTTCTTCTTCTTCCTCTTCATCTTCTTCTAATTCTTGTTCTTCTTCTTTTACTACATCTTCTTTTTTCTCTTTTTCTTCTACTTTATTTTCTTCTTGCTCTTCTTCTTCTTCTTCTCCTTCCTCTTCTTCTTCCTCTACTTGTTTTTCTTCTTCCTCTTCTTTTTCTTATTATTCTCCTTCATCTTCTTCTTCTTGTTCCTTTTCCATTTCTCCTTCTTTTACTACTTATTTTTCTTCTCCTTCTTTATCTCTTTCTTCTTCTTCTTCTATTTCTTCCTCTTTTTCTTCTTCTTCATCTTCTTCTTTTTCTTCTGCTCTTCTTCTTCTTCTTCCTCCTTTTCCTCTTCTTCTTCTTCTTCTTCTTCCTCTTCTTCTTCTTCTTCTTCTTCTACTTCTTCTACTTCTTCTTCTTCTCCTTCTTCTTCTTCTATTTCTTCACCGTCTTCTTCTTCTTCTTCTTCGAACTCTTTTATTTCTCTTTCTTCTTCTTCTTCTTCTTCTTTCTCTTATTCTTATTATTATTCTTCTTCTTCGTCGTCTTCTTCTTTTTCTCTTCTTCTTCTTCTTCTTCTTCTTCTTCTTCTTCTTCTTCTTCTTCTCCTTCTCCTTCTTCTTCATCTTCTTCTCCTTTTTCTTATCCTTCTTCTTCTCCTCTGATTCTTCTTCTTCTCCTTCTTCTTCTTCTTCTACTACTACTTCTTTTTCATCTTCTTCATCTTCTTATCCCTCTTCTTCTTCTTCTTCTTCTTCTTATTCTTATTCTTCTTGTTCTTCTTGGTTCTTCTAGTTATACTACATCTTCTTCTTCTTCTACTTCTTTTTTTCCTCTATTTCTTCTTCCTCTTTACTTTCTACTTTTTTTTCATCTTCTTCTTCCTCCTCCTCTTCTTCTTCCTCTAGTTGTTTTCCTTCTTCTCCTTCTTCCTCTTCCATTTCTTCTTATTCTTATTCTTTTTCTTCTTCTTCTTCTCCTTCTTCTTCTTCTTCTTCTTCTTCTATTTCTTACTCTTCTTCTTCTACTACTTCTTCTTCGTCATCTTCGTCTTGTTCTTCTTTTTCTTCTGCTCTTCTTTATGTTCTTCTTCTTCTTCATCATCATCATCTTCCTCTTCTTTTTCTTCGTCTTCTTCTTCTTCTTCTTCTTCCTATTTGTCTACCTCTTCTTCTTCCTCTTATTCTTCTTATTTTATTTCTTCACCTTCTACTTCTTTTATTTGTTCACCTTCCTTTTCTTCTTCTTCTTCTTCTTCCTACTCTTCCTCTTCTCCTCCTCCTCCTCCTCCTCCTCCTTCTTCTTCTTCTTCTTCATCTTCTTCTTCTTCTTCCTCTAATTCTTCTCCTTCATTTTCTTCCTCTTCTTCTATTTCTTCTTCTTCTTCTTCTCCTCCTCCTCCTTCTCCTTCTTCTTCTTCATCTTCTTCTCCTTCTTCTTTTTCTTCTTCTTCTTCTTCTCATCTCCTTCTTCTTCTACATTTTTTCTTCTTCTTCTTCTTCTTCCTTGTCTTCTCTTTTTCTTCTTCTTCTTCTTCTCCTTGTACTTATTGTTATTCTTCTTCTTCACCATCTTCTTCTTCATAATCCTTAATCCCTACTCCTCAATCCCACCCTACCTTATCTATAATTCATTATCGCTAATCTGTAATCGTTGATCAATCCCTCCCTAATCCCTAATACTTAATCCTCAATCCATAATCTGTAATCCTTAATCCTGAGTCCCTAATGCCTAATCTATCCATAATCCTCAATCCCTAACCGTTAATCCATAATCTCAAATCCCAAAACTTTAATCCCTAATTTATATTCCGTAATCCTTAATCTCTAATCTCATATCCCTAATCTTAATCCCTAATCCATTATTTTTAATCCCTAACCCTAATCCTTATGCCTAATCATTATCACTTAATCTCTAAACCCTAATCCTTAATCCTTAATCTCTAATCAATAATCTTGAATCTCGAATCCCTTATAACAAATTCCTAATTCTTAATCTTTAATCTCTATTCCGTGATCTATAATCCTAAATCCCTAATTTCTCATCCTTAGTAATTAGTCTCTCAATCCTTAATCCCTACACCTTAATCATAAATCCCTTCATCCCAAATCCTTAACCCTAATCTCTAATCCATATTACTTATTCCTCATTCCTTACTCCCTACTTCCTAATCTCTAATCTTTAATCTCCAATCCCTAATTGATAATCCCTAATCTTTAATCCATAATCAATAATGCCTTATCTTTAATCCTTAACATTAAATCAAAAATCTATCCCTCCATAATCTCTAATCCCTAATCTCTAACCTCTAATCCATAATCCCTTGTCAATCTCTTCTTCCTCTACCTCTTCTTCCTCCATTTCTTCCCATTCTTCTTGTTCTTCTTCTTGCACTTATATTTCTTCTTCTTTCTTATCTTCTTCTTCTTCCTCCTCATCTTCCTCAACTTACTCTTCCTCATCTTCTTCTTCTTCTTCTTCTTCTTCTTCTTCTTCTTGTTATTCTTCTTCTTCCTCTTCTTCTTCTTCTTTTTCTTTTCTTCTTCTTCTACTTCATCTTCTCATTTTTCTTCGTCTTCTTCACCTTCTCCTTCTTCTTCTTCTTCTTCTTCTTCTTTTTGTTCCACTTCTTCTTCCTCATCCACCTTCTCTTCTTTTTCTTCTTCTTCTTCTTCTTCTTCAACTTTTTTCTCTTCTTCTTCCTTCTTTTGTTGTTCTTCTTCTACTACATCTTTTGCTTCTTTCTCTACCTCTTTTTCCTAATCTTCTTCTTCTTTTTTATTATCTTCTTGTTCTTCTTCTTCTTCTTCTCCTTCCTTTTCTTCTTTCTCTTCTACTTCCTTTATTTTTCCTCTTCTTTTTCTTCTTCTTCTTATTCTTATTCTCCTTCTTCTTCTTCTTCTTCTTATTCTTCTTCTTCTTCATAACCTACCTTTTCTTTTGATCTTCTTTTTGTTCTTCTTCATCTTCTTCTCCTTCTTCTTCTTTAACATCATCTTCCTCTTATTCTACTTCTTCTTTTTCCTCTTCATCTTTCTCTTCTACTTCTTTTTCTTCTTCTTCTTCTTTTATTTCTTCACCTTCTCCTTTTTCTTCTACCTACTCTTCACTTTCTCCTTCTTCTTCTTGTTCTTCCTCCTCTTCTTCTTTTTCTTCTTCTTATTCTCCTTAATCTTCTTCTTCCTCTTCTTTTTCTTTTGCTTTTTTTTCTTCTCATCGTCCTCCTCCTGCTTCTTCCTCTTCTTCTTCTTCTTCTTCTTCTTCTTCTTCTTCGTCTTCTTCTTCTTATTATTATTATTCTTCATTTTGTTCTTATTCTTCTTCTTCTTTTTCATTTTCTTCATCTTCACCATTTTTTTCTTCGTAATGCTTAATCGTTATTCTCTAATTCCTACTCCTTAGTCACTCCTTACCTAATCTCTAATCCATAATCACTGATCTAAAATCCCTAATCAATCCATCCCTAATCCATAATCCTTAATCCCTAATCCCTAATCTTTAATCTTTAATCGAAAATCCTTAATCCCTGAACCCTAATCAATCTATAATCCCTAATTCCTAATCTCAAATATCTAAACCTTAATCTCTAATGCCTGATCGCTAATCCTTAATTTGTAATTCATAATTCCTAATCTCTAATCCCTTATCCCTAATCCTTAATCCCTTATCCTTAATCATTAATCCCTAATATGTAATCCTTAATCCCTAATCCTTATCACTTAATCTCTAATCCTTAATCCTTAATCTCTAATCCATAATCCTGAATCTCAAATCCTTAATCCCTAATCTCTATTCCCTAATCTATAATCCTAAATTCTAAATCACTAGTCCTTAGTAATTAATCTCTTAAGCCTTAACCCCTATTCCTTAATCCCTAATTTTTAATCACTAACCCCTTCGTCCTTAATCATTATCCTAATCTTTAATACCTAATTCTTAATCCCTAATCTATATTACTTATTCCTTAATCCACACTTCCTCATCTTATTCTTCTTCTTCTTTTTTTTCTTCTTCTTCTTTCGTTTCTTCTTATTCTTCTTCATCTTGGTCTTGTTCTCCTTCCCTTTCTTCTTTTTCTTCTTCTTCTTCATTGTCATCATCACCATCTTCTTCTTCCTCCTCTTCTTCCACTTCTTTCTTCTCTTCTTCTTTTCTATTAATTCTTCTTCCTCTTCTTCTTCCTCTTTTGCTTTTTCTTTTTCTTCTTTTTCTTCGTCTACTACTTCTTCTTCTATTTCCTCTTCTTCTTCTTCTTCTTCTTCTTTTTCTTCTTCTTCAAATTCTTATTCTTCTTATTATTCTCCTTCTCCATCTTCTTCTACTTCTTCCTATCTTTCAACTTCTCCTTCTACTTCACCATCACCTTCTCCTTTTCCATCTCCTCTTGCTCTTTCTCTTTCTCATTCTCCATATCCTTCTCCTTCCCCTCCTCCTTCTCCATCTCATCCTCCTTCTC
>CM043865.1:63965797-64008587 GCA_023846275.1 Vanilla planifolia
CCATCTTCTTTTCTCTTTCTTCTTTCTTCTACTTTTTACTTCTTCTTCCTCTTTTTTCCAATTCTTCTTCTTCTTCTTCAATTCTTCTTCCCATTTTTATTCTTCTTCATCTTCTTCTTCTTTATCTTCCTATTCTACTTCTTGTTCTTTTCCTTCTCCTTCGTCATTTTCTTCATTTCCTTCTTCCTCTTCTTCTTTCTTCTTTCTTCTTTCTTCTTTCATGTTTCTACTTTCTTCTTTCTTCTTTCTTCTTCCTTCTTCCTTTTCCTTCTTTTAACCTCCTTTCTTCCTCCTTCCTTCTTCTTCTTTCCTTCTTTCATCTTTCTTCCTTTTTCTTCTTTCTTCTTCTTCTTATTACTTCCATTTTCCTTCTTCCTTCTCCCTAATCCTTAATTCTTAAACTCTAATACATCATGAGTCTCTAATTCCTAAACTTTAATCCCTAACCTCTAATCCCAAATCTCTAATTTCTACTCTAGTCTCTAATACCTTATCTTTGATCCCTAATCCCTAATTATTAATCTCTAATCTATAATCCATAATTCCTAATCTCTAATCTCTAAACCCTAATCCTTAATCACTAACTTCTAATCCTTATCCCTAATCTTTAATGCTAATCTGGATCCCTTAACCACTAATCCCTATTCTCTAATCCTTAATCCCAAATCCAACATCCCTAATCTTTAATCTCGAATTCTTAAATCTATTTCCTAATTCTCAATCTAAAATCGCTAATCCTTAGTAATAAATCCCTTAATTCTTAATTCTCAATCTTTATTCTATAATTATTAATCCCTTCATCCTAATCACTAATCTCTAATCCTTAATCTCTAATCCCAATTCGCTATTACTTTCTCCCAAATCTCTACTCCCTAATACATAATCCCTAGTCTATAAACCCTAATCCCTAATTGCTAACTCCGAAATCCTTAATCCCTACTCCTTAATCTCTCCCAACCCATTCTTTAATCACAATTTCTTTATAAATAATCTCTAATCCATCATTTCTTATTCCCTAAACTCTAATCCCTAACCCTTTACCCCTGACCCCTAATTGCTTATCCATCTCTTCTTCCTCTTCTTCTTCTACTTCTTCTTTATCTTCTTCCTCTTCTTCTTCTTCTTCTTCCTCTTCTTCTTCCTCATCTTCACCTTCTTCTTCTTCCTCACCTTCTTTTTTTCTTCTTCTTCTTCCTCTTCTTCCCCATCTTCTTCTTCATCTTCCTTTTCTTCTTCTTCTTCTTTTTCCCCTTCTTCTTCCTTTTCTTTCTCCTCTTCTTGTTTTTCTTCTCCTTCTTCCTCTACTAGTTTTTCTTCTTTCTCTCTTCTTCTTCTTCTTCTTCTTCTTCCTTCTTGTTCTTGTCCATCTTCATCTTATATATCTTTTTCTTCTTCTTCCTCTTAATCTCCTTCTCCTTCTTTCTCTTCCTCTTCTTCTACTTCTTCTCCTTCTTCTTCTTCTCCTTCTATTTCTTCTTCTTCTTCTTCTTCTTCTTCTTCTTCTTCTTCTTTTGCTTCTTCTTCTTCCACTTCTTTTTGTTTTTCTCTTTTTCTTGTTCTTATTCTTCTTCTTCTTCGTCATCCTCCTCTTCCTCTTCTTCGTCTTCTTCTTCTTGTTCGTCTTCATCATCATCATCTTCTTCGAATTCTTCTTCTTCTTCTTCTTCTTCTAGTTCTTCACCTTCTTTTTGTTCTTCTTCTTCTCTTACTCTTCTCCCTCTCCTTCTTCATTCTCCTTTTTTTCCTAATCTCTAATTCTTAATCCCTTTATCTCTAATTCCTAATCAATAATGTATAATCTTGAATCCGATATCCCTAATCTTGAATCTTTAATCCTTAATCCCTGATCCTTATTCTTTAATCCCTATTCCTTAATCCCTAATCCTTAATCCAAAATCCCTAATCTCAAAATCCTAATCCTTAATAATAAATGCCTTAGTTCTTAATCCTTATTCACTAAACTTTAATAAGTAAGCTCTTCTTCATTAATCCCTAATACAATATGTTTAGTCCTTAACCCTTAACCCTTGATCCCTAATCCCTAATCCATCTCCCCTCCCTCTTCTTCTTTCGTCACTTCTCCCTCATCTTTTCCTTCTTCCCCATCCTTTTCATCCTCATCTTCCTCTCCCTCTTCTTCTTACTTTTCTTCTTCCTCTTCTTCTTCTTTTTCCTCCACTTCAACTTCTTCTTCTTCTACATCTTCTTCATCTTCCTCTTCTTCTTTTCCATCTTCTTCTTCTTCTTCTTCTTCTTCTTCTTCCTCTACTTCGTCCTCTTCTTCTTCCTTAAA
The DNA here is from genome assembly GCA_023846275.1 of Vanilla planifolia. Classification (NCBI taxonomy): domain Eukaryota; kingdom Viridiplantae; phylum Streptophyta; class Magnoliopsida; order Asparagales; family Orchidaceae; genus Vanilla; species Vanilla planifolia. The sequence continues at coordinate 63,968,091 of CM043865.1, forward strand.
TTGTTTTTCTTCTTTTTCTTATTATTATTATTATTATTATTATTATTATTATTATTATTATTCTCCTTCTTATTCTTTTTGTTTTCTATTTCTTTTTCATATTCTTCTTTAACATCTTCAACTTCTTTTTTTCTCTTCTTCTTATATTTCTTCTTCTTCTTCATCATCATCTTCTTTTTCTTCTTCTCTTCTTCTTATTCTTGTTCTTGTTGTTCCTCTTCATCTTCCTCTTCTTCTTCTTCTTCTTCTACTTCTACTTCTTTTTCTACTTCATCATTATCTTCTTCTTCTTCTTTTTCTTACACTTCTCTTTCTCCTTGTTTCTTCTCCCTAATCCCTAATCCATAATCTTTAATCCCTTAATCTCTAATCCCTAATCTCTAATCTAAAATCTTACATCCCTAATCTCTAATCTTTATTCCTTAATACCCAATCTGTATTCTTAAATCTCTATACTTATTGCTAAATCCCTAATCTCAAAACCCTAATTCTTAATAATTAATTCAATAATTCTTAATCCCTAATCACTATTCCCTAGTCATTAATCCTTTGATCCTTAATCCCTTCTCTTAAATCCCTAACCCCTTATCTCTAGTCCTTAATCCCTAATCTCTAATCTCTAATCCTATTTATTTTTTCCTTAATCTTTACTCCCTAATCCCTAATCACTAATTGCTAACTCAAAAATCATTAATTCCAAATCCTTAATCCCTCTCTCCATAATCTTTAAACGATATTCCCTTATACCTAACCCCTAATCCTTCATTTCTTAATCCCTCATCCCTAAACTCTAATCCCTAATCCCTAATTCATCTATTCTTCCTCTTCATCTTCTACTACTACTTCTTTCTCTTCCTCTTCTTCTTCTTCTTCTTCTTTCTCTTCTTCTTCATCTTCTTCCTCATCATTGTATTCCACTTCTTTCGCTTCTTACTTCACTGCCTCTTCTTTGTTTTCTTTTTCTTCTTCTTGTTCCTCCTCATACTCCTCTTCTTCTTCCTCTTCTACATCTTCATCTTCTTCCTCTTCTTTTTCCTCTTCTTCTTCTTCTTGTCTATATTCTTCATATTCTTCTTCTTCTTCCTACTTATCTCCTTCTTCTTCTTCTTCTTCTTCATATTCTTCCTCTTTTCCTACTTCTAATTCTTCATCTTCTATTACTTCTTCTTCTTGTTCCTTTTCCTGTTTTTCCTCTTGTTCTTCTTCATCTCCTTTTTTCTCATCTTTTTCTTATTCTTCTGCTTCTCCTTCTTCTGTTCCTCCTTCTTGCTCTCCTCTTCCTCCATCTCCTCCTTCTCCTTCTCCTCCTCCTCCTCCTCCTTCTTCTTCTTCTTCTTCTTTCTTTCTTCTTTTTTCTTTCTTCTTTTTTCTTCTTTTTAATTTCTTCTTCCTTCTTTCTTCTTTTTAATTTCTTCTTCCTTCTTCCATCTTTCTTCCTTCTACTTTCTTTTTTCTTCTTTCTTCTTTCTTATTTCTTCTTTCTTCTTCTTCCTTCTCATTTCAGCATCTTTCTTTCTTCTTTCTTTCTTTCTTTCTCTATCTATTTTCTTCATTGTCTTCTTCTTCTTCTTCTTCTCTTTCTTCTTCTTCATCTCCTCCTTCTTGTTTATCCCAAAGCCATAATCCCTTATCTTTAATCAGTAATCCTTAATCCCTCCCTTTATAGTCCCTAATCCCTAATCACTGATACTTAATCCCCAAAGTCAAATCCCTAATCCATAATAACCACTCCCTAATATTAAATCTTTAATCTATTCCTATTCCCTTATTTTTAAACCCTAATCGTAAATCCATATTGCCTAATAATTGATTACTAATCTGTAATACCTAATTCCTAATCTCTAAATCCTAATCACTTATCCTTAGTCTCTAATATCAAATCCCATATGTTGAATTCCAAATAAAAAATCTCTAATCCTTAATTCATAATCCTTAAACCCTAATCCTTAATCCTTAATTCTTAATCCCTTAATCCCTTAATCCCTAATCCTTAATTAGAAATCCTTAATCCTTAAGCCCTAATCCAAAATTCCTAATTCATATTCCCAAATCGTCATTCCTTAATCCCTAATCCCTAAACCTTAACCCTAATTGCTAATCTTTAAAACCAAAATTTTTAAATTCTTAATCTCAAATCCTTAATCTCTAATCCTTATTCCTTAATCCTTAGTCCCCAATCTGTATCCTAGAATCCCTCTCTCCTTAATGCCTAATTGCCATTCCCTAACACCTAATTCCTAATCCTTAAGTTGTCGCCAGCAAATCCATAATCTATTTTCTAGTTCTTCTTCTTCTTCCACTTCTTCTTCTTTCTCTTTGTCTTCTTTTTTATTTACTTCTTGCTTTATTCCAATTCTTTCACATCATCCTCTTCTTCTTCTTCCACTTCTTCTACTTCATTTTCTTTCTCTTCTTATCATTCTTCTTCTTTTTCTTCTTCTTCTTCCTCCTCCTCTTCCCCTTCTTGTTCTTCTTTTTCCCTTTCTTCTTCTTCTTCTTCTTCTTCCTCTTCTTTTTCTTCTCCTTATTCTTCTTCATCTTCTTCTTCTTCTTCTTCTTCTTCATCCTCTTCTTCTTCTTCATCTTCTTCTTCTCCTTCTTTTTCTTTTCTTCTTCTTCTCCTTCCTAAACTTCTTCATCTTCCACTTCTTCTTCTTCTTCTTCTTCCACTTCTTCTTCTTCTTCTTCTTCCTCCTTCTCCTCTTCTTCTTCTTCTTCTTTTGTTTCTTTTTGTTCTTTCCTCACTTCTTCTTCTTCTTCTTCTTCATCCTCATCTTCTTCTACCTCTTCATCATCTTCTTCTTCTTTATCTACTTCTTCCTCCTCTTCGTCTTTTTCTTCTTCTACTTCTTTGTCTTGTCCTTCTTCTTTTTCTTCTACTTCATCTTCTTCTTCTTCTACTTCTTCTTCTTTGTGTTCTTCTTCTTCTTCTTCTTCCTCTTCTTCTTCTTCTTCTTTTTCTTCTTCTTTCTCTTCTTATTCTTCTTTTCTCCTTGTCCTTTGACTTCTTCTTCTTTGGTTAGCTCCTCCCCCTCTTCTTCTTCTTCTTCTTCTTCATCATTGTCATCTACTTCTAGCTCTTCTTCCCTTCTTCTTCTTCCCCATCCTCCACTTCTTCTTCCACTTCTTCATCTTCTTTTTCTTCTTCTTCTTCTAATTCCTCTTCTTCATCATCTTTGTCTTCTTTTTCTTCTTCTTCTTCTCTTCTTCTTCGCCTACTTCTTCTTCTTCTTACCCTTCCTCTTTGTCTTCCTCTACCTCTTCCTCTTCCTCTTCCTCTTCCTCTTCTTTGTCTTCTCCTTCTTCATCTTCTTCTTCTCTTTCTTCTTCTACTTCTTTTTCTTCATCTTCTCCCTTCTTCCTTCTTCCTCCTTCCTTGTTCCTTGTTCCTTCTTTCTTCGTTCTTCTTCCTTCTTTTTTCAATGTTCTTCCATCTTCTTTCGCCATTTTCTTTCTTTTTCTTCCTTCTTCTTCTTCTCCTTTTCCATCCTCTTCTTCTCCTTCTTTTTCTCCTTCTTCGTTTTTCTTCTTCTACTTCTTCTTGCTCATCTTCTTTTTTTTCTTCTTCTTCTTCATCATCATCTACTCTTTTTTTCCCCTTCTTCGTCTCCTGCTCCTCCTTTTTCTTCCTCTTCTTTTTCTTCTTCTTCCTCTTCTTATTCCTCTTCTTCATCTTCTTCTTTTTCTTCTTCTTCTTCTCGTTTTTCTTATTCTTGTACTTTTTCTTCTTCTTCTTCTTCTTCTTCATCTTCTTCTTGGTCTTTCTCTACTTATTCTTTTTCTTCATCTTCTATTTCTTCTTCTTCTTCTTCTTCTTCTAGTTCTTCTTCTTTTTCTTCTTCCTCCTCTTCTTCTTTTTCTTCTACTTGTTTTTGCTTTTCTTCCTCTACTTCTTTTTCTATTTCCTCTTCTTCTTCTTCTTCTTCTTCTTCTTCTTTTTCTTCTTATTTCTTTTCTTCTTCTTCTTCTTCCCTTCTTCTTCTTTATCATCACCTTCTTCTTCTTTGTTGTCTTCTTCTTCCACTTTTTTCTTTTTCTTATTCTTTTTCTTCTTTTTCTTCTTCTACTTCTCCTCCTTCTTCTTCTTCTTCTTCTTCTACATGTTTTTCTTCTTCTTCTTTTTTATCATCATCATCATCTTCTTTTTCCTCTTCTTCTTCTTCTTCTTCTTCTCTTCTGCTTATTCTTCCTCTTCCTTTTCTTGTTCTTCTATTTCTACTTTTTCTTCTTCTTCTTCTTCTTCTTCTTCTTTTTCTTCTTCTTCTTCCTCCTCCTCCTCTTCTCCTTCTTCTTCTTCTTCTACTTATTCAGCTTCTTCTTATTCTTCTTCTTCTAATTTTTTTTCTTCATCTTCTCCTCCTTCTTCTTCATCTACTTCTTCTTCTTCCTCTTCTTCTTCTTCTTCTTCAATTCTTCTTCTTCTTCCTCTTCCTCTTCTTTTCCTACTTCTACTTCTTCAGCTTCTTCTTCTTTTTCTTCCTCTCTTCTTCTAATTCTTTGCCTTCTTTTTCTTTTTCTTCATCTTTTTTTTATTCTTCTTCTTCTTTCTATTCTTCTTCTTCTTCTTCTTCTTCTTTTGTTTATTCTTCTTCTTCTTCTTTGTCTTGTTCTTCTTAATCTTCTCTTCTTCTTCTTCCTTGTCTTTTTCTTCCTCACTTTCTTCTTCTTCTTCTTCTTCTTTTTAATCTTCTTCTTCTTCTTCTTCTTCTTCTTCTTTCACTTCGTCTTCTTCTTCGTCATCATCTTCTTCTTCTTGTTCTTATTCTTAATCTTCTTCTCCAACTTCTTCTTATTCTTCTTCTTCTTATTCCCCTTTCTCTTCCTCTTCTTCTACCACTTTCTCATCCTTTTCCTCTTCTTCTTCATTATCATCATCATCTTCTTCTTCTTCATTATCATCTTCTTCCTTCTTCCTTCTTCCATCTTCCTTATTCCTTATTCTTTCTTATTTTCTCTTTCTTCCTTCTTTCTTTTCCTTATTCCTTCTTCCTTCTTGTTTCTTCTTTTTTCCAACTTTATTCTTTCTTCTTCTTTGCTATTTCTTCTTTCTTCTCTCTTCTTCTTTTTGCTTCTTCTTCATCTACTTCTTCTTCATCTTCTACTACTACTACTTGTTCTTCTTCTTCTTCTACTCCTCTTCATCATCTTTTTTCTCTTCTTTTCCTTCTTCATCTACTTCTTCTTCTTCTTCTTCTTCTTCTTCCTCTCTTCTTCTAATTCTTTGCTTTCTTTTTCTTCTTCTTTTTATTCCTCTTCTTCTTCTTCTTCTATTTCTTCTTTGTCTTCTTCTTCTTCTTCTTTGTCTTCTTCTTCTTCTGCTTCTCTTCTTCTTCTTCTTCTACCTCTTTTTCTTCTTCTTCTTCTTCTTCTTCTCCTGCTTCTTCTTCTTCTTCTTCTTCTTTCTCATCGTCTTCTTCTTTGTCATCATCTTCTTGTCCTTGTTCTTTTTCTTGTTCTTCTTCTCCAATTTCTTCTTCCTTTTCTTCCTCTTCTTCCCCTTCCTCTTCGTCTTCTTCCACCTCTTCCTCTTCCTCTTCCTCTTCTTCATCATCATCTTCTTCTTCTTCTTATTCTTTTTCATCTTCTTCCTTCTTCCTTCATCCGTCTTCTTTATTCCTTGTTTCTTCTTATTTCATGTTTCTTCCTTCTTACTTTTCTTTTTTCCTTCTTCCTCCTTGTTTCTTTTTTTTCCAACTTTATTCTTTCTTCTTCCTTCCTATTTCTTCTTTCTTCTCTCTTCTTCTTTCTACTTCTTCTCTTCTTCTTCTTCCACTTCCTCTTTTTCTTTTTCTTCTTCGAATTCATCTTCTTCTTCTTCCTATTCTTCTTCATCCTATTCTTCTTCTTCTTTTCTTCTTCTACTTCTTCTTCATCTTCTCCTTCTTCTTTTTTTCTTCTTCTTCTTCTTCCTCTTCTTCTTCCTATTCCTCTTCTTCTTCTTTCTCTTCTTATTATTCTTCTTCTTCATCATCATCATCATCATCATCATCATCATCTTTTTCTTCTTCTTCTTTTCATACTCCTTCCTTTTCTTCTTCTTTTTCCTCTTCTTCTTCCTTCTTTCTTCTTTCTTCTTTCGTCTTTCTTCTTTCTTCTTTCTATTTCCTTCTCCCTTCTTCCTTCTTCCTTCTTTCTTCTTTATTCTTTCTCTACATCTTCCTCTTCTTCTTTTTCTTACTTCCTTCTTTCTTCTTCCATCTTCCAACTTCTTCTTCTTCTTTCTTCCTTCTTCCTTTTCCTTAATACTTAATCATTAATCTTTAATCTAGTACACCTAAAATCCCAAATCTCTCATTCCTAAACTTTAATTTGTAATACCTAATTCCTAATCTGTAATTCCATAATCGCTAATCTCTAATCTCTAATCCATAATCCCTGATCCCCAATACGTAATCACTAATCTTTAATCTTTAATCCCTAATCTCTAATACTAATGATAATCCCTTAAACTCTAATCCCTAATTTTTAACCCATAATCTTTAACTCTAATCTTGAATCTTACATACCTAATCTCTAATCATTAACTCTATTCCCTGATCTCTTATCCCTAATCCTAAATCCTTAATCTTTAATATTTAATCCTTATTTATAAAACCCTTAAATCTCTTATCCCTTTTCTTCTCCTTCTTACTCCCTTGCTTTTCTTCTTTTTCTCTTCTTCTTCTTCTTCTAGTTCCATCTTGTTCTTGTTCATCTTCATCTTATATATCTTTTTCTTCTTCTTCCTCTTCTTCTCCTTCTCCTTCTTCTTTTTCTTCCTCTTCTTCTACTTCTCCTTCTTCTTCTTCTTCTCCTTCTATTTCTTCTTCTTCTTCTTCTTCTTCTTCTTCTTTTACTTCTTCTTCCTCTTCTTTTTGTTCTTCTCTTCTTCTTGTTCTTCTTGTTCTTCTTCTTCTTCATCCTCCTCTTCCTCTTCTTCATCTTCTCCTTCTTTTTCATCTTCATCATCATCATCTTCTTCGAATTCTTCTTTTTCTTCTAGTCCTTCACCTTCTTTTTCTTCTTCTTCTTCTTCTTCTTCTAGTTCTTCACCTTCTTTTTCTTCTTCTTCTTCTCTTACTCTTCTCCCTCTCCTTCTTCATTCTCCTTTTTTTTAAAATCTCTAATTCTTAATCCCTTTATCTCTAATCCCTAATCTATAATCTATAATCTTGAATCTCATATCCCTAATCTTGAATCTTTAATCCTTAATCCCTGATCTCTATTCTTTAATCCCTATTCCTTAATCCCAAATCCTTAATCCTAAATCTTTAATCTCAAAATCCTTATCCTTAATAATAAATACCTTAGTTCTTAATCCTTGTTTACTAAACTTTAATAAGTAAGCTCTTCTTCATTAATTTGTAAAACAATATGTTTTGTCCTTAACCCTTAACCCTTGATCCCTAATTCCTAATCCATCTCCCCTTCCTCTTCTTCTTTCGTCACTTCTCCCTCATCTTTTCCTTCTTCTCCATCCTTTTCATCATCATCTTCCTCTCCCTCTTCTTCTTCTTTCTCCTCACCTTCTTCTTCTTACTCTTCTTCTTCCTCTTCTTCTTCTTCTTCTTTTTCCTCCACTTCAACTTCTTCTTCTTCTACGTCTTCTTCATCTTCCTCTTCTTCTTTTCCCTCTTCTTCTTCTTCTTCTTCTTCCTCTAATTCATCCTCTTCTTCTTCCTTAAATTGTTTTTCTTCTTTTTCTTATTATTATTATTATTATTATTATTCTCCTTCTTATTCTTTTTCCTTTTCTATTTCTTTTTCATATTCTTCTTTAACATCTTCAACTGCTTTCTTCTTCTTCTTCTTCTTCTTCTTCTTCTCTTCTTCTTATTCTTCTTATTGTTTTTCTTCTTCATCTTTCTCTTCTTCTTCTTCTTCTTCTTCTATTACTTCTACTTCTTTTTCTACTTCATCATCTTCTTCTTCTTACACTTCTCTTTCTCCTTCTTTCTTCTCCCTAATCTCTAATCCGTAATCCTTAGTCCCTTAATCTCTAATCCCTAATCTATAATCTAAAACCTTATGTCCCTAATCTCTAATCTTCATTCCTCAATACCCGATCTATATTCTTAAATATCTATACCTAATGCTAAATCCCTAATCTCAAAACCCTAATTCTAAATAATTAATTCAATAATTCTTAATCCCTAATCACTATTCCCTAGTCATTAATCCTTTCATCCTTAATCCCTTCTCTTTAATCCCTAACCCCATATCTCTAGTCCTTAATTCCTAATCTCTAATCTCTAATCCTATTTATTTTTTCCTTAATCTTTACTCCCTAATCCCTTATCACTAATTGCTAACTCAAAAATCATTAATTCCAAATCCTTAATCCCTTTCTCCATAATCTTTAAATGATATTCCCTTATACCTAATCCCTAATCCTTCATTTCTTAATCCCTCATCCCTAAACTCTAATCCTTAATCCTTAATTCATCTATTCTTCCTCATCATCTTCTACTACTTCTTTCTCTTCCTCTTCTTCTTCATCTTCTTCATCATCATTGTATTCCACTTCTTTCACTTCATACTTATCTTCCACTTCTTAGTTTTCTTTTTCTTCTTCTTCTTCTTCTTCTTCCTCCTCCTCATACTCCTTTTCTTCTTCTTCTTCTACGTCTTCATCTTCTTCCTCTTCCTTTTCCTCTTCTTCTTCTTCTTCTTCTTGTCTATATTCTTCATATTCTTCTTCTTCTTCTTACTTTTCTCCTTCTTCTTCTTCTTCATATTCTTCCTCTTTTCCTACTTCTTATTCTTCATCTTCTTTTACTTCTTTTTCTTTTTCCTATTTTTCCTCTTGTTCTTCTTCCTCTCCTTCTTTCTCATCTTTTTCTTATTCTTCTCCTTCTCCTTCTCCTTCTCCTTCTCCATCTCCATCTCCTTCTCCTTCTCCTTCTTCTACTCTTCCTTCTCGCTCTCCTCTTCCTCCATCTCCTTCTCTTTCTCCTTCTCCTCCACCTCCTTCTTCTTCTTCTTCTTTCTTCTTTCTTCTTTTTTCTTTCTTCTTTTTAATTTCTTCTTCCTTCTTCCTTCTTTCTTCTTTTTAATTTCTTCTTCCTTCTTCCATCTTTCTTCTTTCTACTTTCTTCCTTCTTCTTTCTTCTTTCTTCTTTCTTCTTTCTTCTTCTGCCTTCTCATTTCAGCTTCTTTCTTTCTTGTTTCTTTCTCCGTCTATTTTCTTCATCGTCGTCTTCTTCTTCTTCTTCTTCTCTTTCTTCTTCTTTATCTCCTCATTGTTTATCCCAAAGCCATAATCCCTAATCTCTAATTGATAATCCTTAATCTCTCCCTTTATAATCCCTAATCCCTAATCACTAATACTTAATCCCTAAAGTCAAATCTCTAATCCATAATAAACAGTCCCTAATATTAAATCTTTAATCCATTCCTATTCCCATATTTTTAAACCTTAATTGTAAATGCTTATTGCCTAATAATTTATCACTAATCTTTAATACCTAATTCCTCATCTCAAATTCCTAATCTCTTATCCTTAGTCTCTAATATCAAATCCCTTATCTTGAATTTCAAATAAAAAATCTCTAACCCTTAATTCATAATCCCTAAACCCTAATTCTTAATCCTTAATCTCCAATACTTAATCCTTAATCCTTAATCCCTTAATTCCTAATCTCTAATTAGAAATCCTTAATCCTTAAACCTTAATCCCTAATTCCTAATACATATTCCCAAATCGTTATTACCTAATCCCCAATCCCTAAACCTTAACCCTAATTGCTAATCTTTAATCCCAAAATTTTTAAATACTTAATCTTAAATCCCTAATCTCTAATCCTTATTCCTTAATCCGTAGTCCCCAATCTATAAACTTGAATCCCTCTCTCCTTAATGCCTAATTGTCATTCCCTAATACCTAATTCCTAATCCTTATGTTGTTGCCAGCAAATCCATAATCTGTTTTCTTGTTCTTCTTCTTCTTCCACTTCTTCTTTCTCTTTGCCTTCTTTTTTATTTACTTCTTGCTTTTTTCCTATTATTCCACATCTTCCTCTTCTTCTTCTTCCTCTTCTTCTACTTCCTTTTCTTTCTCTTCTTATCATTCTTCTTCTTTTTCTTCTTATTCTTCCTCCTCTTCCAATTCTTGTTCTTCTTTTTCCCTTTCTTCTTCTTCTTCTTCTTCCTCTTCTTTTTCTTCTCCTTCCTATTCTTCTTCCTCTTCTTCTTCTTCCTCATCTTCCTCATCTTCTTCTTCTTCATCTTCTTCTTCTCCTTCTTATTCTTCTTCATCTTCCACTTCTTCTTCTTCTTCTTCTTCTTCTTCCACTTCTTCTTCCTCTTCTTCTTCCTCCTTCTCTTCTTCTTCTTCTTCTTCTTCTTCTTCTTCTTCTATTTCTTTTTCTTCTTTCCCTACTTCTTCTTCTTCTTCTTCTTCTTCTTCCTCATCTTCTTCTACCTCATCTTCTTCTACCTCTTCATCATCATCATCATCTTCTTCTTCTTTATCTATTTCTTCCTCCTCTTCGTCTATTTCTTCTTCTTCTACTTCTTCTTCATCAAGTTCTTCTTCTTCTTCTTCTTCTACTTCATCTTGTTCTTCTTCTTCTTCTTCATCTTCTTCTTCTTCTACTTCTTCTTCTACTTTGTCTTCTTTGTGTTCTTCTTCTTCTTCTTCTTCTTCTTCTTCTTCTTTTCTCCTACTCCTTTGACTTCTTCTTCTTGTTCTTCTTCTTTGGTCACCTCCTCCTTCTCATCTTCTTCTTCTTCTTCTTCATCGTTGTCATCTACTTCTTGCTCTTCTTCTCTTCTTCTTCTTCTTCGTCCCCATCCTCCGCTTCTTCTTCCACTTCTTCTTCATATTCTTTTTCTTCTTCTTCTTTTAATTCCTCTTCTTCATTATCTTTGTTTTCTTTTTCTTCTTCTTCTTCATCTTCTTCTTCGCCTACTTCTTCTACTTCTTCCCCTTCCTCTTTGTCTTCTTCTACCTCTTCCTCTTCCTCTTCCACTTCTTTGTCTTCTTCTTCTTCATCTTCTTCTTCTTCTTCTTCTTCATCTTCTTCTCCTTCTCCTTCTACTTCTTCTTCATCTTGTCCCTTCTTCCTTCTTCCTCCTTCCTTATTCCTTGTTCCTTCTTCATTCGTACTTCATCTTTTTTCTATGTTCTTCCATCTTCTTTCGTCTCTTTCTTTCTTTTTCTTACTTCTTCTCCTTCTCCATCCTCTTCTTCTTCTTCTTTTCCTCCTTTTTTGCTTTTCTTCTTTTACTTCTTCTTGCTCATCTTCTTCTTTTTTTCTTCTTCTTCTTCTTCATCATCTTCTCCTTCTCTTCTTCTTCTTCCGTTTCCCCTTCTTCTTCTTCTTCGTCTCCTTCTCCTACTTTTTCTCCCTCTTCTTCTTCTTCTTTCTCTTCTTGTTCCTCTTCTTCATCTTCTTCTTTTGCTTCTTCTTCTTCTCGTTTTCCTTTTTCTTGTTCTTTTTCTTCTTCTTCTTCTTCATCATCTTCTTCTTGCTCTTCCTCTACTTATTCTTTTTCTTCTTCTTCTATTTCTTCTTCTTCTTCTTCCTCTTCTTCTTCTTATTCTAGTTCTTCTTCTTTTTCTTCTTCCTCTTCTTCTTCTTTTTCTTCTACTTGTTTTTGCTTTTCTTCTTCTACTTCTTTTTCTGTTTCCTATTCTTCTTCTTCTTCTTCTTCTTCTTTTTCTTCTTATTTCTTTTCTTCTTCTTCTTCTTCTTCCCTTCTTTTTCATCATCACCTTCTTCTTCTTCTTCCACCATTTCTTCTTCTTCTTCTTCTTCTTTTTCTTCTTTTTCTTCTTCTTCTACTTCTCTTTCTTCTTCTTCTTCTTCTACATGTTTTTCTTCTTCTTCTACTTTTTTATCATCATCATCTTCTTCTTCTTCCTCTTCTTCTTCTTCTTTACTTCTTATTCTTCTCTTCTGCTTGTTCTTCATCTTCCTTTTCTTGTTCTACTATTTCTACCTTTTCTTCTTCTTCTTCTTCTTTTTCTTCTTCTTCTTCCTCCTCCTCCTCCTCTTCTCCTTCTTCTTCTTCTTCTACTTATTCAACTTCTTCTTATTCTTCTTCTTCTAATTTTTTTTCTTCATCTACTTCTTCTCCTCCTTCTTCTTCTACTTCTTCTTCTTCTTCTTCTTCTTCTTAACTTCTTCTTCTTCCTCTTCCACTTCTTTTCCTTCTTCTACTTCTTTGACTTCTTTTTCTTCCTCTCTTCTTCTAATTCTTTGCCTTCTTTTTCTTCTTCTTCTTCTTCTTTCTATTCTTCTTCTTCTTTCTATTCTTCTTCTTCTTCTTCTTCCTCTTCTTCTTTGTCTTCTTCTTCTTAATCTTCTCTTCTTCTTCTTCTTCCTTTTCTTCTTCCTCACTTTCTTCTTCTTCTTCTTCTTCTTCTTCTTCTTCTTTTTAATCTTCTTCTTCTTCTTCTTCTTCTTCTTCTTACTCTTCATCTTCTTTTTATTCCTTGTTCCTTCTTATTTCCTCTTTCTTCCTTCTTTCTTTTCCTTATTCCTTCTTCCTTCTTGTTTCCCCCTTTTTTCCGACTTTATTCTTTCTTATTCTTTGCTATTTCTTTTTTCTTCTCTCTTCTTTTTTTTGCTTCTTCTTCTTCTCCTTCTTCTTCATTTTCTACTACTTCTTCTTCTTCTTCTTCTTCTTCTACTCTTCTTCATCATCTTCTTCTTCTTTTCCTTCTTCATCTACTTCTTCTTCATCTTCTTCTTCTTCTTCCACTCTTCTTTTAATTCTTTGCCTTCTTTTTCTTCTTCTTCTTCTTCTTCTTCTTTTTATTCCTCTTCTTCTTCTTCTTCTTCTTCTTTTGTTTCTTCTTTGCCTTCTTCTTCTTCTTCTTCTTCTGTTTCTTCTTTGCCTTCTTCTTCTTCTTCTTCTTCTTTGTATTCTTCTTCTTCTGCTTCTCTTCTTCTTCTTCCTTATCTTCTTCTTCTTCCCTATCTTCCTCTACCTCTTTTTCTTCTTCTTCTTCTTCTTCTTCTTCTTCTTCTTCTTTCTCTTCGTCTTCTTCTTCTTCCCTATCTTCCTATTCTTGTTCTTCTTCTCCAATTTCTTCTTCCTTTTCTTCTTCTTCTTCCACTTCCTCTTCGTCTTCTTCTACCTCTTCCTCTTCCTCTTCCTCTTCCTCTTCCTCTTCTTCATCATCATCATCTTCTTCTTCTTATTCTTTTTCATCTTCTTCCTTCTTCCTTCATCCATCTTCTTTATTCCTTGTTTCTTCCTTCTTACTTTTCTTTATTCCTTCTTCCTTCTTGTTTCTTTTTTCCAACTTATTTATTTCTTCTTCCTTCCTATTTCTACTTTCCTCTCTCTTCTTCTTTCTTCTCTATTCTTCTTTCTACTTCTTCTTCTTCTTCTCCCACTTCCTCTTTTTCTTTTTCTTCTTCTAATTCATCTTCTTCTTCTTCTTCCTATTCTTCTTCATCCTGTTCTTCTTCTTCTTTTCTTCTTCTACTTCTTCTTAAACTTCTCCTTCTTCTTTTCTTCTACTTCTTCTTCTTCTTCTTCTTATTCTTCTTCTTCTTCTTTCTCTCCTTATTCTTCTTCTTCTTCATCATCATCGTCATCATCATCATCATCATCTTCTTCTTCTTTTCATACTCCTTCTTCTTCCTTTTCTTCTTCTTTTTCCTCTTCTTGTTCCTTCTTTCTTCTTTCCTCTTTCTTCCTTCTACTTTCTTCTTTCTTCTTTCTATTTCCTTCTTCCTTCTTCCTTCTTTCTATTTCCTTCCTTCTTCCTTCTTCTTTCTTCTTTATTCTTTCTTTACATCTTCCTCTTCTTCCTTTTCCTTCTTCCTTCTTTCTTCTTCCATCTTCCAACTTCTTCTTCTTTCTTCCTTCTTCCTTTTCCCTAATACTTAATAATCAATCTTTAATCTAGTAAAGATAAAATCCTTAATCTCTCATTCCTAAACTTTAATCTGTAATACCTAATTCCTAATCTATAATCCATAATCCATAATTGCTAATCTCTAATCTCTAATCCCTAATCCCTGATCCCTAATAAGTAATCACTAATCTCTAATCTTTAATCCCTTATCCTTAATCTCTAATCTCTTATACTAATCATAATCCCTTAATCTCTAATCCCTAATTTTTAACCCTTAATCTTTAACTCTAATCTTGAATCTTACATACCTAATCTCTAATCATTAACTCTATTCCTTGATCTCTTATCCCTAATCCTAAATCCTTAATCTTTAATACTTAATCCTTATTTATAAATCCCTTAAATCTTAATACCTATTCTTTAATCCCTAATCAATAATCCCTTCATCCCTAACCATTAATCTCTAATCCTTAATCTTTAATCCCAAATCTCTTTTACTTAATCCTAAATCCCTACTCCATAAAACCTAATCCATAAACTTGAAACCCTAAATATAACTCTCAAATCCATAATCCCTAATCTTACCCTCCCAATTTTTAATCATTACTCCTTTATACATAATCCCTAACGCTTCATTCCCTAATCTGTAATTTCTAATCCCTAACCCTTAACACCTGATCCATAATCCCTATTCCATCTCTTATTCCTCTTCTTCTTGTTCTTCCTCTCCCTCTTCTTCTTCTACTTCCTCTTTTTTTTCTTCCTCATCATTGCCTTCCTTTTCCCCTTCTTTGTCATCATCCTCTTCTTCTTCTTCTTCTTCTTCTTCCTTTTCCCCATCTTCTTCTTCTTCCCCTTCTTCTTCTTCTTTTTCCTCTTCTTCTTCTTCGTCTTCTTCTTCTATGTCTTCTTCTTCTTCCTCTTCTTCTTTTTCCCGTTCTTTATCTTCTTCTTCTTTTTCCTCTTCTTCTTCTTCTTCCTCTTCCTCTTTCACTTGTTGTTTTTCTCGTTTTTTCTTCTTCTTCATCTTCTACTTTTTCTTCTTCTCCTCCTTCTTGTTCTTCTTCTTCTTCCTCTTCTCTTTCTTTTTCTTCTTCTTTTTCTTCTTCTCCATCTTCACCTTCTTCTTTTTTTACTTCTTTTTCTTCTTCTACTTCTTCTTCTTCTTCATCTTCTTCTTCTTCTTCTTCTTCTTCTACTACTTCTTCATCTTATTCTACTTTTTCTTCTTATTCTTTTCTTCTAGTTCTTCTTGACCTTCCTCTTCTTCTTCTACTTCTTCTTCTTTATCTTCTTCATGTTTGAGTACCTCTTCTTTTTCTTCTACATCTTCTTCTTCCTATTCTTCTTCTTCTTCATCATCATCTTCTTTTGTTTCCTCTTCTACTTCTCTTCTTCTTCTTCCTTTTCTTTTTGATTCACTTCTTATTCTTCTTCTAGTTCTTCTTTAAATTTCTCTACTTCTTCTACTTCTGCTTCTTTTTTTTCTTCTTCTCCTTCTTCTTCTTCATCTTCTTCCTCCTTTCTTTTTTCTCCTTTCTCCTTTCTAATTTCTTCTTCCTTCTCCTTTCTTCCTTCCTCTTTCCTTCAATATTTTTCCTTCCTCCTTCTTTGTACCATTCATCTTCCTCCTTCTACCAATTCCTCTTCTTCCTCTTCCTCATCTTCTACTTCTTCCTTCTTTTTCATTTTTGCTTCTTCCTTCTTCAATCTACCTTCTTGTTCGTTCTTCTTCCTTCTTCCTTCTTTCATCTTTCCCTTTCTTGTTTCTTCTTCCTTCTTTCTCTTTCTTTTTTCTTCTTTCTTCTTCCTTTTTCTTCTTTCTTCTTATTTCTTCTTATTTCTTCTTCTTTCTTTCTTCTTATTTCATTCTTCTTATTTCATTCATTCTTCTTCTTTTTTTCTTCATCATCTTTGACATCTTCTTCGACTTCTTCTTTTTCTTCTTTTTCTTCTCCTTCTTCTTTATCCCAAAACAATAATCCGTAATCCAGCTCTCCCAAATCACTAATTTGTAATGTATAATCCCTCTCTCCACAATCTCGAATCTTAGTATCTAATCCTTAATTCTTAATGTTAATCCCTAATAACTAATTTGTAAAATTTAATCTTTAATCCAACCATTATCCTTAATTCATAATCCCTATTCCTTAAACCCTAATCCTTAATCCCTAATCCCTAATATTTAGTCCTTAATCTTTAATACATGAACCTTAATCTCTAATTCGTAAACCCTAATCCTTCTTCTTCATCTTCTTTTTCAATATCTTCTTCTTCTTCTTCTTCTACTTCTTCTTCCTCTTCGTCTTCTTCTTCTACTCCTTTTTCTTCTTCATCTTCTTCTTCTCCGTCTTCTTCTTCGTCTTCTTCTTCTTCTTCTACTTCTTTTTCAACTTCTTTGCCTTATTCTACTTCTTCTTCTTCACCATCGCTTTCTTCATCTTCTTTTCTTCTATTTCTACGACTTCTTCTTCTTCCTCTTCTTTTTAATCGGTTTCCCTTCTCCTTCTTCATATTCTCCTTCTTTTTCTTCTTCGTTATATTCTTCTTCTTCTTCGTCTCATCTTCTTCTTCTTCTTCCTCTTCATCTTCCTCCACCTCCTCTTCTTCCACTTCAAATTCTTTTACTTCTTGTTCATTCCTTCTTCCTTCTTCCGTATTCCTTCATCTATTTTCTTTCTTCCTTCTTCTTCCTTCTTCCTTTTTCTTCTTCTTGCTTCTTCTTCTTATTCTTCTTTTTTATCTTCCTCTTCTTCTTCTTCTTCTTCTTCCTATTCTTCCTCTTCTTCTTGGTTTTCTTCTTCTTCCATTTCTTCTTCTTCTTTTTCTTCCTCTTCTTCTTCTTCTTCATCATCTTCTTCTTCTCTTTTTCTTCTTCTTCTTCTTCTTCTTCTTCTTCTTCTTCTTCTGCTTCTTCTTCATCTTCTTCTTCTTCTTCTTCTCCTTCCTCTTCTTCTTTTTATTCTTCTTCTTCTTCCTCCACTTCTTCTTCTTCTCCCTCTTCTTCTTCTTCTTCTTTTTCTCTTCTTTTCTTCTTATTCTTTCTCTTCTTATTCTTGTTCTTCTTCTTTTGCTTCTTCTTTTTCTTCTACTTTTTCTTATTCTTCTTCTTTTTCTACCTCCTCTTCTTCTTTTTCTTCTTCTTTTACTTCACTTTTAAGTCTTCTTCTTCTTCTTCTTCGATTTCTTCATCTTCTTCTTCTTCTACTTCTTCTACTACTTCTACTTCTTGTTCTTCTTATTCTCCTTCTTCTTGTTCTTTTACTTCTTCTTCTTCATCTTATTCTTCTTCTTCCACTCTTCTTCTACCTCTTCACCTTTTTCCTCTTCTTATTATTCTTCCACTTCCTTTCCTTCTTGTTCTCCTTCTGCTTCTTCTTCTTCTCCTCCTTCTTCTTCTTCTTCTTCTTCTTCGTCCTCTTTGTCTACTTCTTGTTCTTCTTCTCATCTTCTTCATCTTCTTATTCTTTTTCTTCCTTGTTTTCTTCTTCCACTTCTTCTTCATCTCCATCATCTTATTCCTTTTCTAGCTCTTTTTCTTCTTCTTCTTCTTCTTCTTTATTTTCTTCTTCTTCCTTCTTATCATCTTATTCTTTTTCTTTGTCTTCTTCTTCTTCTTCTTCCATCTCTTCGTCTTCTTCTTCTTCCTCTGCATCTTCTTTTACCTCTTAATCTTCCTCTTCCTCTTGTACTTCTTTGTCTTTTTCTTCTTCATCTTGCTTCTTACCACATCCATCTTCCTTATTCCTTCTTCCTTCTTTCTTTCCTAATTCCTTCTTCCTTTTTATTTTTCTTATTCCTTCTTTCTTCTAGTTTCTTCCTCACTCCATCTTCTTTCTTCCTTCCTCTTTGCACTTTCTTCTTTCTTCTTCCTTCTTTCTTCTACTTTTTACTACTTCTTCTTCCCTAATCCATAATCATTAATCCCTAATCCTCAATCTTTAATGCTAATCGTGATCTCCTACTCTATAATTTCTAATCCCTAATCTGTAATCCTTAATCTTACATCCATTATCCTTCCCCTTCTTCTCTTTCTTCTACTTTTTCTTCATCTTCTTCTTCTTCTTCTTGTTCTTCTTCTTCTTCTTCCACTTATTCTTCTTCTTCTTCTTCTTTTTTACAACTTTTCTTCTTCTTCCTCTTCCTCTTTTTGCTCTTCTTTTTCCTCTTCTTTTACTTCTCCTTTTTCTTCTTCTTCTTCTTCTTATTCCTATTCTTCTTACTCTTCATCTTCCTCTACTGTCTTTCTTCTTTTTCTTCTTCTTCTTCTTCCTATTCCTCCTCCTCTTCTTCTTCTTCTCCTTCCTGTTCTTATTCTTCTTCCTTTTTTTTATTTCTTTTTGTTCTTCTTTTTCTCATTATTCTTCTCCATTTTTTTATTTACTTCTTTTTCTTCTTCCATTTCTTCTTCTTCTTCATCTCTTTCTTTTTCTTATTCTCTTCTTCTTGTTCTTCTTTTTCTTATACTTCTTCATTTTCCTCCTCCTCTTCTTCTTCTTCCTCTTCATCTTCCACTTCTTCTACTTCTTCACCTTCTTCTTCTTCTTCTTCTTACTCTTCTCCTTCTTCTTTCTCTCTAATACCTAATCATTAATCTCTAGTACTTAATCATTAATCTCTAATCTTGAATATTGTATTCATAATCTCTTATCTTTAGTCCTTATTCTCTTATCCCTGTTACCTAATCCCTATTCCTTAATCCCAAATCCTTAATCTTAAATTCCAAATCTCTAAAGCCTAATACTTGACTAATTCCTTAATTTTATATCCCTAATTTCTAATCCCTAATCATTGATCCCTTCATCCTTAATCCTTAATCCTATATCCTTAACCCATAATCCCTAATCACTGACCCTAAATCCATAATCCCTAATCCATTAATTCTTCCTCTTTTTCTTCTACTTCTTCTTCTTACTTTCTTCTTCTTCTTCCTCTTCTTCTTCTTCTTCGTCCTTATCTTTAGCTTTTACTTCTTCCACTTCTTCCTCAACTTCCTCTTCTTTTTCTTCTATTTTCTCATCATCATCTTCTTCTTCTTTCATTTCTTTTTCTTCTTCTTATTCATCATCCTTTTCCTCTTCTTCTTCTTCTTCTCCTTCTTTTATGTCGTCATCTTCTTCCTCTTCTTTTTCCTCTTCCTCTTCTCCTTCTTTTATTTCTTCTTATTCTTCTTTCTATTCAATTTCTTTTTCTTTTACTTCTCCTTCTACTTCTTTTTTTCTCCTTCTTCTTCTTCTTCTTCTTCTTTTTCTTCTCCTTCTTCTTCTTCTTCTTCTCTTCTTCTTGCTCTTCTTCTTCTTTTTCTTCTTCTCTTCTTCATCTTCCTGTTCATTTTCTTCTTCTTCCTCTTCTCCTTCCTTTTCATCATCCTCTTCTTCTTCTTCTTCCTCTCCTTCTTCACTTCTTTTTCTTCTTACTGATCTCCTTTTTCTTCCTTTTTTAGATCCTTAATTGCTAATCCATAATCTCCTAATCTCAAACCCTTAATCCCTAATTTCTAATTCTGAATCTTATATCCCTTATCACTAATCTTTAATCATTAATCCCAAATCTTTGCTCGCTAATCACTATTTCCTAATCCTTGATCCTTAATCATAAATCCTTAATCCTATATCTTAAATTATTTTTTCCCTAATCCTTAATCCTTTATTGTTAACTCCTAAATTCCTAATCCCTTCTTTCTTAATCTTTAATTCATATTCCCCTATACCTAATTCCTTAATCCCTAATCACTAAACCTTATTCCCCAAACCTTGATCCTTAATCCCCAATTTATCTCTTCTTCTTCTACTACTACTACTTCTTCTTTCTCTTCTTCTTCTTCTTCTTCCTCATCTTTGTATTCTATTTCTTCTACTTCTTTATCTTCCTCTTCTTCTTTTATTTTTATTCTTTTATCTCTACTTCTTCTTCTTCTTCTTCTTCCATTCCTTCTTCTTCTTCTTCTTCTTTTTCTTCTTCTCCTTCTTATTTTTCTTCTTCTACATCTTTTTTTTCTTCTTCCATGTGTTCTTTTTCCTCTTCTTTGTCATTTTACTCCTCTTCTTCTTTTCCTTCTTCTACATCATTTTCTTCTTCTTCTTTCTCTTCTTTTTCCTCATCTTCTTCCCCTACCTCTTCTTCTTCTTCTTCTTCTTCTTCTTCTCCTTCTTCTTCTTTCTCTTTTATTTCTTCTTCTTCTTCTTCTTCTTCTTCCCCTTTTAGTTATTCTTCTTCCTTATCTCCATTTATTTCTTCTTCTTCTTCTTCATCAATTTCTTCTTCATCTTCTCCTCCTCCTCCTCTTCCTCCTCCTTCTTCTCCTTCTTCCTCTTCAACTACCTCTTCTTCTTCTTCAACTTCTTTATCTTCTTCATCCTCATCTTCTTCTTAATCAACTTCTTCTTCCTCCTCTTCTACTTCTTCTTCTTTCTCTTCTACTTCTTCTCCTTCTTCCTCTTCTTCTTCTTTTTCTTCTTCTTCTTCCTCTTCTTCTTCTACTTCTTCTTCTACTACTTCTTCTTCCTCCTCCTCATCTTTCTCATTTTCTTCCTCATCTTTCTCTTTTTCTTCTTCTTCTTCTTCTTCTTTTCTTCTTCTTCTTTTTCTTCTTCCCCTTCTTTGTCTTCTTCTTATTCTTATCCTTTTTCTTCCTTTTTCTTCTTTCTTCTTCTTTCTTCTTCCTTTTATCTTCATTTTCTTCCTACCTCTTTTCTTCTTCCTTGTTTCACCCTCCTTTCTTCTATATTCTTCCTCTTCTACTTCTACTTTCTTCCTTCTTCCTTATTCTTTCTTCCTTCTTTTCTTCTTCCTTCTTTCTTCTTATCCTTAATCTGCAATCTATCTTAAATCTATAATCCCTAAACTCTAATCTCTAATACCTAATCCCTAATCCTTAATCCTTAACCTGTAATCAATAATCTTTTATGACTAATCCCTAATCCTTCATCTTTGATCCTTAATCCATAATCTCTAAAGCGAATCTTGAATCCTTAATTCATAATTTCTAAATCTAATCTTAACCTTCTAATCTCTAATCTTTAGTCCTAAATCCTATTTCCCTAATATCTAATCTCTAATCTTTAATCCCATTCTCCAGTCCCTAATCCCTAATCTTCAATCCCTAATCTCTACTCCCTTGTCCTTAGAATAAATCTCTTTATTCTTAATCCTTAATCATAAATCCCTTCATCCCTAATCCCTAGTCCCAAACACTTAATTCTTATTCCTTAATCCGAAATCCCTATTACTTATTCCCTAATCCCTACTACATAATCCCTAATCTCGAATCTATAAACCTTAATATGAAATTCCTAACTCGTAAATCTTTAATCCCTTATCCCCAATCTCTCCCTCAACCTTCAATCTCTATTCTCTAATGCATAATTCATAATCCTTCATTCAATAATCCCTAGTCCTTAATCCCTAACCCTTAATCGCTAATCCTAAATTCGACCTCTTCTACCTCTTCTTCTTTCTTTTTCTTCCTCTTCTTCTTCTTCTTCTTCCTTTTCTTCTTCATCATCCTCCTCATCTTTGCCTTCTTCTTCTTCCACTTCTTCCTCATCTTCCTCTTCTTCTTCTTCTTCTTATTTTTCTTCCTCATCTGGTTCTTCTTTTTTCTTCTTCTTCCTTTTCTTCTTCTTCCTTTTCTTCTTCTTCTTCTTTTTCATCTTCTTCGTCTTCTTCTTCTTCTTCTTCTTTTTCTACATCTTCTTCTTTTTTCTCTTCTTCTTTTTCCTCTTCTTCTTCTTATTATTATTATTCTTCTTCTCCTTCTTGTTCTTATTCTTCTTCCTCTTCTATTTCTTTTTCATCTTCTTTCTCTTCTTTTTCTTCTTCTCTTCTTCTACCCTTTCTTCTTCTTCTTCTTCTACTCTTTCCCTTCATCCTTATTCTATAATCTCTAATCCTCAATCTCAATTATTTGTTCCATAATCTATACTACCTAATGCCTAATCCCAAATTACTACCTCCCAAGTCCTGAGTCCCTAATCCCTAATTACTAACTCCCAAATCCTTAATTCTTTCCTCTTTAATCTTTAATCCATATTCCATTATACCTAATTCCAAATCCTTCATTCCTTAATTCCTAATCCTTAAACCCTAATCCATAACCCCAAATCTCTAATCCCTAATTCATTTCTTTTTCCTCTTCTACTTCTACTTCTTCTTCCTCTTCTTCATATTCCTCTACTTCTTCTTCTTCTTCTTCTTCTTCCTCATCTTTGTCTTCTACTTCTTCCTCCTCTTCTTCTTTCTCATCTTCTTCTTTTTCTTCCTCTTCTTCTTCTTCTTTATCTTTTTCCTCTTCTTCTTCTTCTTCTTCTTCTTCTTCTTTTACATCTTGTACTTCTTCCCCTTCTTTTCCTCTCTTCTTCTTCTTCTTCTTCTTCTTCTTCTTTTTATTCATCCTCTTCTTCTTCCTCTACTTTTTTTTCTTCTTTTTCTTCTTTTTTTCTTATTATTCTTCTTCTTCTCCTTCTTGTTCTAATTCTTCTTCATTTTCAAGTTCTTTTTATTTTACTTCTCCTTCATCTTCTACTTGGCATCAGGTGATTTATATTATACCTCCCGGTCCAGTGGCTTTCAAGTGAGGGAAGTTAGTTGAGGGGCTCCGACTTGCATGTGTTAAGCATGCTGCCAACATCTTCTTCTTCTTTCTTCTCTTTCTTCTTCTTCTTCTCTTTCTTCTCTTTCTTCTTTTTCTTCATCTATATTGGTTCTTCTTGCTCTTCTTCTACTTCTTCTTCTTCTCTCCCTTCTCCTTCCTTTTCATCTTCCTTTTCTTCTTCTTCTTCTTCAACTTCTTCACTTCTTCTTCCTCTTACTCATCTCTTTCTTTTTCTTATTTCCTCCAAATCCTTAATTGCTAATCTCTTAATCTCTAACCACTAATCCCTTATCTCTAATTTTAAATCCTATTTCCCAAATCTCTCATCTTTAATCCTTAATCCCAAATCCTTATTCCCTAATTGCTATTCCTTAATCCCTAATCCTTATTCTTAATCCTTAATCTCGAAACCCTAATCGTTAATAATTAAACCATTAATTTTTTATCACTAATCCCTAGTTAGCAATCCTATCATCCATTATCCCTAACCCCATATCACGAATCCTTAATCTATAATCTCTAATATCTAATCCAATTAATTTTTTGCCTAATTCTAACTCCCTACTCCTTAATCCTTCATTACTAACTCACAAATCCCTAATCCCTTCCTTCCTAATCTTTAGTTCATATTCCCTTGTACCTAATCCCTAATCATTCATTCATTAAACCCTAATCCCTAAACCCTGATTCTAAATCCCTAATGCATCTCCTCTTCCTCTTCTTCTTTTACTTCTTCCTCTTCTTCCTCTTCTTCTTTTTCTTATTCTTCCTCTTCTTCTTCTTCTTCTCCCTCATCTTTGTATTCTACTTCTTTATCTTCGTCTTCTTTTTTTTATTTTTCTTCCTCATTCTCTTCTTCTTCTTCTTCTTTCTTTTCTTCTTCTTCTTTTTCTTTTTTTCTTCTTTTTTTCTTCTTCTTTGTCTTTTCTTCCTCCTATTCTTCTTTATCTCCTCTTCTTCTTTTTTTTCTTCTTCTTCTTCATCATCATCTTCTTCTTCTTCTACTTCTTTTTCTACTTCTTCTTCCTCTTCTTCTTCCTCATCTTCTTCCCCTACTACTTCTTCGTCTTCTTCTTCTTCTTCTTTATCTTCTTCTTTCTCTTTTATTTCTTCTTCTTCTTCTTCTTCTTCTTCCCCCTTTTCTTCTTCTCCATTTATTTCTTCTTCTTCTTCTTCTTCTTCTCCAATTATTTCTTCTTCTTCTTCTTCTTCCTCATCATCATTTTCTTTCTGTCTTCTTCTTCTTCTTCTTCTTCTTTTTCATCTTCTCCTTCTTCATCATCATCTTCTTCTTCTTCCTTTTTATCTACCTCTTCTTCTTCATCATCTTATTCCTCTTCTTCGCCTTCTTCACCTTCTTCATCATCTTATTCACCTTCTTCTTCTTACTCTTCTCCTTCTCCTCCTCCCCCTTCTTCTTCTTCCTCTTCTACTTCTTTTTCTAATTCTTCCTCTTCTTTTACTTTTCTTCGTCTACTTCTTCGTCTACTTTTACTTCTACTTCTTCTTCTTCTTCTTCTTCTTCTTCTTCTTCCTCTTCTTCCTTATTTTCTTCCTCATCCTCCCCTTTTTCTCCTTCTTCTTCTTCTTCTCCTTGTTCTTCTTGTTCTTCTTCTCCTTCTTCATAATCATTAATCTCTATTACTTAATCCTTACACCTTAAACCCTTCCTCCCTCATCTCTTATTTTTAAATCTATAATGCTCAATCCATTCCTTCTTAAGTCCTTATCCCTAATCCATCCTTAATCTACAATCCTTAGTCTTCAATCCTCAATCTCTAATCCCTAATCTCTAATCTCTAATCCCAAATCCCTAATTCCTAATCCCTAATCCTTATTCCTTATCCCTATGCCTAAATGCCAAATACCTATTGTTAATCCTTAATCCCTTATTTCAAATCATTAACCTTAATCCCTAAACTCTAATCCTTAATCTTTAATCCCTAACCTCTACCTAAATCTCTAATACTTATATTTGATTCCCTAAAACATAACCCCTAATCCCCAATCTATAATCCATAATCCCTATTCCTTCATCGCTAATCCTTAACCTTTAACACCTAATCCCTAATGCTTATCCTAATCCCTTAATCTCTAATCCTTAATCTCTAATCTCTAATCCTAAAACTTGTATCCCTAATCTCTATAATCTAATCCTTCATTCCTAATCTCTATTCTCTAATCCCAAATCTTAAATTCCTAATCTCTAATCCCTAATTATTAATAATTAATCCCTTAATTTTTAATCCTTACACTCTAATCTATAATCATTAATCCATTCATCATTAATCATAAATACTTAATAGCTAATCCCTAATCCCAATGACTTATTCACTAATCCTTGCTCCATAATCCTTAAACCCTAATTTCTACTTGCTAACTCCCAAATTAACCATCCCTAATCCCTCCCTCCATAACCTTTAACTTCTGTTCCCTGATACCTAATACCTAATCATTCATTTCTTAATTTGTAGTCCCTAATCTTGCACCAGTAACCCCTAATCTAGCACTTCTTCTTTTCTTCTTATACTTCTTTTTCTTCATTCTCTTCGTCTTCTTCTTTCTTTTCCTCTTCTTTGACTTCTTCCTCATCTTCGTCTTCTTCTTCTTTTTCATGTTCCTCCTTCTTTTCCACTTCTTCTTCCACTTCTTCTTCTTCCTCATCATCATCTTCTTCTTCTTCTTCTTCTTCTTCTTCCTCTTCTTCTTATTCTGCTTCTTATAGTACTTCTTCTTCTTTTGTCTTCTTTTGCTTTCTCTTCTTCTTTTTCCTCTTCCTATTCTTCTTGTTCTTCTTCTTCCTCCTCTTCATCTTCTTGTTTTTCCTCTCCTTTTTCCTCTTCTCCTAACTATTCTTCTTTCCTCTACTTGTTCTACTTCTAATTCCTCTTCTTCTTTTTCTTCTTTTCCTTCTACTTCTCCTCCTTTTTCTTCTTCGACCTCTTTTATTTCTTTATCATCATCATCATCTTCTTCTTCTACTTCTTTATTTTCTTCTTCTTCTTCTTCTTCTTCTTTTATTTCATCATCTTTTTCTTCTTCTTCTTCTTCATCATCATCTTTTTCTTCTTCTCTTCTTCTGGTTGTTCTTCTTTTTCTTCTTCGTCTTGCTCTTCTTTTTCTTTTACTTCTTAGTCTTCTTCTTCTTCTTCTTTCTCCTCCTCCTCTTCTTCTTTTATTTCCTCTTCTTCTTCTTCTTCTTCTTCTTTCTCTTCTTCTTCTTCTTCTTCTTCTTCCTTGTCTTCCTCTTCCACTTCTTCTCCTTATTCTTCTTCTTCTTCTTCTTCTTCTTCCTCCTCCTCATCATCATCATCTTCTTCTCTTCATCTTCACCATCATCTTCTTCCTCTTCCTCTTCTTCTTTCGCTTGTTCTTTGTCTTCTTTTATATATTCCTCTTCCTTTTCTTTGACTTCTTCTTCTTCATCATCTACTTCCTTCTTCCTTCTTCCATCCTCCCTATTCCTTCCTCCTTCCTATTTCATCTTTCTTCCATCTTCCTTCTTCCTTCTCCTTATTCCTTCTTCCTTATTGCTTCTTTCTTCTTCGATCTTCTATCATCCTTCTTCTTCCTTCTTTCTTCTTTCTTCTTCTTTCTACTTCTTTTTTTTTTCTTCCTTTTCCCCTTATTATTATTCTTCTTCTTCAACTTCTTCTTTTTCTTCTTCTTATTCCTTTTCTTCTTCTTCCTAGTCTTCTTCTTCTTTTTCTTCTTGTTCTTCCTCCTCCTCTTATCCTTCTTCTTCTGTTAATCATCATCTTCTTCTTCTTCCTCCTCTTCCTCTTCCCATTCTTCTTTTTCTTCTTTATCATCATCTTCTTTGTTTTCTTCATCTTCTTCTTCTTTTCCTTCTTCTTCTTCTTCTTCTTTATCATCATCTTCTTCTTTTTCTTCATATCCTTCTTCTCCTATTCCTTCTTCTTCTTCTTCTTCTTCTTCTTCTTCTTTTTCCTCTTCTTCTTGTTTCTTTCTTCTTTCTTCTTTCTTCTTTCATCATTCTTCTTCCTACCTCCTTCCTTTTTCTTTCTTCCATCCTCCTTCTTTCTTCTTTATTCTTCCTCTTCTTATTCCTCTTCTACTTCTTCTTTCTTCCTTCTTCCTTCTTCCTTCTTCTTTCTTTTTCTTGTTCTTCCTTCTTCCTTCTTTCGCCTCCCTAATCCTTAATCTTTAATCTTTAATCCATCTTAAATCTCTAATCCCTAAACTATAATCATAAACTTTAATCCCCAATCTCTAATCCCTAAACTTTAATCTCTAATACCGAATCCCTAATCCCTAATCCCTAATCCATAGTCAATAATCAATAATCCCTAACCATTAATCCCTAATCCTTAATCCTTAACCCTTAACCCTTAATTCTAAATTCTTACTCTCAAATCTCTAATGCTAATCTTAATCTCCTAATCTCTATCCCCTAATCTCCAATTTCTAATCCTAAATCATATATTTCTAATTCTAATCTCGAATACATAGCCCTATTCCCTAATTTTTAATCCCTAATCTTAAATCCCTAGTCCTTAGTAATAAATCTATTAATTCTTAATTCCTAATCATTAATCCTTTCATTCCTAATCCCTAGTCTTAAATACCTAATCTTTAATCCTTAATCCTTAATCCCAAATCCCTATTACTTATTCCCTAATCCCTACTTTCTAATACCTAATCCTGAATCCATAAAGCCTAATATCTAATACCTAACTCCTAAATCTTTAATCTCCTATCCCTAATCTCTCCCTCTTTAATCTTTAATCCTTATTCTCCGATACATAATCCTTAATCCCTAACCCCTACCCCTAATCCCCAATCCCTAATCCACCTCTTCTTCTTCTTCTTCTTTTACTTCTTCTTCTTCCTCCTCTTCTTCTTCTTATTCCCCTTCTTCTTCGTCTTCCTCCTCAACTTTGCCTTCTTCCAATTCCACTTCTTCCTCATCATCATCATCATCATCTTCTTCTTCTTCTACTTCTACATCATCATCTTCATCTTTTCTTCCTCTTCTTCGTCACCGTACACTTCCTCTTCTTTTCCTTCTTCTTCTTCCACTTCTTCATCTTCTTCTTCTTCTTCTTCCTCTTCTTCTTCTTCTTCTTCCTCTTCTTCTTTCTCTTCTTCTTCTTTTTCTTTCTCATCTTGTTCTTCTTTTATTCTTCTCCTGCCTCTTCTTCTTCTTTTCTATGACTTCTTCTTCTTCCTCTTCTTTTTTTTCCTTTTCTTCTTCTTCTTCTTCCTCAATAAGTTTTTCTTCTTTTTCTTCCTCTTATTCTTCTTCTCCTTCTTGTCCTTATTCTTCTTCCTCTGCTATTTCTTTTTCTTTTTCTTCTTCTTCTTCTTCTTCTTCTTCTTCTTCTTCTTCCTCTTCTTCTACTTTTTCTTCTTCTTCTTCTTCTTCTTCTTCTTCTTCTTCTACTTCTCTTCTTCTTTTTCTTCTTCTTCTTTGTCTTCATCTTCCACTTCTTTTTCATCTTCTTCTTCCTCTTCATCTTCCTCTTCTGTTTCTTCTTTTTCTTCTTCTTCTTCTTCTTCTTCTACTTCTTCCCTTTCTTCTTCTTCTTCTCCTTCTCATTCTTCTTTCTATCTAATCCATAATCCCTAATCTCTTAATCTCTATTCCTTAATCTCTTAATCTCTAATCTTGAATCCTATAACCTTAATCTGTAATCTTAAATCCTTAATTTCTAATATTTAATCCTTAATATCTAATCCTTAATCATTAATCCCTTCATCCTTAATCCCTAATCCAATATCCTGAATCCTTAATCCCTAATCTTGACTCCTTAATCCCAATTATTTAATCTGTAATCCTTACTCCCTAATCTCCAATCTCTAATCCTAAATAACTAACTTCCAAAATCCCAAATCTCTAATTATTAACTCCTAACTCCTCAATCCTTCCATCCCTAAAATTTAATTGATATTCCCCTATACCTAATCCCTAATCATTCATTCCTTAGACACTAATCCTTGAACCCTAATCCATAGCCCTTAATCTTTAATACCTAATTCGTCTCTTTTCCTCTTCTTCTACTACTTCTATTTCTTCCTCCCCTTCTTCCCCTTCTTCTTCTTCCTCTTCTACTACTTCGTCATCTTTGTCTTCTACTTCTTCCTATTCTTCCTAATCTTCCTCTTCTTCTTTTGCTTCTTCTACTTCTTCCTCTTCCTCTTCCTCTTCTTCTTCTTCCACTTCTTATGATTCTTTTGCTTCTTCTTCCTCTTTTCTTCTACTTCTTTTTTTTCATCTACCTTTTGTTCTTCCTCCAAAACTTCTTTTTCCTCTTCTTCTTCTTCTTCTTTTTCTTCTTACTCGTCCTTTTCTTCTACGTCTTCTTCTTCCTCCTCTCCTTCTTCTCCTTCTTCTTCTCTTTCTTCTTCTACTTGTCCATCTTTCATATCTTTTTCTTCTTCTACCCCTTATTCTTTTTCTTCTTCTTCTTCTATTTCTTCTTTTTTTCCTTCTTCTTCTCCTTCCTCTTCTTCTTCACCATTTTCATCTTCTCTTCTTCTTGTTCTTCTTCTTTTTCTTCTTCATTTTCTTCTTCTTCTTCTTCTTCTTCTTCTTCTTCTACTTCTGCTTCTTCTTCTTCTTCTTCTTCTTCTACAACTACTACTTGTTCTTCTTCTTCACCTTCTTCTACTTCTTCTTCTTACTCTTCTACTTCTTCTTCTTCTTCTTCTTCTTCTTCTTCTTCCTCTTGTTCTTCTTCTTCTTCTTCTTCCTCTTCTTCTTGTTCTTGTTTTCTTCTTCTTCTTCTTCTTCGCCTTCTTCTTCTTAATTTTTCCTCTTCTTCTTCTTCTCTTTGTCTTCTTCTTCTTACTCTTTTTATTCATTTTCTTCTTCTTCTTCTTCTAATACTACTTCTTCTTCTCCTTGTTCTTTTTCTTGTTCTTTTTCTTCTTCTTCATCTTCTTCTTCTTCTCCTACTTCGTAATCAGTAATTTATATTCTCAAATTCTTACTTCTTAATCCCTCCTTCCGTAATCTCTCATCCTTAAATCTATAATGCCTAGTTTACCCATTTCTAATCCCTAGCCGCTGATCCATAGTAATTAATCTTTAATCCATAATCTATAACCTCTAATCCCTAATCCTTAATTATGATTCCCTAATCCCTAATCCTTAATTATGATTCCCTAATCCCTAATCCTTAATCCCTAATGCCAAATCCCTAGTTCCTAATGCCTAAACTTTATCCCTAGCCCCTAATTGCTAATCTATAATCTGTAATCATTAATTTTCAATCCTTAATCTTTAAACATTAACCTCTAATCCTTAAACTCTAATCACTAATACCTAATCCTTAAACCCTTTCCTATAATCAATAATCTCTATCCCTAATCTCTAATCCTTAATCATTAATTTTTAATCCTTAATACTAATCCAAATCCCTTAATCTCTAATCACTAATCCTAAATCTTAAATCCCTAAACTTTCATCTCCAATCCATAATTCTTAATCCTAATTCTCTAATCCATAAACCTTAATCCTAAATTCCTAATCCTTAATAATTAATTCCTTAATTTTTAATCCCTAATCATTAATCTATTCATCTTTTTCCTAATCCTTAATCCCCATTACTTATTCCCTAATCCCTACTCCCTAATCCCTGATTCCAAATCGCTAATCCCAAATTGCTAACATCGAAATCCCTAACCCGTATTCCTTGATTCCTAATGTCTAATCATCCAATCCTTAATCCCTAATCCCTAACCTTGAATCATAAACCCCTGATCCCTAATCCTAAGTCCATCCCCAATTCTTCTTCTTGCCATACTTCTTTTTCTTCTACTTCTTCTTCCACTTTTGCTTATACTTCTCCCTCCTCTTCTTCTACTTCTTCTTCCTCATCTTTGTCTTCTTCTGCTCCTTTTCTTCCTCACCTTCTTCTTCTTCTTCTTCTTGCACAACTTCTTCTTCTTCTTTCTCTTCTTCTTCTTCTTCCTCTTCATCTTCTTCTTCTTCCTTATCTTCTTCTTCTTTTTCTTCTTCTTCTTCTATGTCTTGTTCTTCTTCCCCTTAATCTTTTCCTTCTTCTTCTTCTTCATTTTCTTCTTCCTCTTCTAATTCCTCTTCTTATTCCCCTTCTTGTTCTTCCTCTTCTTCCTCTTCTGCTTCTTCTTCTTCTATTACTACTACTACTTCTTCTACCTCTTTTATTTCTTCTTCTTCTTCTTCTTCTTTTATTTCTTCTTCTTCTTGTTCTTCCTCTTTATCTTCTTCTTCTTCTTTATCTTCATCCATTTCTTCTTCTTCTTCTTCTTCTTCTTCTTCTTCTCCTACATTGTACTCCTCATCTTTCTCTACTACTTCTTCTTCTTGAACTACTTCACCTTCATCTTATACTTCTTCTTTTTCTTACTCTTCTCTTTCTTCTTCTTCTTCTTCATCTTTTTCTTCCTGTTCTTCTTCTTCTTCTTCTTCATCTTCCTCTTCTTTTGTTTTTCTTCTTCTTCTTCTTCTAGCTCATTTTCTTCTTCATCTGCTTTCTCATCTTCAACTCCTTTTTTTTCTTCTTGTTCTTCTTTTTCTGTCTTCTTCCTGTTATTATACTTTTTCTTCATTTTCTTCTTCTTCATCTTCGTCATCTTCTTCTACTTCTTTTTGTTTTTCTTCTTATTCCTCTTCATCCTCTTCTTCTTCTCCATCTTCTTTGAAATCCTTAATCCCTATTCCCTAATCTCTACTCCTTAATCCCTCACTCCTTAGTCACTTATACTAAAATCTGTAATGCCTTATCCATCCCTCCAAATCACTAATCTATAATCATTAATCCCCAATCTTTAATCCTTAATTCCTAATCCCTAGTCTATTCTTAATCCATATTCTTTAATCCTTAATCCTTAATCTCTAATTCCTAATCTTTAATCCATAATCCCTAATTCTTAATATGTAATCTCTTATCTCGTATTTTTCACTAATACCTAATTCTTAATCCCTAATTTCTAATCCTTAATCCTAAATCCTAAATCCCTAACACCAAACCTCTTATCCCTCCCTCCTTAATCCCCAATCCCAAATCCATCACTTGATCCTCTTCTTCTTCTTCTTCCATTTCTTCTTCCATTTCTTCTTCCACTTCTTCTTCGTTTTATTCCTCTTCTACTTCTTCTTCT
The DNA here is from genome assembly GCA_023846275.1 of Vanilla planifolia. Taxonomy (NCBI): domain Eukaryota; kingdom Viridiplantae; phylum Streptophyta; class Magnoliopsida; order Asparagales; family Orchidaceae; genus Vanilla; species Vanilla planifolia. The sequence goes on from CM043865.1 coordinate 63,999,593, forward strand.
TCCTCATTTTCTTCTTCTTCCTCATTTTCTTCTTCTTCCTCTTCTTCCCCTTCTTCCTCATCTTCCTCTTCTTCCCCTTCTTCCTCATCTTTCTCTTCTTTTTCTTCTTCATCTTCTTCTTCCTCTTCTTCTTCTTTTTCTTCTTCTTCTTCTTCCTTTTCTGGTTCTTCTTCTTCTTCTTCATCTTCTTCTTCTTCCTTTTCTTCCTCTTCCTCTTCTTCTCTTCTTCTCCTCCTTCTTCTTCTTTTCTTATTCTTCCTCTTCCTATTCTTCTTCTTCTTCATCTTCTTTCTCTTTTCCTTCTTCTTTTTCTCCTCTTTCTCCTTCTTCTACTTCTGCTCCTTTTCTTGGTCATTCTTCTTACCCTTCTCTTCTCTTTATCTTAATCATTCTCCTTCTTTTTCTCCTTCTCCATCTCTATCACCTTCTCCTTCCCCTCTCATCCTCTTGCTCCTCATTCTTCTCCTCATCCTCCTTTTCCTTTTCTCTCTCCTTCATCATCTTCTTCTTCTACCTTCTTTCTTCTTTGTTCTTTCTACTTTCTTCTATCTTCTTTCTTCTTCCTTCTTCCTTCTTCCTTCTTCTAACCTCCTTCCTCTTTCCTTCTTGCATCCTTCTTCTTCTTTCTTCCTTCTTCTTTATTCTTCCTCTTATTCTTCCTCTTCTTCTTCTATCTTCCATCTTCCTTCTTTATTCTTCCTTCTTTATTCTTCCTTCTTTCTTCTTCTTTCTTCCTTCTCCTTCTTCTTCTTCTTTCTTCTTTCTTCTTCCTTCTTCCTATTCCCTATTCCTTAATCTATAATCCAACAGCAATCTATAATCCTTAATCTTTAGTCCCTAACCTCTAATCCTTAATCTCTAATCCCTAATCTAGAATCAATAATCCCTAATCTCTAATCCCTAATCTAGAATCAATAATCCATAATCTCTAATCCCTATCTCTACTCCCTAATCCTTAATCACTAATCTTTAATCCCCAAACCCTAATCCCTAGTCTTTAATCCTAGTCATAATCCTTTAATGTCTAATCCCTAATCCTAAATCTCTAATCATAAAGTCTACATTCCTAATCTCTAATCCCTAATCCTTAATATCTATTTCTTAATCCCTAATCACTAATCTTAAATCCATAATCTTTAATCCTTAATCTATAATAATTAATACCTTAATTCTTAATCTTTAATCTCTAATCTCTAATCATTACTCCCTTAATCACCAATCCCTAATCCATAATCCCTAATCATTAATCCTTAATCCTAAATATCTTTTACTTATTCCCTAATCCCTACTCCCTAATCCCTAACCCTTAATCTCTAATCGCTAATCCATAAACCCTAATCTCTAATTACTAACTCTCAAATCCCTTATTCCTAATCTCTAATCCTTTCCTCCCAAACCTTTAATCCATACTCCTTTATTTCTAATCCCTAAAACTTCGTTCTTTAATCCAGAATCCTTCCTTCCTTAATCCTTAATCTGTAATCCCTAGCCCATAATCCATAATCCTTAATCCAACTATTTCATCTCTTCTTCCTATCTTCCTCTTCTTCTTCTTCTTCTTCTTCTTTGTCTTCTTGTTGTTATTCTTCTTCATCATCTTCTTCTTCTCTATCTACTTAGGAATCCTTAATCCCTATTCCCTAATCCCTCCCTACCTAATCTCTCATCCCAAATCCCTAATCTCCATTATTTAATCCTTAATTGCTAATCCTTAATCAATCCTTAATCCATAATCCCTAATATCTAATCTCTAATCCTTAATCTCTAATCCATAAACTATAAGCCCTAATACATAATCTATTATCCCTAAATTTTAATCCCTAATTCCTAATCCCTAATCCTTAATCCTTAATCCCTAATCCTTAATCCATAATCGTTAACCCCTAACATCTAATCTCTAACACCTCCTTCCTTTACCCCTATTCCCTATACCTTAGCCCTTAATCACTAATCCACTTATTTGTTTTTTCTTCTTCTTCTTCTTCTTTCATTTTTCTTCCTCTTTTTCTTTTACTTTTTATTCCTCTTCTTTATCTTCTTTTTCATCCTCTTTTTCTTAATCATATTCTTCTTCTTCCTCTCCTTCCTTATCTTTCTCTTCCTTTTCTTCTTCCTCTTCTTCTTCAACTTCTTCTTCTTCTACTTCTTTCTTTTTTTCTTTTTCTTCTTTCTCTTCTTCTTCTTCTTCTTCTTCCTCTTCTTCTTCTTCCTGTTCTTCTTCTTATTCTTTTGTTGTTGATCTTCTTCCTTTTCTTGTTCCTTTCCTTCTTCTTCTTCTTTTATTTCCTCTTTCTTTTCCTCATCATCTTCTTCATCTTCTTTTTTTCGTTCTTCTTCTTCTTCTCCTCCTCCTTCTCCATCTTCTTTTTCCTATCCTTGTCCTGGGCTTTCTCCTAAACCTTCTCCTTCTTCGTCTTTTACTCATTCTCCTTCTCCTCCTCCTCCATCTCCTTCACTTTCTTCTTCTCCTCCTTCTCCTCATCCTCCTCCTTTTCCTTTTCCTTCTTCTTCTTCTTGCTTCTTTATTCTTCCTTCTTCTATCTCCTTAATCCTTAATCTCTAATCCATCCCTAAGTTATAATCCTTAATCATTAATTCTTAATCTCTAATACCTAATTTACAATCCTTAAAATCTAGTCTCTAATACCTAATCCCTAATCCCTATTCTTTAACGTCTGATCCCTAATGACTAATCTCTAATCGCTAATCTCTAATCCCTATTCTTTAATCCTTAATCACTAATCCATAATCCCCAAATCAAAATCCCTAGTTTCTAATCTTAATCCTAATCTCTTAATCATTAATCCCAAATCCCCAATCTTTAATCTATAATCCTTAATCTTTAATATTTATTCCCTAATTCCTAATCTCTAATTCTAAATCCCTAATCTCTAATCCTTAATCCTTAAAAATTAATCCCTTAATTCTTATTTTTAATCTCAAATATCTAATCATTAATCCTTTCATCTCTTATTATTAATCCATAATCCTTAAACACTAATCCTTAACCTTAAATCCCTTTTACTTATTCATTATCCCTACTCCCTAATCCTTAATCATTAATCTCTAACTACTAATCCATAAACCTCAAATCCCTAATTACTAACTCTAAAATTTGTAATTACAAATCTCTAATACCTAATCCCTAATCCTTCTCTCCCAATCTTTAACCCATATTCCTTTATCTCTAATCCCTAATACTTCCTTCTTTAATCCTAATCCTTCCATCCTTAATGCCTGATCCTTAATCCATCTCTTCTTCCTCATTTCCTCTTCTTCTTCTTTGTCTTCTTCTTCTTCATCATCATCTTCTTCTTGTTCTTATTCTTTTTTTTTCTTCCTTCTTTTTCTTCTTCCGCTTCTCTTTGTTCTTCTACTTATCCTTCATCTTCTTCTTCTTCTCCATCTTTTTCGTAATCCTTAATCCCTATTCCCTCATCCCTACCCCTTAATCCCTACCTTCCTCATCTTTTATCCCAAAATCTATAATGCCTTATCCATCCCTTCCAAATCCTTAATACCCCGATCCATTATCTTTAATCCCTAATCCTTAATCCAAAATTCTTTAATTCCTAACACCAAATCTCAAATCCCTCCCGCCTTAATCTTAATCCTTAACCCTTAATCCTTAATCAAATCTATTCATCCTCTTCTTCTTCTTCCTCTTTCATTTCATCTTCTTCTTCTTCTTATTCCTCTTCTTCATCTTCTTTTTCTTCCTCATTTTCTTCATCCTATTCTTCTTTTTCTTCCTCATCTTTCTCTTTTTTTTCTTCTTCTTGTTCTTGTTCTTATTCTTCTTCTTCTTCTTCATTTTCTTCTTCTACTTTTTCTTATTCTTCTACTTCTTTTTCCTCTTCTTCTTCTTCTTCTTCCTCTTCTTCTTCTTCTTCTTCTTCTCCTTCATTTTTTTGTTCTTCTTCTTTCTCTTCTTCTTGCACCTCATCTTCTTCTTATTCTTATTTTTCTTCTTCTTCTTCTTCTTCTTCTTCTTCTTCTTTTATTTCTTCTACTTTTTCTTCATCATCATCTTCTTCTTCTTCTTCTTTTCCTTATTCTTCTTCTCATTCTCCTTTTTCCTCTTCTTCTCCTTCTTCTCGTCTTTCTCCTTATCCTTCTCCTTCCCCTTCTACTTGTTCTCCTTCTCCTTCTCCTTTGCCTTCTTCATCTCTTTCACTTTCTCCTTCCCTTCTTCTTCTCCACATCCACCTTCTCCTTTTCCATCTCCTTCTTCTTCTTGTTCTACTTCTTCTCCTTTTTCTACCTTTTTTCTTCTTTCTTTTTTCTTCTTTCTTTTTTCTTCTTTGTTCTTTCTACTTTCTTCTTTCATCTTTCTTCTTCGTTATTCATTCTTCATACCTCCTTCCCCTCTTCTTTCTTCTTTCTTCTCTATTCTTTCATCTTTATTCTTCCTCTTCTTCTTTCTCTTCTTCTTCTTCTTTCTTTCATCTTTCTTCTCCTTTCATCTTTCTTCCTTCTTTCTTTTTTTCTTTCATTTCCCTAATCAATAATCCTTAATCTCTAATCAATTCCTAATCTACAATACTTAATCATAAATCCCTAATCTTTAATCCCTTATCTCTAATCCTTAATCATTAATCCCTTAACTCTTAATTTTTAATCTTTAATCTCTAACAATTAATCCTTTCGTCTCTAATCCCTAATCCATAATCATTAATCACTAATCCTTAATCATAAATCCCTATTACTTATTCCAAAAGCCCTAAAGACCTAATATCAAATCTCAAATCTCTCCCTTCTTATTCTCTAATCCCTAATCTTTAATCTCTAATCCTTAATTCTAAATCCCTTATCAATCCCTTATCCATAATCCCTTATCTTTAATCCCTAATCTCTAATCCTTAATCTCCATTCTATAATCTCTAATCTCTAATATGTAATCTCATATCCCTAATTTTTAATCCCTAATACTTAATCCCTAATCCCTAACCCCTAATCCATAAACCTTAATCCATAATTCTTAATCCCTAACACCTAATCTCTAATCCCTCTCTCCATAATCACTAATCCTTAATCCTTTACCTTTAATCAATAATCCATCCCTTCTCCTCTTATTATCCTTCTTCTTCAATTTTCTCCTTCCTCTTCTTCTTCTTCTTTTTCTTTTTATTCCTCTACTTCTTCTCCTTCTTCTTCTTCCTCTTCTTCCTCATCTTTCTCTTCTTTTTCATCTTCTTCTTCTTCTTCCTCTTCTTCTTCTTTTACTTCTTCTTCTTCTACTACTTCTTCCTTATCTTCTTCTTCTTCTTCTACCTCTACTTCTTCATCATCTTCCTCTTCTTCTTCCTCTTCTTCTTCTTCTTCTTCTTCTTTTCCTCCTTCTTCTTCTTTTCTTATCTTCTTCCTCTTCTTCTTCTACTTCTTTTATTTTTTCTTTTTCTTCTCCTTCTTCTTCTTCTTCTTCTTCTTCTTCTTCTTTTCCTTCTTCTTCTTCTTCTTTGTCTCCTCCTAGTCTTTCTCCTCATCCTTCTCCTCCTTCTCTTACTCATTCTCCTTCTCCTCATCATTCTCCTTCCCTATCTCCTTCAACTTTTACTTCACTTCTCCTTCTCCACCTCCTTCTCATCCTCCTTCTCTTTTTCCTTCTCCTTCTTCTTCTTCTTCTTCTATCTTCTTTCTTCTTTCACCTTTCTTCTTTCTACTTTATTGTTTCTTGTTTCTTCTTCCTTCTTTGTTCTTCCTTCTTCCTTCTTCATTCTTCCTTCTTCCTACCACCTTCCTCCTTCCTTCTTTCATCTTCTTTCGTCTTTGTTCTTCCTCTTCTCCTTCCTCCTCTACTTCTTCTTTCTTTCATCTTCCTTCTCCCATCTTCCCTTCTTCCTTCTTTCATCCCACTTCTTCTTCTTCCTTCTTCCTTCTTCCTTAATTCTTCCTTCTTCGTTCTCTCTAATTCTGAATCCTTAATCTCTAATCCATCCTTAATCTATCATCCATATCTTTAATCCCTAACCTTTTATCCTTAACCTTTAATCCGTAAATTCTAATCTCTAATACCTAATCCTTAATCCCTAATCCCTAATCCCTAATCTATAATGCATAATCTCTAATCCCTAATATCTATTCCATAATCCTTAATGACTAATCCCAAATACTTAAACCCTAATGCATTATCTCAAATCCTAACCTTAATCTCTTAAATTCTAATCTCCAATCGCTAGACTCTAATCCTAAATCCTACATCCCAAATCTCTAATCTTTTATCCTTAATCCCTAATATCTATTCTTAATCCCTGATCTCTATCCTAACCCTAATCTGACCCTCCTAAATCTTTAATTCATATTCCTTTATCTTTAATCACTAATACTTCTTTCTTTAAATCCAAATCCTTCCTTCCTTAATCCTTGATCCTTAATCCCTACGCCCTAATTTGTAAACCCTATTCCATTCCTTCTTCCTCTTCTTCTTCTTCTTCTTCATCTTCTTCTTCTTCCTCTTCTACTTCTTCTTCTTCTTCCTCTTCTTCTTCTTTCTCCTCTTCTTCTTTTTCTTCTTCTTCCTCACTTTCCTCTTCTTCTTCTTTTTCTTTTTCTTCTTCCTCCTCTTCTTCTTCCTTTTCTTCTTCTTCTTCATTCTCTTCATGTTCTTCTGCTTCATCTTCTTCTTCTTCTTCTTATTCCCTTTCTATTTCTTCTTCTTCTTCTTCTTATTCCCTTTCTATTTCTTCTTCTTCTTTCCTCCTCCTCTTCTCATTCCTCTCATCTTTTCTTCTTCTTCATTTTCTATTTCAATCTCTTATTCTTCTTCTTCTTCTTCTATTTTTAATTTCTTGTTCTTCTTCTTCTACTCCTACATCTTCATCATATTTTGTTCTTCTCTTCTTCTTGTTCATTTTGCTCTTCTTCTTCTTCTTCTTTCTCTTCATTTCTTCATCATCTTCTTCTTCTGATTCTTCTTTCTTTTCATTTCTTCATCATCATCTTCTTCTTCTTCTTCTGTCTCTTCATTTCTTCTTCTTCTTCTACTTCTTCTTCTTCTTCTTCTTCTTCTTCTTCTACTTCTTCGTCCAGTTCATCAGTTTCTTCTCCCTCTTCTCATTCTTAATATTCCCCTTCTTCATCTTCCTCTTACTCTTCTTCATCATGTTATCCTAATTCTTCTTGATCATCTTCTTCTCCATCCTCTTCTTCTTCTTCAACTTCTTCTTCTTCTTCTTCTTCTTCTTCTTCTTCTTCTTCTTCTTCTTCTTCTTTTTCTTCTTCTTCTTCTAGTTCTTCAACTTCTTCTTCTTCTTCTGCATCTTCTTCTTCGCCCTCTACTTCCTCCTCCACCTCTTCTTATTCTTCTTCTTATTCTCTTATTTCTTTCTCTTTTTCTCCTTCTTCTTTTCTTTCTTCTTCTTACTCTTTTTCTTCCTCCTCTTCTTCTTCTTCATTTTCTTTTTCTTCTTCTTCTTCTTCTTCTTCCTCTTTTTCTTCTTTTTCTTCCCCTTCTTCTTGCTTTTCTTCTTCCTCTTCTTTTTTCATCTTCTACTTCTTCTTCTTCTGCTCTTCTTCATCTCTTCTTCTTCTTCTTCTTCTTTCTCTTCCACTTCTTCTTTTGTTGTTTCTCTTTTTTTGCTCTACTTCTTCTTCGTCTTCTTCTTCTTCTTCTTCTCCCTCATCTTCCTCTTCTAGTTCTTCTTCTTTTCTTCTTCTTCATCTTTGCCTTTTTCCTCTTCTTCTTCTTACTCCTCTTCTTTTGCTTTTCTTATTCTTTGTCTTCTTCTTCTTCTTCTTCATTTTCTTCTTCTTTGTTTCGTCTTTTTCTTATTCTTCTTCTACTTCTTCTCCTTCTTGGTTGATCTCTAATCCATCCTAAATCTTCAATACTTAATCCTTTATCATTAATCCCTAAATTTTATCCCTATTACTTAGTCCTTAATCTCTAGTCCCTAAGCCCTTATCCTTATACCCCAATGCCAAATTTCTAATCCATTATCCTTAATCATAATTCCTTAATCTCCAATACTTAATCCTTAATCTTTTATCCCTAATGCCTAATCCCTCCCCTCCTAATATCTTATCCCTAATCCTTGATCCTACATCATTAATCCTTAATCCCTAAATCTTAACCCTAATTATAACCATTAAATCTCTAATTCTGAATCCATAGTCTCTAATCCTAAATCTTGAATCCAAAATCCATAATCACTAATCTTTTTTTTTTTTTTTTTTTTTTTATAAGGAGTTATCCATTACAAAAGTGTCCAGCACAAGGCTGGAGCGACAGACAAAAAAGATAAGCAGAGAGGGTCCTATAGGAAGCCTAAATGGTGAAGGTTAAGTCTCTCCGTTGGATGAAGTGCCCGAGCTTTATCGAAGTAATTATTTTTAAGGAGTAGTTGCAGATCCCAGAAGAGAGTGTCCTTGGTAAGTATTTTGTTTGAGTACAGCACTGAATTCCAGGTCTTCCATGCGATCCAGCAAAACATCGCTGGAATCGAGAAAGCTAGAGAGTTTAAGGATGTGCTGAAGGTCCACCAATATAGTAGTCTATTGGGGTGGTTTGTTGGAGGGGGGATGTTCAGTCTTCTTTCATACCAATCCCAAGTTGGGGAGATGATGGGACAATGCCAAAAGATGTGGAACTTGTCGTCTGAAGAAGGGCAGAAAGGGCATTTTGGTGCTAATGAGATTCCCAGCCGCTGAAGCGCATCGGGAAGCGGGAGGGCATTGTTTAGCATCCTCAGACGAAAATTGAGATCTTTTCAGGTAACCGTTTGTTCCATACCAAGGTGTTGTTGTAGTGAATCGGCAAATGTTGGAGGGAATGTCGACATAGAAGGTTGTAAGCTCGAGAATGAGAAAAAACCCCGTCTGGGCCGCAAGCGAAAGCCAACCAGTTAATGATTAACCCAGCCGGTTCAATCGAACCGGCCAGCAGACTCGGGCCGGAACAAATGTTGAGGCCAGAGGCGCTGGAGCAAGCTGGGAGTGCCGGGCGGAGGACCGAACCAGAGCCGGATGGACCGTCTCCAACCCTGGGCCGAATCCA